>CM071936.1:82960992-83435215 GCA_016081115.2 Rehmannia glutinosa | reverse complement strand
TAGCCTTTTATTTTCCTTTAAATATTTTTAATGATAATTTCATTTAAGTTCTTCATGACTTAACTATGTTTCACCAATTAAGTTCAAATTCATTCAATATATATATATATATGATTTATATAATCTTGTGAGTTTTATTTCAAGATCATAACACATTTTATAATACGAATGACATTTATAATAAATGCATAAGCATTTAATTCATACTAATTTAAATTAGTTAATTAAGATTTTAATTTTGACTATAATTAAATTTGTAAAATCATATAGATCGCGTGCAATGCACGTGCATCATACTAGTATAAATAAAAAATATAAAATATTGAAAGAAGTTAATGGTTTGTGATGGAAACGCTAGATTTATACCATCGCAACACCACATGGCTATATATGAACAATGTTTTGCTGGGTATATCATCATAAGACTCTAACTCCTTCACAAACTCTTCGCCGAGTTCAGGTGTGTCGTCTACTATCCATGCCTGATAAAATAGTTTTTCTGAAATAAATATAGAATAACAGTTAGAAATGTCAATCTAAACATACCTGGTAATAACGGACATTATTGGGATGCTCCAACATAAACATAATTACACATTCCCTATAACAAGAAAAAAGTCATAGAGAAAAAAAAATTATAGTATGAAGAATAAATTTACCTCAGTTTATTTCATCCACATCAGTATAGAGGATGGTTTTTAAGGCACAGTGCCTCGTGTCCAACTTGTGTTGGCACTCATAGGCAATAGCAAATCCCCTATCCTGCAACGGTTAAGAAAGTTAAGGTTACTGAAAAAGAAAACTCATCTATATTAACAAATATTGGTACTGGTACCAACAAATAAGACTCATATTCATATACCTAAAACCTTTTTCTCAAAGTAATGTTTTGAGTAGAAGCTCACAGATGGAGCTTGTGCAACCGAGGATATTCATCATTCCACAGCAAGTTACTTACAGATTCCATAATACTGCTTGGTCCCTTTTGTGAATCAATTTGTGTGAAAATCGCTAAAGTTAGCAAACTAGCAATACGCTGAACAAACCGTATAACTTTCAACAAGATTTATACGCCTAACTATTTTTGAAATTTTAAATTTACCTTTCCTTGACAAGATCGATTAAACCGTTAGGATCATCAATACATTCAACTTCAATACTCAATTCAGTTTTTCCCTTTTTCCAACTAATTACCATCATACCCAAATTATCTTTCAAGAAGAATTCAGGAAATTTGAGCACCTTGTGCAATTTAATAAAGAACCAAATAAAAAAAAAAGAATCAAATAGAACTGTTAGCAAACATTTGTACCAACCTAGAGATAAATTGGAGGAGGGGAAAACTGACTAACAACTAGATAAGAAAGTTGATAGCAAAAGATAATTACAAAATCTATTTTACAACTCTTTAAGTGGTCTGTTATTACATAGTTGATAACAACTAATGACATATAAAAATTTAAGCAGCCATTTTTAACTTTTCTTCACATGAAAACAAAACATAGTAATTACTTTTTAATTTGAAGACAGAACAACTGATACTTCAAATTATAATTACCTCTTCTATCATATTTTGAATATGTATATATATAACTATGTATAACTATGTTTCACCAATTAAGTTCAAATTCATTCAATATGTATATATATATATGTATATATGCTTTATTTTAATCTTGTGAGTTTTATTTCAAGATCAAAATACATTTTATAATATATATGACATTTATAATAAATGCATAACAATTTAATTCATACTAATTTAAATAAGTGAATTAAGATTTTAAGTTTGACTATGATTAAATTTGTAAAATCATATGGATCACGTGCAACCCACGTGCATCTTACTAGTGTAAATAAAAACGTAAAATACTGAAAGAATATAATGGTTTGTGATGGAAACGCTAGAATTATACCATCGCGACACTCCATGGCTATGAACAATGTTTTGTTGGGTATATCATTATACAACTCTAACTCCTTCCCTAACTCTTCGTCGAGGCCAGGTATGACATATTTTATCCATGCTTGATAAAACAGTTTTTCTAAAATAAATATAAAATAACAGCTAGAAATGTCAATCTAAACATACCTGGTAATAACGAACAATATTGGGATGCTCCAACATGGACATAACTACACATTCCCTGTAACAAGAAAAAAGTGAAAGAAATTAAAAAAAATTATAGTATGAAGAGAAATATTACCTCAGTTTTATTTCATCCACATCAGTATAGGGCATGATTATTAAGGCATAGTGCCTCGTGTCCAACTTATAGTATAAGGCATGATTATACGGCTAACTGTATTTGAAATTTTAAATTTACTGTTCCTCAGACTAGATCGAGTAAACCATTACGGTCATCAATCTCTTCGGCTTCAACACTCAATTCAGTTTTTCCCCTTTTTCAACTAATTACCATCATACCCAAATTATCTTTCAAGAAGAATTCAGGAAATTTAAGCACCTGTGCAATTTAATAAAGACCAAAATAAAAAATGAAAAATCAAATAGAACTGTTAGCAAACATTTGTATCAACTTGGAGATAAATTGGAGGGGGGAAAAACTGACTAACAACCTCTACAGATAAGAAAGTTGATAGCAAAAGATAATTACAAAGTCTATTTTACAACTCTTTAGGTGGTCTGTTATTACATAGTTGATAACAACTACTGACAAATAATATTTAAGCAACCACTTTTAATTTTTCTTCAGAGGAAAACAAAACACAGTTATTACTTTTTAATTTGATGACAAAACAATGATGCTTCAAATTATAATTACCTCTCCTATCATATTTTGAATCTGTATATATATATATATATATAACTATAACTATGCATAACTACGTTTCACCAATTAAGTTCAAATTCATTCAATTATATATATATATATATATATATGTTTTATTTTAATCTTGTGAGTTTTATTCAAGATCAAAACACATTTTATCATATATATATGACATTTATAATAATTGCATAAAAATTTAATTCATACTAATTTAAATTAGTTAATTAAGATTTTAATTTTGACTATAATTAAATTTGTAAAATCACATGGATCACGTGCAACGCACGTGCATCTTACTAGTATAAATAAAATATGTAAAATATTGAAAGAAGTTAATGGTTTGTGATGGAAATCCAAGAATTGTACCATCGCAACACTCCATGGCTATGAACAATGTTTTGTTGGGTATATCATCATACGACTCTAACTCCTTCACAAACTCTTCGTCGAGGCTAGGTATGCAGCCTTATATCCATGCTTGATAAAATAGTTTTTCTAAAATAAATATAAAATAACAGCTAGAAATGTCAATCTAAATATACATTGTAATAACGGACAATATTGGGATGCTCCAACATGGACATAATTGCACATTCCCAGTAACACGAAAAAAGTCAAATAGAGAAAAAAATATTATAGTATGAATAGAAGAATTACCTCAATTTCATTTCATCCACGTCAGTATAGGGGATGATTTTTAAGGCATAGTACCTCATGTCCAACAATGTTGATTCCAAGTTTGTCTATGAATTTGTTATCAATGTTTGGCTAATCTTTCGGATCTTAGGGCATAATCAAAACTGTGGATTCATGTTAAATCTTGATTAATTATTTTCTTAATTAATTCATGTGTTCTATTTTATGAATTCGAGTGATTATTCTTAATTGCTTATTATTTGGCCAATAATTTGCATGTCATATTTGTTAGTGCGAAAATCGGAAGAGGAGTTCTAACAAAGACGAAAATTGAATTCAGACATAAATGGGTGTATCGAGTCGGGAGACCTACAACTATTTGTGGGGAGTTATTCAATTCAAAGATCTTTTGGCAGTTAATAATAGTTGTATCGAGTGGAGACCTACAATTGTTATTAATCTATTGTTTATGCCGCCTTGAGAGAGGAAACATACTAACTTAGGAATTGAGCCCATAGATTGCATGAATTGGTTTTGTTAAACATTAATTAGATTTAATTTTGAAGAAACGTGTTGAGATTATGTACCTAAGGTTACTTCCATAGTTGTTGAAAATATTTGTGGGGTTCGCAAATTTATTGATTTTTAACTTTTATTTTCGATTTTTACTAAAACTTGATATTTGGTCGCTTCAATAAAATTAGAATGCGATGTTATTATAGCCTAAGTGTTTCGTAGTCAATCCCCGAGGAATACGACTTGATTGCCATTATCCTATAAACTACAAATGTACACTTGCAGATATAGAGATCCAAACAAATTTTTGGCGAACAATTACTAAATCGGGGATGGAAAAGGTGCCCAGTCGGAAAGAGTAGACTTTTGGGCACGTGTACAAAGAAAGAAAAGCAGTCTTTCAAGTCTGGTTTGCTTATTCCAGATGAGGTTTTGCAACTATATGAAGCTCAAATTGTGAAAGGACATTAGGAGAAGTTATGAAATTTTTGAAAGAACAAATTTCTTCCTCAAACACTTGCAACTATAGCGTCCTCAATGGGTAGTCTTTTGGAGGCATCTATGATGAAGAAATGTGTCAAGTAATAATGTAATGTGTCGTAGAATGCTTATTAATGGTTAAAACAAATAATTTCTATTTTTAGTTGTTCTGGCATAATGGTATTTTTGGTGAATTGTCTTTGTCGTTGAGATTGATGATGATGATGATGATGATGATGATGATGTCTTTGTCGTTGAGATTACTTGATGATAGTGGTGTTGTTATCTAGACATTGATATAAATAAGTTGGTCCATACAGAATACTATGTTCTTGCGGATTTTTTATTTTTATTTTGTGGTCTTATAAAATACTTCCAGTTATCGTGTTTGATTAGACATCGAATTTGTGTAGTTAAATATAGCTTTTCTGCTTTTTTGGAGAATTTTACCAAGATTGATTGATAACAAGTTATTTTTTTCTTGCTATGTGGTTAATGGGGCAATATAAAGTAATTTCCAAAACTTCTTTTAGAGCTTCATGTGAGTTACTATAAGTAATGGAGAATAACATGCATAGATATTGTTGTCTTTCATGTGGTTTATTTAGCCAGAGGTGTGCAGTTCAATATATTTGTGTCATTCAGGACAAATGTTGCAAATGTTACTTGAGAAAATTTCACTTGGACCTATTTATTTGCCTATTATATTATTATGAAAATCGTAGTTTTGTATATAGCTAGTTAAATTATTGTTGTGTTAATAAATATGTTTTAGAATGACGTAGATGACGATGATGATGATGGAGCAAATGATGATGATGGAGTCCTTAAAGGGAATGAAGATAGAATTGAGAATGAAGAGGAGGATCATGAAGACTTTTAGACTATTAATACTTAATTCAACAAACTTTGTTCATAGTTCTTTTACACTTTATGTTAACTATGTATGAGATTTTGGTTAGTCTATTTGTTGCATTAACATAATTTTAGATTTCATAAATGAAACCTACTGAGTATTTATTTTGTAATTTTTAACTTGTTGGTTTTAATGTTGTTCTATGGAGTATACACGCGCACGCACACACACATGTGCACGCGCACACACACACACACACATATATATATATAAAACAAAGTGTTACATAATCAATTGAAAAGTGATATATGAGATAATTTAAGTGCTATGTATTTCTTTATAATGTGCTACAATGAATGGTTCAATGCGATACAATTATTGGATAAATGTTACTATACATTCAAAAGTGTTACCAAAAAAAGTTGTATTGGACAAGAAAAGTGTTATATAGGTTTTACATAATCATTCGAAAAAGTGATACATATGATAATTTAAAGTGATACATAATTATTTAAAAGTGTTACGATAATTTATTTAATAGTGATACTACTATTGGTTAAAATGCTACCATATAATACAAAGTGTTACAATAATAAGCGTTATATTTTAACAAAAAAAATGCTACGTAAGATATCATATGTAACATTTTAGAAGTGTTACAACAAAATGTTACAATAGAGGACTTAATGTAATGTTTAGAAAAAGTGTGACTAAAAACTATCAAAAGTGATACTTTAGACTATAGGTAGCACGGGCAAATGTATTACCGATCAAAGTGCTACCTATAGCCAATAGTAATATTTTATGGCTATTAGGTAATATTTTTTTGGTATTACTTATTCTCACTTATGTTGTAGTGAAAAAACCTTCATTTCCTTGGGATAGGAAAATAGAATTGAGTCCTCCAGCCTCTAAGGATATCGTTTCTACCAGTGAAATTGAACAAGGGGGATTTGGTGGATTCAAACTAATCATGTTTGTTGTAAGCGTTTTCCCTATAGTCAGAAAATACCTATTGGATTATTAATTTATTAACTCTTATATTCTCACTTTAAAATAACCAACTATACCCAGTTCTTATGTTGTGCACTATATAAAATATGAAATCGATGAAAATAGTGGTAAGATAGAGAGAATAAGCTGAAAAAGAATTAGTAATTTAATAAATTTTAGTTCATGTATTGACCTCATTTAGATCAAGGTGTATAACTTGGAGGCTTTGCAAATATTTTCCCCGGACTTTGGAAAACAATCTTATTATCTCCACATCAATTTTACTACAATTATGACTTATGAGTGTGAGTTTATCAGCGTTACCTTCTTTTCCTCTATCTGTTTTTCAAAACTCTTAGAGATGATTTCATGTTATTATTTTCTTTTTGTTTAAATCGTAATTATCGGCATACATTCTTTAATATTTATTATATTCTTTTTTTTATGTGTAAATGGAGGTTTCAGATTAGAGGTCTATGCGATGTGAATCCAATCACGAAGAATCCAGAGAACACCAAATGCAAGCTATCTCAAGTTCATGAAGACTATGTAATTAAGTTCTTGAGTTCTTGTATATGTTTATCATAGATTAAGTGTTGATTTTCGTTGTTTTGCGTAATTTGAGTGGCCAAGTTGATGTTAGAGGCCAGGTATATTGAGTCTGGGGTCATGTTAGTTAATCATGTGTCGAAAGGAAGCATTGTCGATTGAACAACAAGAGATTGCATTCAAAACGTCCAAGCGCGTCAACAGTTTTCAGCACTAGCAAGGTTTAGTATTTTGGCCATAACGTTCTCTACCAAATTGATATTGAGCTGATTCAAGATGTTATGGAAAGTTAAGAGAAAGTGATACAACTTTCATGAAGACTCCACGAGCTAATTCGGACTCAAATGGATGAAATAGAGGCCAACACGGCCTGGTCGTGTTCAAACACTGTCGTGTTCACGCAGACACGGCCTGGCCATGTCCACAAGCACGGTCATGCTCGACCACGCAAGTTTTGGCTCTGAGATAGTATGGGACACAGCCTGGATGTGTCCAAAGAAGACGCCATCCCTACGGCCACATTTTTTGAGTTTTATGTTGTTTTTATTTCCATTTTCGATTTATAGGTTGTTTCCTAGTTGGTTTAGGGTTTGTTTTGAGTCGTCTATATAAGGCAAATACTTGTTTGTTTTTCACAACAACTTTGATATTGAATATTGAATTGAGATTTTCTCTTCAAACCTTTGGGTTTTTCCAAGAGCTTCAAGATTGTTCATCTTGTTGCGAATTCTGACTTATCAAACAAACTTCCGTATTTATTTGTGCGTCTACACATACCGAGGTTTCTACCATCTTTAACCGAACTAGTGAAGATCTTGGGTTAACAATGTATTGTTGTTTGGATCGTATGCACGTCGTTGCTATGGTTCACATCAGTTGGTAATCAGAGCCATATAGCAAGGTTAAATCTATCTTTGTTTATTTAATTCTTGTTATTTTTCAGATTTTTTTATATATCCTAGTTCTTCAAGGGTACAAAAAAAAAGCAAAAATTGCACAAAAACATCAGCGGGTAAAGAATCGTAATCCGCGTACATAAAAAAATTCAAAATTCTAGAAATATTGGGATTTACAAACCCTAGTCTTCAAATTTCATCTTATTGAGATCCGTTGTTTGCTGGGTGATTATCTTGGGTTCTTCGGACGTACTTGTGATTGACTGATTGTTTTATAATCGTGACAAGTGCGAGTACTTGGAAATTTTGAGTTGAGTGAAACATGAGCGTATACACATGAGGGAGTGAACCAACCATGTCTGAAGAAAATCGACAACTGATAGATTTAGGAAACAAGGTGAATATGGAGGCATATGCAAGCTTCTTGAAGAAAGTGGTGATCGAGACGTACGGGGATTCTAGTGAGGCGCCAAAAATAGAGTGAGTCTCGCTCTCCCAGGCACAAAAAGATTAGGAGGTTCGAACTGGAGGAATGTATGGATGATATTGATGATTTTGATTCTAAAAGGTAGCAAAATTGCAATCCAGACAGAGATCGGCGTGGAAATAGGTTTGATAGGGGATGGGAGGATGCAATTTGAGTAACATCAAAATGCAAATTCCATCTTTCCAGGGAAAGAGTGATTCGGACGCCTATCTGGATTGGGAGAGAAAAATCGAAAATGTGTTTAAATGCCAGAATTACACTGAATTGAAAAAGGTGAAATTGGCATCAATTAAATTCTCAGACTACGCAAGTGTTTGGTGGGATCAATTAATGGTCTCAAGGAGGAGAAGCACTGAGCGGCCTGTTTCCACATGGGAGGAGATGAAGAGTTTGATGCAACGTCATTTTGTACCAAATCATTATTACTGAGACGTCTATCAAAGGTTGCAGAGGTTGATATAGGGGTCTAAGAGCGTAGAGGATTACCATAAAGAGATGGATATGTTGATGGTGAGGGCTAATATAGAGGAGGATCAAAAGGTTACGATGGCGAGATTTATTGCAGGATTGAATACTCCTATAGCAGATGTTGTCGACTTACATCATTGTGTCGATCTTGAGGAAATGGTGCACATGGCGGTCAAAGTTGAGCAATAGCTCAAGAGGAGGGGTTTTACATGGAAAAATCCCAATACTAGCACCAGTACTTGGGGTTCGAATACTCCTACGATGGATAATGCACGTTTTACACAACAGCCCAAAGTTGTGGAGAACAAGACAGATTCTGACAAGGCAAAACCAACAGGTAAATTTGATCCTTCTACTTCACGCACTAGAGACATTGAGTGTTTTAAATGTCATGGGAGGGGTCATAGAGCTAGTGATTGTCCAAATAGAAGAGTGATGTTGATTTGGACTAAATGGTGATGTAGAGTCCGAAAGTGAGGATGAGCCGGATTATAGTGATATGCCGAAGTTGGAGGAGATTCTGGAGGTAGTTAAGACGGTGAAGGGTGACATGTTATCCTAGTGTCACATAGAGTTTTGAATATTGAGCCAAAGTTAGTTCATCATGAGCAGCGAGAAAATATTTTTCACACTAGATGCTTAGTTGAGGATAAGATGTGTAGTATGGTCATTGATGAAGGTAGTTATACAAACGTGGCTAGTGCGAAATTGGTAGAGAAATTGGAGATTCCTACACTTGAACATCCAGAGTCGTATACACTACAATGGTTCGATAATTGTGGCAAGGTACGAGTTAATAAACGAGTATTGTTAGTGTCTTTTCGATTTAGGGGTTATAAGGACGATATATTACGTGATGTAGTGCCAATGCGGGCTTGTCATATTTTGTTGGGTAGACCATGGCAGTTTGATAAACGAGTTGTGCATGATGGATACACTAATTGCTATACTGTTGAGTATGAGCGGAGAAAGTTGATACTTTCATCTCTTACACCTGCAGAAATCTATAATGATCTTGTGAGGATGAGAGTTTATGATTCAAAAGAAAAAGAGTGTTCAGTAGGTGAGTAAAAGAATGGAATTAAAGCCGAGAAAAATGAGAGCTTGAGTGAAAATAAAAATAGAGAGCTTGAGAGTTTGGCCAAGAGTAGTTGTGAGATTCGAGAGATGACCAAGAAAAAGGAGAGTACAAATTTCTGGTGGGCCAAGAATATGGGGGAAAAGATCAATGAGGTAAAACAAGAGAGAAAAGTTATGCTTATGATTAAAATGAGAGACATTAGGCATGAGTGTTTGAATGCTAACATATCTAATAATATTTTGTCTAGTTCTATTGTATCTCGTGTGAAGGGATTTGGGCAACTGGAAAAGTGTGCGTGCGTGCCGTTTAACATTTGATCCGGGTGGATTGATATAACTCTTCAACCTTTAGGGTCCAACGTTTGGATTCGTGGATGAATCCCTTTTAATAGGAGGGAAATGATGTGAATTTAGTCAAAAAGGATCCGGGCAACACCAATTACAAGTTATCTCGAGTTCTTAAAGACTATGTAATTGAGTTCTTGAGTTCTTGTATATGTTTATCATAGATTATGTGTTGATTTTTGTTGTATTGAGTCATTTGAGTGGCAAAGTTGATGTTAGAGGCTAGGTATATTGAGTGTGGAGTCATTTTAGTTAATCATGTGTCAGAAGGAAGCATTGACGATCGAACAACAAGAGATTGCGTTCAAAAACGTCCAAGCGCGTCAAGTTTTTAGCACTGGCAGGGTTTAGTAATCTGGCCATAACTTTCTCTACCAAATTGATATTGAGCTGATTAAAGATGTTATGTAAAGCTAAGAGAAAGTAATACAACCTTCATGAAGACTCCATGAGCTAATTCGGACTCAATCAGACAAAACAGAGGCCAACACGGCCTAGTCGTGTTCAAACAGACGTTCGTGTTCACAATCACAGCCTGGCCGTGCTCGATTATGCAAGTTTTGGCTCCGAGATTGTGCGATACACAGCCTGGATATGTCCAATAGCACGGCCATGCTTACAGCCGCGTTTTTTGAGTTTTGTGCTGTTTTTATTTCCTTTTTCAATTTTCAAATTGTTTCCTAGTTGGTTTAGGATTTGTTTTGAGTCGCCTATATAAGGAAAATACTTGTTTATTTTTCACAACAACTTTGATATTGAATATTAAATTGAGATTTTCTGTTCAAACCTTTAGGTTTTTCCAAGAGCTTCAAAATTGTTCATCTTGTTGCGAATTCTGACTTATCAAACAAACTTTCGCATTTGTTTGTGCATCTACGCATACCGAGGTTCTTGCTTTTCTAAGCAACGGGTCGAGGTTTCCACCATCTTTAACCGAACTAGCGAAGATCTTGGGTTAGCAATGTATTGTTGTGTGGGTCGTATGCACGTCGTTGCTATGGTTCACATCAGTTGGTAATCAGAGCCATCTAGCAAGGTTAAATCTATCCTTGTTTATTTAATTCTTGTTATTTTTTGATTTTCTTATAAACCCTAGTTCTTCAAGGGTACAAAAAAAAGCAAAAATTGCACAAATAAATCAGCGGGTAAAGAATCGTAATCCACGTGCATAAAAATCGAACTCGGAAAAATTGGTATTTACAAACCCTAGTCTTCAAATTTCATCTTATTGAGATCCGTTGTTTTTTTGGGTGATTATCTTGGTTTATTCGGACGTCTTGCGATTTGATTGGTTTATAATTGTGACAAGTCGAGTACTTGGAAATTCTGAGTTGAGTGAAACACGAGCGTATACACATGAGGGAGTGAACCAACCATGTCTGAAGAAAATCGACAACCGATAGATTTAGGTAATAAGTTGAATATAGAGACACTTGCAAGCTTCTTGAAGAAAGTGGTCATCGAAACGTACGGAGATCTCAGTGAGGCGCCAAAAATAGAGGAGCTTGCTCCTAGGGCATGGAGGCCTAGGAAGTTCAAACTGGAGCAATGGGCGGATGATTTTGATTCCGAAAGAGAGCAAAATTACAATCCGAACAGAGATCGGCGTGGAAATAGGATTGATAGGGGATGGGAGGATGGCAATTTGAGTAACATCAAAATGCAAATTCCATCTTTCCAGGGAAAGAGTGATTCGAACGACTATCTCGATTGGGAGAGGAAAATCAAAAATGTGTTTAAATGACAGAATTACACCAAATTGAAAAAGGTGAAATTGGCATCAATTGAATTCTCAGACTACGCAAGTGTTTGGTGGGATCAATTATATATTGGTCTCGAGTAGGAGAAGCGGCAAGGGGCCCATTTCCACATGGGAGGAGATGAGGAGTTTGATACGAAGTTGTTTTATACGAAATCATTATTACGAGGCGTCTATCAAAGGTTGCAGAGGTTGACATAGGGGTCTAAGAGCGTAGAGGATTACCATAAAGAGATGGATATGTTGATGGAGAGGGCTAATATAGAGGAGCATCAGGAGGTTACGATGGCAAGATTTATCGCAGGATGGAATACTCCTATAGCAGATGTCGTCGACTTACATCATTATGTCGATCTTGAGGAAATGGTGCACATGGCGGTCAAAGTTGAGCAATAGCTCAAGATGAGGGGTTTTACATGGCAAAATCCCAACACAAGCACTAGTACTTGGGGTTCGAATACTCCTACGATGGATAATGCACGTTTTTCACAACAGCCCAAAGTTGTAGAGAACAAGACGGATTCTGACAAGGCAAAGCCAATAGGTAAATTTGATCCTTCTACTTCACGCACTAGAGACATTGAGTGTTTTAAATGTCATGGGAGGGGTCATAGAGCTAGTGATGTCCAAGTAGAAGAGTGATGGTGATAAGGGTCTTTTTATGCATGTTTTATGTGTATATTTAAGTATGATTTGAGTTATTTTATTGTTAGTTTCATAAATTTTTGATTGTACATATTTCACATTACTCCGAGGTGCTTTTATTGGTGTAGATTGATGATTTGGAGCTGTTTTTGGTGAATTTTGGGCCATGGTTTCATGTCAAAACATACCCGGGGGTTTCTAGATGCAAAAACACTCAAAATCCCAAGCTAAACGCGTCATTTCGGGGCCTTTTCAGTCAAACACGAGCAGGGTGTGTTTTTAAGCACGGCCATGCTTTTTATAAGTCAAAAACGAGCAATTTTTGACCGACGTACAAACACGGCCGTGTTCGTGAAAATCAAAAAAAATGCCCGCCTGCCCGTGCTTTTAAAGCACTGGGCGTGTGTTTTTAATCCCGTCTGGATGTTCTTTTGGCGGAAATTATGGAAGCTTTCCCATTTTGCTTTTTGACAACCTTTGAGCAACTTTTACATCTCATTTTGCTGCACCAAACTCTATTATTCCCTCAATTATCATGTGGACACAATTATTCAACCAACTCAACCAATGGAAGTGGAGTATTGTCATGTGAATACAATGATTCAACCAACTCAACCATGAATGTGCACACAATGATTCAACCAACTCAACCATGAATGTGCACACAATGATTCAATCTATTATTGATGTGTTCTTTCACAAAGATTGTGCCTATAAAAGCCAAGAGTTTGAGTTGGGAAAGGAATTCATAATTCATGTAGTATTCATTGATATAGAGATTCATTGTATATTCATTGTATATTCTAAGTTTCAAAGAAAAATACATTGAGAGGATAAAAGAGAGGTAGAGTTGGAAGTTGAAGAGCAATAGAGGAGAAGGCTTGGAGCTCAACATCATTACAATCAACCAAGGAGGAAGTCTTGAATAAGAGCTAAGTACACCATGTTCATTTTATTCATATCTTCTTGTGTAGTATATTCTTTTGTCAAAGCCATGTGTAGCTAAATTTCTAGTGTTTGAATGTAATGAACTCTAGAATGAATTTGTGATTAAAGGCTTGTATGTTTTTAATAAAATCTTCATGTTTTGTGTGATTCACTTATATTATGCTTTATTCATTCGAATTGGTATTTTTTTCTAGTTCTATTGTTTCTCATGTGTAGGGATTTGGGCAACTGGATGAGTGTGAGTGTCGTTTAACATTTGATCCGGGTGGATAGATATAACTGTTCAACCTTTGGGGTCCAACGTTTGGATTCGATGACGAATCCCTTTCAATAAGGGGGAAATGATGTGAATCCAGTCACAATGGATCCGGGCAACACCAAATACAAGCCTTGAAGACTATGTAATTGAGTTCTTGAGTTATTGTATTTATTTATCATAGATTAAGTGTTGATTTTCGTTGTTTTGAGTGGCCAAATTGATGTTAGAGGCTAGCTATATTGAGTCTGGAGTCATGTTAGTTAATCATGTGTCGAAGGGAAGCATTAACGACCGAACAACAAGAGATTGCGTTAAAAAACGTCCAAGCGTGTCAACAGTTTTCAGCACTGACATGGTTTAGTATTTGGCCATAACTTTGTCTATAAAATTGATATTAAGCTGATTCAAGATGTTATGGAAAGCTAAAAGAAAGAGCTACAATTTTCATAGAAACTTCATGAGCTAACTCGAAACAGAGGCCAACACGATCTGGTCATGTTCAAACACACGGTCGTGTTCACGGACACGACCTGGCCGTGTCCACAAGCGATGAATGTGACATTTTTAAAAGGAATCATAATTACACAGAGTGGTGTGCTGGCAGATATTCTCAATGATGGCGTCCCCACCCATCCCTGCACCGTACACACCGAATCTTTTCTCCTCTCTTCTTCCAACGAATAATAACTGAATTTGCTGCACAGCGCACCCTCCACACGCACATCACACACTAAACCCCGCCATAAACCCTTCTCTGTAAACAACACCACCAACAAACAGAGCACAGATACTTTTTCAGGCAAAAAATGCCTTCTCTCCTTCTATGCACCACCCTCCTCCTCCTCCTCCTCTCCGCCGCCTCCGCCACTACCCTCGGTGTCACATACAACCCCTCCGCTGCCAACCTTCCACCACCCGAGCACGTTGTCTCCACCCTCCAGTCCCTCCGCATCTCCGCCGTCAGACTCCTCGACCCAACCCCCGCCGCCGTCCGCGCCTTCGCATACACCAACATCAGCCTTCTCCTCTCCGTCCCCAACCACCTCATCCCCTCCTTCGCCGCCAACCGCTCCGCCGCTGCCGTCTGGCTCTACTCTCACGTCCTCCCCTTTCACCCCCGCGCCCACATCTCCCTAATCTCCGCCGGCTCCGACGTCATTACTACCGCCGCCACCTCCGATCCCACCCTAGACCCCTCCACCGCCCTAATCCCTGCCATGCGCAACCTCCATCTCTCTCTTCTTGACCTCGGAATTCGAACCATTTCTGTCTCCACCACTTTCTCGTTCATCGACATCATGACGACGTCGTTTCCCCCCTCCGCCGCCGAGTTCCAAGAACCCATCGGCTCTCTAATCATCCGTCCGTTGCTTCAGTTCCTGTACGAAACGAACTCCTCTTTCTTAATCAATCTCTTCCCTTACAAAATCTACAGAATTAACTCCGAAATTCCAATCGGCTTTGTACTTTTCACGGAACATCCGTTTAATTTCCGAGACGACGTAATCACAGGAGTGCGATACCGAAATTTGTTCGACATGATGGTTGACGCTGTTATAGCCGCCATGGCGGTTTCTGGACAGGAGAATATTCCGGTGATTGTGGCGGAGACTGGGTGGCCGAACGAACCGGAGGAAGAGACCGCCGGAAACTATGCGGAGATGTACTTGAAAGGGTTGGTGATACATTTGAGATCTGGATTGGGGACACCTTTAAGAAAAGAAGGGGTGGCTGAGGGATACATATATCAGCTGTTTGATGAGGGTGATTTGGGCTACAAAAATGACACGAATAGTACAACTGGTGCTGCAATGAGTACAAGGGCAGAGGCGGGCCAGCGTTGGGGGATTATGTATCCCAATATGACCATGAAGTACAAAGTTGATTTCTCTGGTTCGACAAGGGTTCTTGGAAATGGTAAAAGATTGGTGGAGATGGTTCTTGCTTCTGTGGTGAGTTTTCTGCTTTTTCTTTAGTGTGAAAAATTCTAGTGTTTTTGCTGAACTGGGAAACTGTTTCTTTCAATTTTTAGTGAAAATTGACGCTTTTCGAATCATGACTTAGGCAGTAGTTTGTTATAAAAATTGTAGTAAAGCAAATTTAGAACTTTTGGGACTGATATTGATAGGCAAAAGTTGTGCTGATTTGATGTGTTTGGATAACTGGAATCAATCTGACAGTGATCAGTTTATTCAATTGAATTTTTTTTGTGGAAATTCTAAACAAAAGTCTCATTTCAGCCACCATAATTTGGTGGATTGTTGTATGACAGTGATCAGTTTAAAACTCATTTAGATGTTAGATTAGTTTTCCTGTTTCACCCTGTTATAAACTTATAATGGAGTTGCTTTGTGATTCGTCTTTCTTTATTGGCTTCTTAAATCGTGTTATGATTAAGTTTGCTTTAAGGTCATAGCTGTTTGCCTGATTAAGTTCAAGCATGAAAGCTAATGGGGAAGGGCTCACGGTTCCAAGATGAGGAATTATCAGATGAATCTTTCTGTGTGTAATATTATGATTAAGTTAAATAATCTATTATGACGATTTCATTTGGAAGTTATGTGAATAATTGCCATTTAGTTAGTTCTCAATTGTTTGATCTTTGATAAAACAAGAAGATATAGACGTCATTTGTGAAAAGAGGTTTGTCATTGTGAGATGGTCAGATTGAGAAGCACAGTGAGACTATGTTTGGTTTAAAAGGTTTAGGGAGTGCTTGGTTGTTTTATACTCATATCCAATCAATCTTTCAAAATTTATTCTCATTTTTTTAAATAATTTTTTCATAATATTCTCTCTAAAAGTAAAAATGAGTTGAACGAAGGATCAAACAATCACTCTTTTAGTTGTTAAGATTTCAAACTCGATTTGGATTTTAAAAAAAAGTACGATTTGGGAAAAAGATTTCAAATGAATTTGTATAAGATGGATTTGAAGTCACAACAATACTTTGAGAAATAGTTTAAAATAAGAATTCAATGATTTGAAATTTATTTTAATGTCATTACCCAAGCAGCTCAATGTATTTGTTATTATGGATTTGAAATGAAGCTTAAATTTCTTTAATCAATTTCAAGTCACATTTATTTTCAAATTCTTCATCAGCTATTCATCAAGTCCGTCTAATATTGAAATTATTTTAGATTTCAGTTAGTATTATATATATAATGATGTTATAAAATATGACCACGGGCTTATAGCTCAAGTGGTATCGCTCACTCTTTGTAGAGGTATTGATCGGGGTTCAAACCCGGTATCTATCAGTTTTTTTGAATTACCTCCCCTCCAACTAATGCTCTCAACGTATTAAATAAAATGATGTTATAAAATATATTGTTGTCGTCAACATATATAAGTTAGCAAATTCAAAACCCCATTTTAAGTACCTACTAAATAAACAATATCTTGCCCCACGTGAAATAACACAATGGTAAAGTGCTTGGGGTATCATTGAGATAACGCATGTTTGGTTTCCCTAAGTCACAATGGTCATCTTTAAGTTTTTTGCTGGCCTTGGAGTCCTTTCATGTGTTGCCTTTAGCCCCCACATGGGTGTTGCTAGGGGTGTGTAC
Source organism: Rehmannia glutinosa (assembly GCA_016081115.2). NCBI lineage: Eukaryota > Viridiplantae > Streptophyta > Magnoliopsida > Lamiales > Orobanchaceae > Rehmannia > Rehmannia glutinosa. Next base: position 83,417,931 of record CM071936.1, on the reverse strand, counting down.
GGTCCGGTTCGGTCTGGAGATTTAGAAATCTCCAGAACCGTCCCGAAGTTCGGAGATCCCAAAATTAAATCTCCAGAATCGAATCATAAAGAAAAATCTCCGTTCCAAACCGTCCCGAAAGTTCGGGACGGTTCGGGACGGATATTCGGTTCTAATGAGACGGTACGGAATGGTTCGGGACGGTTCGGAGAAACGGAGATTCAAATATTTCACAAATAAAACACACAAAAAATGTGAAAAGAAAAAACAGTGTAAAAATCATTAAACGTTTATACTTTCAATCTTTTTTTAGTGCGATTTCAAAAATACATACTGAAACTATTAGTACTATACGAGTTTAACTTTTTGATATTTTATATTTAACTTATACATAAAATTTCTAAGTGCTAATTTTTAATTGTAATTCTAAATCTTTTTTTTCATGATGTAGACTATACAACATATTAGTTTAATATCAATTTAACTTCTAAATCGTTTTTATCTAATTTATAGTTAAAAGTATTGATTTTTCTTTTTGGATTTTAACATAATATGTTTAAGATGTTATGTTATTCGTATTAGTAGTAAACATCTAGAATCTCAACGAATGATAAATTTAGTAGTTATTTAATTTAATTGTTTGACGGAGCCTATTACATCAAATTTAAATATTTTCTACAAATCAAATATGATTTTATAATTTAATTTATTGGGTTCATTTAAATAAATTAATATGACGTAACTATTAGTGAATTGAATATATATTCAATTATTCATTTGATATATTGATAAAATATGTCAAATTTTTTTAATTTGATAATTTTTAATATTATATAGTATTGAATTTTAAAGGAATGTTTAGTTAATTTAATATCAAAATATAAATAAGATGAAAATATTATATATGCATATATAAAATTTATTTTAAAATCGGTTCTAGTTTCGGATATTCAGTTCGGTACGGTCCGGTATGGTTTGGTACGGTTCTCGGTACGGATATTTGAAAAATCTCCAAAACCGTACCATGAAAATTTTTGGGACGGTTCGATTCGGGAAAGTCAAAAAGTCAACGGATATTTTCGGTTCGGATATCAGTTCGGGTTCGGAGATCTCCAAGTCCCGTGCACATCCCTAGGTGTTGCTACTGAGAATTGATATGAGCCAAACGCATGTCTGACCCAATCGTGTATATAAGCTGTGGGTACTGATGACGCCCAAGCCGAGCTGGAAGAAATTAATCCATGTCGTCGACCCAAAGACACGTACAAGTAGGAGACTGCGGCGTGGCGTCGGCAAGAATGGCGTGGCGACACGTCACAGGTAGGCTCGCCCCACTACCGAGCCCAACCGCAAACACTGCCGCCGAGCCCCGAGCCCCGAGCCCAAATTTCGACGGGAAACGATGCGCGATGACCCATAAAAATAATCACACGCCCATGCTTAACGCTTTATTGGTATCAGAAACTGCCACATGTCAGAAAGTTATAAAGAGAAGTCGACAAGTGGCAAGTTTTGACTGACATGCACGGTAAGAGAGGGATATGTGTCTTTCTTTAATTATTTTACTAATTAATGAATAGTTAGTGCAAAGATGACTATTGTAAACCCACTGACTCAAGGGGTATAAAAGTCCGATAGAGTGAGATTGAAGGGGGAAAAAAAAGAGAGAGAAAAAAAGAAAAAGAGTAAGATTGTAACAAAGACCGACCCCAATAATTCGCCTCGGCATTATGCAAAAAAAAAAGAATTAGCTTAAATTAACACACGTTACGCACGTTTACATTTCCACGTGTTAAATCTTTTACATATTTTTGCTTGTTGACCAAAACGCACGTCAACAAATTGGCGCTAGAAGGAGGGCCCGTATTGGTCGATCGAGTTCCAAGCAAAAGCAAGTTAAGTGAAAACCAGGTAAAGTTTAACGTTTAACCTTTTCATATGACAAAATGAGTCAACAATGAGAAATGCTCGTTTGATCAAGAGCAACATTTGAACAACCAAACTAGCCGACTACTAATGGCCAAAATATGCTCCAAACAGAGGCGGGGAGCACTACTTTATTTCCTTTCGCTCGGCCTAATTGCCAACCCAACCTTTGTACAAAGAAATGAACCAACTCATATCACAAACTCTCGCTACCACAAATTCTCAAGCACCTCCTCCACTCCTTGCAAATACTAACCCACTCAACCCACAACTAAATGTTAATATTAATCCTCAAATTTCCGGCTTCCTCATGACGAAGCCAAGAAGCTAGTTCGGGTAATGAACAACGCGTCCGTCGTGAGCGAAGCGCATCGCGAGAAAATGAGGAAGGACAAAGTCGTGTTGCGAGTCACTACAGAGCCAACACGACATCGCCATGCCCACTCGGTGTTCACGGACGACCGAGTTGATCCTTTTCGCCGGACTCGATCGATAAGTTCCCGTCTCGGGTTTCCGGATGAGCGGGCAAACCCAGATCAATCGATCAAGGCCCTAGCCTATGGCAGGAACGAGATGTAGAAATACACCGCCTGCGTCGTCGTTTGAACGAGTTGGAAGGCGGTCCGGAAGGCGAACAGTCTCGAAGACCGCCCCAAGCGATGAACCAACCAGCTGTTATGTCGCCATTTTCCTCTGAAATCCTGGCGACCCCATTACCGCCAAAGTTGAAGATCCCCCAGGTCGGTCTCTACAATGGGGAAACCGACCCGACCACTCACGTCCACAAGTACTTAGCATGGATGGAACTGTACAGTCCTAGTGATGCCATCCTTTGCAGGGCCTTCCCACTGACTCTGGGCGACCGAGCCCATCGTTGGTTTAGGACCCTACCACAGGGGTCCATTCGGGCATGGGGGGATCTGGCCTCCGCCTTTACGACGCATTTTTTAACGTCCAAAGTTCGAGCCGCACCTAAGGACTCCCTCGTGAACATCAAACAAGGGAAGGACGAGCTCCCTAAAAGCTACATTTTCGGTTCAACAAGCAAGTTCGAGAGATGGAACCGGTGTCGGATGACGCCATTTTAATCGCAGACCATGGCCGGAATTGCCCCCGAGACTTGGTTTAATTACTCCATCCATGAATCGGGGCTACCTCGCACTCAAGAGTTTCGGTCCGCGCGAACGCCATATTTGCGCGGAAGAAGCCATGGCAAGTAACCGCCCCGAGCACCGCCGTGGGGCGTGAGAAAGGACGGAAGGAAAGAACCAAGAATGGGGGGGTCGGGATTTAGACCGTTCTCGGAAAACCCGACCACCGGATTTAGGGCTCGCCAGGAAGCGCGAGCCGAAGTTGCCGCACTTAGGAGTACTTTGACCCACACTCCATCAGCCATATGGAATGAAGTACAGGGTCTAAATTTGTTACCTCCGGCTCGGCCATTGAAGGTCGAGCCGACAAAATTAGATTCACGTCGATATTGTGCCTATCATAAATCAATAGGTCACGATACCGATGAGTGCCGAGATCTAATCAGAGAAATTATGTAGATTGTTCGGCAAGGCGGCCTTAAAAGATACGTTCATGAACTACCGCCCCCACCGGCACTAGCTCAAGGTGTCAATCCGGAGCGCGTAACCAATCCAGCTCTCCTGCCGCCACCCCCTGCCGAAAACCAGGGTAGGGAGATCCTCATGATGTCGAGTGTAAATCGAATCAATACTAATAAAGCCGAGGATAGCCGCTCCAACAGAAAAAGGAAAGCTGATGTTAGACAGGTAGCCAACGCCGAAAAGCAAGTTCGAGTGGCGAGAAATCAAGGAAGGCCAACCCACCGGCCATTTTGTGTTCTCGGATGCGGATGCCGACCAGGTGGTCCATCCTCATTCTGACCCCCTGGTCATTACTGCACCGATTTTAGGTATTCCGGTCCACAGAATTTTGATCGACTCTGGAAGCTATTCGTCAGTCATTTATGTCCGAGCTTTTCGAAGATTGAACGTGGACGATAGCTATATCCGTCCGTGCAACGATAGCATTCTAGGGTTTGGAGGAGGAAGGATAGTCCCGCTCGGAGAAGTTGATTTGCCCATCCAAATGGGACAAGGGTTGCATAAACGGACCGTCATGACAACATTCAAAATAATCAATGCCGATTCGGAGTACAATGCTATCATTGGGAGGCCATTGCTTTATCATATAAAAGCAGCCGTTTCGATATATCATTTTTGTATAAAATTCCCAACATCTGATGGCGAGGCTATACATAAAGGGAATCAAAGGGAGTCACGAGAATGCTCCCTCAAACTCCGACCGGTAGAGATTAACGTGGCGGAACGAGGACAAACCAGTGGAACCACACAAGGCGATCCCATGACCAAGGAGGAGTCCGAGCGGAAAGTGGTGATCGTTCAGGAGGATAACCCAGGTCGTCGACCCGGGAAGGAACCGATGATGGAAGAAGGCGAGCCATCAAGAACGAGCCGCCATCGAAGATGAATTGCCCCTGCAGATCAAAGAGGGGCAGAGCAAGAAAAGAAAACGGGCGGAACCAGTAGAACAGGTTGATACAATCAACGTTGGAAGACCAAGCGAGGGACGCCAATTGCGTATTGGTCATGATCTCCCAGAACCGTATCGAACCGAGCTGATTGAGTTTTTGGAAAATAATCTTGACGTCTTCGCATGGACTCATGCAGACATGCCCGGAATTGACCCTAAGTATGCATGCCACCGCCTCAATATTGATCTAACGCGTCCGCCAGCGATTGTCCGAAAAGCGTAAGCTCGCCCCCGACAGACAAGCAAAGACTCGAGGCCGAGGTAAACAAGTTGATAGACAATCGATTCATCCGGGAAGCCCTCTATTCGATGGGTTGCCAATCTGTTTTTGGTAAAGAAAAGCAATAGCTTGATGGCGCTATGCGTGGATTTTACCGACTGAATAAGGCATGCCCTAAGGAGGACAGCTTATCCATTGCCAAATATTGATTATATGGTAGACGCCATACAATCGGGCACGAATCGATGAGCTTCATGGATGCATACTCGGGTTACAATCAAATACGAATGCACCCGAAGAAGACGAAGAAAATACATCATTCTTCTCTCGCTCGTGGAATTTTTATTACAAGATGATGCCCTTCGGCTTGAAGAATCTTTGGTGCGACCTATCAAAGGTTAGTAAATAAGATGTTTGAAAAAATGATAAGTCAAACTATGGAAGTCTATGTAGATGACATGTTGGTAAAATCACCGTACATATCCGATCATCCGAACGATCTTAATAAAATGTTCATTGTTTTGAGAGAGTACAAGATGATGTTAAACCCGAGAAAGTGTACGTTTGGGGTCGGCTCGGGTAAATTTCTCGGGTATATGGTCACCAAAGGGGAATCGAATCCAACCAGGACAAAATAAAAGCCATAATTGATCTAGAACCCCGAACTCGTAAAAAGGGTACAAAGCCTAACAGCCGATTGGCGCTCTTAACCGATTTGTTTCACGATCCACGGACAAGTGCAAACCTTTCTTTGAAATTATAAAAAGAGTAAAAATTTTGAGTGGATCGAGCGAGCACAAACCGCTTTGAATCCCTCAAACAAAGACCTTTCTTCAATTCCTATGTTGCAAAAACCTACCCAAGGGGAGGACTTGTATTTGTACTGGCGGTATCCGAATACGCTATAAGTTCGGTGTTAATCGGGTTGGATGGTCCTATTCAACATCCGGTTTATTACACCACCAAGCGTTACATGACGCCGAGCTCGCTATCCACCAATGGAAAAATGGCTTATTCGCTAGTCATTGCGGCGCGGAAACTCCGCCCATATTTTCTAGAGCACAAGGTTATAGTCTTGACGAACTACCCATCTGAAGCAAGTACTACACCGACCCGATACTTCGGGTCGGATGATCAAACGGGTCATTTTTCGAACTCGATCGATTTGATATTATATACGAACCACGCACCGCAATAAAAGGGAGGCCTTAGCCGACTTTGTGGCCAATTCACACCTTCCATACGATTGGAAGTTATGGAAGACCAAGAATGGAAGTTGTTTGTTGACGGCTCTTCCACCGCAGTCGAACAGGCGGAATCGTGATAATCGATCCAAATGGAAAGTGCTTTGCTCGGCACGATTTGGTTCCCGCAATGAACAACGGCGAATACGAGGCACTTCTCGGGCAAGGCTTAGAGATGGCGGCTTCCATGGGCCTAAAACAACTATTGGTACACAAGTGATTCTCGGTGGTCGCTCATCAAATTAACGGCGAGTACGAAGCAAAAGAGCAAAAATTGCACAATATTTGGACTTGGTCAAGAAGAGATTATCACACTTTAAGACAAAAAGTCTTACATGTGCCCCGAGCCGAGAATATGCGGGCGAGATGCCTTAGCTCGGCTCGGCTCGGCCCAGGGACGGATGCCATCGCGGATGTGTTGTCACACAATTGTCCCCGCCCGTCACTCGGCGCTTGAAAGAAGATATATACAATCAAAACCACCGAATGCACTGGATGACCCCAATCGTTCGGTATTTAGAGAAGAGAGTTCAACCTGAAAACAAAGCCGAAGCCAGAACACTACGAACCCAAGCGGCTCGGTTTACACTAGTAGATGGCATCCTATACAAACGAGGATACTCCGTCCCACTCCTACGATGCCTTTCCGAGACAGATGCAGATTATGCACTTTGAGAGGTTCATGAGGGAATATGCGGGAACCACGCTCGGGGCCAGACGTTGGCCTATAAATTAATACGACAAGGATACTATTGGCCATCCCTAAGAAAGGACACAACCGACCTCATCAAAAGATGCGAGAGATGCCAAAGGTTTGCGCCGCAGGTCAGATATCATCCTGAGCAACTTACCTCCGTATTTAGCCCATGGCCGTTTGCCAAATGGGGAATGGACCTCATCGGACCACTCCCCACTGGCAAAGGGGGCGTCAAATATGCCATTGTGGCGGTGGATTATTTCACAAAATGGGCCGAGGCGGAGTCTCTAGCAAAAATAGATGAGGAAAAGATTGTGAGCTTTGTATGGAAATCCATTATCTGTAGATTCGGGATACCACATTCGATTGTTACAGACAATGGGAAACAATTCGATAACCGAAGGTTTCGAAATTTTTGTGAAGGTTTCCGCATAAAAAACCATTTCTCAACTCCATACCATCCCCAGTCGAACGGACAAGTTGAGGCCGTTAATAAAATACTCAAGTATACCCTGAAGGCGAGATTGGAGGAGTCTAAAGGTAATTGGTCGGAGGAACTACCCGGTGTACTATGGTCATACGTAACGACGCATCGAGCGGCCACCGGAGAAACACCTTTTCTTTGGCTTATGGAGGAGGCGGTGATTCTGTTGAGATTGGAGCCCCTACCTTCGAGTTGCAAATTTTTCTCAAGACGCGCAATGAGGGCGCTCGAGCCGAGCTAGACCTACTCGAAGAAAAAAAGGTGCTGTGGCGAGATGAAAAACGCAGTGTATAAACAGAGGAGTGAAAGGTACTACAATTGAAAGTAAAGGAAAGGAGATTTCAGGTCGGCGATCTTGTGTTGAAAAAGATAACAGGCGTTCAACCCACCCATTGAAGCCAACCTGGGAGGGCCCATTTCGGTCACCACGTCTTATCCGGTGGGCGACTACCTAGAATATTTGAGTGGGAAAAATTTATGCATCCATGGAATGTAGCATACCCGAAACGGTATTATCAATAAAGATCTCGGTTTATGATCCGAGATAGGATTCCAAGGAATTATCCTTTCATCCGATATTTCGTGAGATCTCTAAAGGAAATGAAGTTTTTACTCACCTCGGTTATGCGCCGAGACAAAGAATAATCGCCTCGGCTTAAGCCAAGGCGAAACGTCATCTCAGGTACGTCCTTTGCACGATAAAAAAAAAGGCAACACGCCCACAAGGCGGATCTATCCTTACAAATCAAAGACTTGGTTACGCACCGAGCACAAATCAAAGACTTGGTTACGCACCGAGCACAAATCAAAGACTTGGTTAGGCACGAGCACAAATCAAAGACTTGGTTACGCACCGAGCACAAATCAAAGACTTGGTTACGCACCGAGCACAAATCAAAGACTTGGTTACGCACCGAGCATAAATCAAAGAATTGGTTACGCACCGAGCACAAATCAAAGACTCGATGTACACACTGGGCACAAAATGCGGACTTGGTTTATACACCGAGTACCAAAACAAAATAAAGATCGGGTTCATATACCGAATACGAGAATCAATTAAAGCAAGTAAAGCCCCCTTATACTGAAGCATTGGGAACCGAGCCCCATACTTGGGAATATAAAAGGAAAAAAGAAGACAGGCAACAATTTTACAAAAAGGAGAAGAGCCAAGCATATACAAAAAGCTTGAAATACATACACAGTGAGGAAAATAACAGTTCATTTCTACTTCAAAAGTATTTACATAAGGAGGCCGGAGCCCATTACATCTTGAGGCACGAAGCCAAATTACCTACCTATGAGTACATATGAAAGCATGTAAATAAAAAGAGACAAACGTCAAGGCGAGCGGGGCGGAATTTCGACGGCACCACCGGGAGGCAACTTCTTCCACGTCCGGAGGAGGAGAGCCCCGAGCATTAGGAGCCTCGGCAAAATTCGGCCGAAGAGCATCGAGATCGACCTCCGGGAGGGCTAGATCTTCCTCAAGCCGAGCAACAAGACGCCCGCCCTTAACCAAATCGAGAATTTCTCTCGAGGGTGGTCGCGTGGCGCGAGGTTAACATAAATTCATACTCCTCTGAGTCCTTGTAAGCTTCAACGCCTGTGTGCGAGCCGCCTCAATTTGCCGATGAGTAGTCTCTTCGGCCTCTCTCTGGACATCGGCTAGACGCCTCTCCATTTCCTCGGCCGGCACGGCGTCCAGCGTGTTCTCCAACTCGGCAACCTTAGCCCTAAGCCCTCTTCAACTCAAGGGCCCGATCTCGCTCCGCCTCGGCCCTCGCTGCAGCTTTTCTCTCGGTGTTGGCCCGAGCCGTAGCCTCATCAGCTGGGTCTTTAACGATTCTTGTACCCCCTTGAAGGGTAGCATAGGCCTCTGCAGTCCCCGTGCCGCCTTTCCAGATCGGCATATCTTTTCTCTAGCTCGCGAGTACCCCTAATCGCATGCCATAAAAGCCCAATCATTCGCCGCACATGGCCATGGCGCATCTTGAATTTGTTCTTGGCGGTCTCCGAGCAGAATTGCTCGATGCCTTTTGTCCAGGCACGAGCTGGGACACTCATCGCGGCCCGACCTGCCTCCGATAAAACTCTCGATTGCTCCTCCGTCGGCATGGCACATCGAACGAATTCCACAAACCATCGAGGGCGTAGTCCAATCATTCCCTCGCAATATTCATCCCTCACTTGACTTGGAGGGATGAAGTGACCTTCCCTGCCGAGGTCATCGGAGAAAGTTCGCGGACCTCCCTCTTCTGGGGGCTGTTCAGGACGTTCCGGCGCCGTTTGACCAACCCCTTCAGCCTGACCGGGCTCCTCTATCACAATTCCTCCTCTTCTCCTTTGAAGAGGAGGCTCCACTGCCTCCGGCACTCCATCAGCGGGACGTTTACCGGCCCGGATATCAGCTCTCCGAGCCGCCTCCGCATCTACAGGGTGATCGACGGTCGCCCGAGTTCGCCGAGCGGCCGTGTTCCTCACGCTGCGAAGGCGTGCACGCAAATCCAAGCCGCGCCCTACAAAAAACAACCACCGTTAATAGGTCAAAAGAAAACAGAATAACATTTCAAAAGGAAGTATAAAAAATACAATGTTTACCTCGAACGGCAGCCGCACTCGGCGGCTCTGGAGTCTGCGTTTGCCCGACGGGTGCAGATGATCTGCCCATAGGACTAACCGTCGCGGGAGACGGCGCAGCTTGCTCTATCTCGCCGCCGCCGCTCCCCTGGAGAATGGGGCCGTACTTCTTGCAGGAGGGTTCTCATTGAGGCTCTCTCTCAACCTCCACCTCCCGCTCGGCCACCTCGTCCCGAGCCCCTCGGCCTCGGGTCGGCGGAGAGCTGGCCTCAAGCTACCGCGCCAAGTTGGCCTCATTAGCCAACCTCTCAATCCGCTTTGTCCATGATGCCCCGAGCCTGGATGTTTTCCGCTTCGAATAAAGGTGGCCGACAGAGGCTCCTTTGATGCCCGGTTCTCTATAAAGGTAAAAAGGCAAAAGTCAATCACAAAAGGAAAAAGATGCTTGACAAAAAGGCGAAAAAGGAAAAAGATAAGACTTATCAGTAACCAAAAACAAAGTTCGATGGGGGATGAAGAATGGTTTCCATTTCTCCATCTCCCACGCGAGCTGCCACTCGCCGCTCACCCGAGCCACTTATCCTTCCACTCCTTCAAAGATGAAGGAGACCTTCCACCAAGCCGTCAGGATACCCCGCCGTGGTTCGAACATAATACCACCCGGACGGGTGGCCCCGAGATGAAGGAGTCGCCGCCATATAAAGAGCTCGTTCATCTCCTTAAATTTGGGGCGAGGATATTTTTCCGGTGAAACATCACCGGAGGCCGATGATCCCGCCCCAAGAAATAGGGTGCACTGGGTCGGATGCATGCCCCACTTGCAAAACCACCGCGTAAGGAAAGCCGTCAGTGGAAATCTCAACCCGTATAGAAGGCTGGCGGCGAATACGGCCAAGCAACCCGCTGGTGGGTACTGCGGAACTTCTGTGCCATCCGGTACCCAAAAATCGATGCCACTTGGGATACGGTACCTTCGCCGGAACTCTTCCACCTCCCGAATCACCAGCATGCTCGGGATATCATTTATATCACTCGGCGTCCACCGAGGCTCGACACGAAGACGAGGGCCTCCTCCTTGTCGGCCGTCGCCATTACGGTGGCCTATGGGCCCTAGTGGCCTCTCAGGCCTCGAATCACCGGAGGGTTCATCTACCCGCTCCACGTTATCATGCTCCGGCTCCGATGGGTCCATATTTTCTTCTTCTTGCTGGTACTGCCTAAAATCAACACTTGGCGATTCTTCGCCGGAACTCTCTTGTGCGGTCCGGCCGATACATCGCGTTCCTTCTCTAAAAATGGTCATCGGCGCGTCGGATCAAAGATAGTATGCGTCCGCTCCAAAGCGTTCCACCTCGTGAAGAATCTGGAGAAGATATCCGAATAATGCTCGGCCGTGAGACGGAGATCGCCGTCTTTGGTGAGAAATAAATGAAGGTTGGAGGGATGATCTTCAATTTCAACCTCTACACTATAACTACGACTCCTACTATCCTCAAAAGAAGACATTTTATAGGTAAAGGGAGAGTATTTGAAAAAATACCTAAGTTTGAAGTCTCGAACTTTGGAAGCCGACCGAAATTTCTCGCTCGGTTTTAGTTACTTTAGCTCAAAGGTTAATGTTTGCGAAAGTGGATAATGGAGGGAAACAGAGGTATTATAGACGAAGTTCCCTCGATAAACGAAATATTTATTCGAAAAAGACGCGCTTTTTAAACTCAAAAGCCGTCAAACATGTCGTAAAAACGTCACGCCCCACGCCCGATAGAAGGGCGTGTTTTTCGACCGATTCTGCGCAAAGGTGGTCCAACCACAAGATGCCACGTATCGTCATTATTATGGCAACTTGATTAATGCGCCGTTTAGGCATTAATCACTACGCGACAGATGTCGTGAATGAACGAAACCTTTGAGAAATCTATTTTCCCATTAAATGTTTATCATTAGCATTAAAGTTTAACTCCGATTTGTAAATTCTTCTCGGAATTAAACTTGGGGGCCTTTGATGACGCCCGAGCAGTGGAAGAAATTAATCCACGCGTCGATCCAAAGACGCGAGTAGGAGACTGCGTGACGCAAAGAATCGGCAAGCGCGCGGCGACATCGCCATTTAATTAGGCTCGCCCTACCGAGCCCAACCGCAACACGGCCGAGCCCCGAGCCCAAATTTCGACGGGAAAAGCATGCGTGATGACCCATAAAAATAATCACACGCCCATGCTTAACGCTTTATTGGTATCGTAAAGCGCCACATGTCGAAAGTTATAAAGAGAAGTCGACAAGTGACAAGTTTTGGTGACATGCACGGTGAAGAGAGGACATGTGTCTTTCTTTAATTATTTTACTAATTAATGAATAGTTAGTGCAAAGATGACTATTGTAAACCCACTGACTCAAGGGGTATAAAAAGTCTGATAGAGTGAGATTGAAGGGGGAAAAAAAGAGAGAAAAAAAAGAAAAAGAGTAAGATTGTAACAAAGACCGACCCCAATAATTCGGCTCGGCATTATGCAAAAAAGGCAGAATTAGCCAGAAATAAACACACGTTACGCACGTTTACATTTCCACGTGTTAAATCTTTTACATATTTTTGCTTGTTGACCAAAACGCACGTCAACAGGTACCATACCTAGGTTTAACTAGCAACAGCTGAGGGAATAAAATTGTTTGTTGAGCGTGTATAAACTGAGTATCACACGTTAGTTTAATTGCTAGCGGCTGAGGGGAAAGGGTCGTTTGCCCGTAGGAATAGTTGAACAAAAATAAATAGTATCTCATGAATCCTTAAATTAGTAACAATTTAAACCCCATTTGCACACTTTTCAAGATTACGAGCACCATTATTATTATCTAGTTAATAGCATTCTTCACTCTAGTTTGGTTTGTTCTTTCTGATTGCAGAGACTTTAAACTATAGGCAAATAGTCAGTGTATTAATTTGTCAAATTCAAATTACAGTGAAATTTGTTCTCATCTAAGTGTTAATGTTGAGTCAGCCTCATTGAAGCTCTTAGATTGCATTTCGATGAGAGGATTTAGATTTGGGAAAACATTTCAAATGACTCCAAAATAAGGGATTTGAATCATTTTTAAATGACTCCAAAAACACCTTCCAAAGATTTGAAATCATATGTAGAATGATTTCATCCAAATAATTTCAATGGATTTGTTATTATAAATTTAAAATTTTGAGCTCCAAATTCATTCATCCAAATTGAGACTTTAAGATCTTGCATTAACTTATGCCCAATAAGTTATTTCTTTCCAATATAGCTTGAAAAATTAGGTCCAACCTATAGATATATCATGTATGACACTTACAAATAGATTTAAATTAATAAATGTTTGTGATGTTTCATAAGTCACCAATTCTGATATTATTTAATTAAAATCGTTTTATTGATATTATATAATAGGCATTTTTTCGAGGTGATCAAATTATAGTGAAAATTCAATAAATTTGTTTTGAATTTGTTTCTTTCGTGAATGTCTTTTGCCCATTAATAACATTAATACCAATACATAATTGATAATACCCTATCTATTTTAAAACATAGAATTTAAATTTGAAATAAAATTGAAAAAGTGAAAATTTTATGTGCAGATTATAATTTTTGTTTTATGGTTAGGTATATCTTAACTGATACAGTAGTTTCTAAAAGAAAAATATTTCGCTATAGAAAATAGAATCATATTTTAATATAAATAATAAATTTAGAATAAAGAGAATACAGCAATGATATATCAAAATCATGCTTACAAATAATCACCCATTGAAATAACTAACTCATCAATTATTCCTTTCCTTATTTATAATAATGACGAACAACCTCCAAGTTTGCAATCACCCGATTTATTATTTTTAAAATACTTTCTTATTTTTCTGTCAAATATTAAATTAGAAGAAAAAATACGAAATGTACATATTATTTAAATAAACAAATAAAACCACATTAGAGTGAAGTTAAAGTTCTCCTAATAGCATCTCCAAGCCATCCTGATTCTAACATAGACAAAAAAAGGGTTAAATTGGGGGTAATATATTTTTAGTACCGACTTGTATACACTTTCTTTGGTTTGAGACCGACATTTCCGAGTTACCAATTTAGTACACATACTTCACATTTTTTATAAGTTGGTACCTATTCAAGTATCAAAAGGACGAAAATGCCCCGAGAAACATAAGTATACTCAAAATGAATATCTGAGTATACTTATTTAAATTATAAAATCAATTAAAATTTTAAAAATAATTTTCTAAAATATTAATGATTTTTTTAGAAAAAATAAAGTTAATTACATTAAATTAGTAAATTAATAAATATAAATTAAAATTTAATTAATCGAAAAGAAAAACTAGTTTAATTAACTAATTTAGAAATTAAAATGAAAATTAAATAATTTAAAAATTAAAATTAAGATAGTAAATAAGAAAAGTATAGAAATTTTTTTTATTAATATATTAATTTTTAATTAGTTTTTTTAATCGAATTTAAAAAAGTAATTAATTTATTTTATTATTTTTACAATTAAGAATTTATTAATTTAAGTTAAACAATAATATTTTATTTCTTAATTAAATTTATTTTTAAAAATTAATAATTCTAATTAAAACTTAACATTTTAACAAAACTAAAAAAATCTTGGGTTCATCCTTAAAAGTGAATAGGTACCAATTTATAAAAAAATGTGAAGTATGGGTACTAAATTGGTAAATCAAAAATATCAAGTACTAAACCAGCAAAATGTCTATAGGTCACGTACTAAAAATTTAATAACCCTAAATTGGGTGCTTCGACCACCTCCAAACTCCACGCCAAAATAAAAGGAGTGGACAGTGCACATGTTGCCAAAATTAAATAACACTTGTATGTTTTGTCTTTTTCTTTGATATTTTTGTTTAAGAAGTGAATATTTTCGTATATTTTATATTAATTTAGCTTTCCTGAGTTTTTTTTTTAAACTAGGATTCCACCCGTGCGATGCACGGACTGTATGTTATAAAAAGATAATTTTAATTTATTAGTGATTGCAAAGTCTTGAATTTCAATTAATAATTCAAAAAGGGAAATAATTGTTTTTAAATAAATATAGAATTTAAGTATATATGATAACCAAATTGAAAAATAAATTATGAACTGTTGGGTTTAATATACGATAACTTGAGAATAAAAACAAAAACTAAAATAGTCGGAAAATTGAGCCAAGTCGGTTTAATTAAGTATCAAATTAGGTTGTTTCAAAAAAAAAAAAAAAAAAAGTATCAAATTAGGCTTATGCTTTCGAGATGAGGATTCTTTGGATTAGTATTGATCACTTTTTTTTTCATTCATAGGGAGTGTAATAATATTGCTCACACTTTGGCTTATTCTGTTTTCATTTGATCGCCCTTGTTTAAGGATAAAGTTATTGTTCCATTGCGGCTACAATCAACGATTTTAGTGATATTAATTAATGAATCGCTTATTCCCCTAAAACAATTTGAACAATTAAAAATATTTCATATATGTGAATGATAAGTGCTTGTCCAAATTCAAGAACAGAACATTGAAAATTAAAAACAAAAATCTGATAGGCCCTCTAATATGCCTCAAAATTCAAATGAATTACGTGGAATATATTAATATACAACAAATTCTACAAAGGGGCCTAGATACTATATGGGCTGACTTGTTTAGCCAATGAATTATAATTAAGTGGAAAAATTGGAAAAATCTCATGTGCTCTTCCTTTTTCCTTTTTTTTTTTAAAGGAATCTCATGTGCACTTCTGAAACCCTAGCCACCAAAAAACATTTTCAGCATTTCATTTCTCTCTCCAAAATAAACTCTCTCAAAAAAAGTCGTTCTTCTTAAAAATATTCAGATTAAATATTTGTTTTTGCTTGTTGTAAAATTCTCTTAACTCTTTATGAACGCAAATCTTATGTGTCTTCTCTTATTTGCTGAATTTAAACATAAATCGAACGGAAATCTTAGGTTTGTACCCAAAAACTTCACAACATATTTTTTTTTTTTTTTTGTTTTCAACCGAAAAATATCGATGTATTGTGGAAAGATATTTTTGTTCGAATGAAAAAATAAAATTTTGCTTCGGATCTGTAAATAGCAAGCCAAAAACCTTTCAGATTTATTTTTTTTATTTCAGATCAGAAAACTTATGTTCGAATGATATAATATCTTTTTGTTTTTTTTAGGTTTATAGTTTGAGATCTGTTGTTAGACTCAAACTCCATTATTCTGACATTTTTGGTTGGTTAAAGGATGATGGCATGACGGACTGACAGTGCTGATGAGGAGTTGTTTGATGGTGCTCCAAATGAAACTAAAATTGGGTAGTTATCCTTATTTCCTGATATATATAAAAAAATCATTTGTTACTGTTCGAATTGTGAATTTGACTGGAAAATATTGAGTAATAAGTTGTTTACAAACATGTGGTTACAATTACTCTTGTACTACTGTCATTGTGTGAACATTGGCTAACTATAGCTTTTAGTTTATGTGGTTTGCATGTTTACTAATTTATTTTTCACAAAAAAAACTGTTTTTAACCTGCTATCTCATATATGCTTAGGAGAAAATAATTTTATTTTGTTGCTTATATTTTACTCAAGGCACCGCAAGATATATAGTTTAGATTTTTTTTTCAATGGTTTTCTTTTTTAGCATGAATTCCTTATTGTTTGCTTGCATTTTCATCTATGAAAAGAGAAAAAAATTCATTATGCTCTTTATTACATATTTTTGTGGTTATCAAAATTCGTAATTGTCTTTGTGAGCTCAAATTTAAATGTTTGTCCAAATTTTGTTTATGATCTTTTCTGACAATGGAATTGATTTGTTTCAAATAATTATATGCCTTATTAAATGTGATTGTTTATAACATAAGTTTTTGAACTGGTTTGGACAGTGGTTTTTGTTCACTTTTTATTTTTTCAGTGGATTGTGTTTGTTTGTAATCTGTAGAAGTTTTCATGTGGGTCATTCATTATGTTTGTTTTAGCCCATTAGTATTGGTCCAGATTATTTGTTTTTCTAAATGATTTTGAGCCTTTGTTTTTCTAATGATATTTACATTTATGATAGGCTACATAAGAGAAAGAATAATATACTTTAATATAGAAAACGTCTCATACTGTAATGAAAGACCAAATAATCTTGTCAATAATATAACTGAAACTAGACAAATAGAACAATGTGATAGGTACCAAAATTGTCGTTGCTGGAACAATTCAAAATCCTTCTAACTAAATGAAATTCATAGATTTTTTTTTTCTACTTCAAACACTTGTCCTTCTAAGTAGATGAGCATTCGTTGTGAGAATCTCTTCAAGCCTCAATTCACCAACTTCATCTGAACTGATGTGTTTATTAGGTTCTTCAAAATTGTCCTGAACTCACCCGCAGATGAACAAAACAACATAAAATTATCATTAAAAATAAAAAATAATTAATAAAAAACAAAATCAAAACCAAAACCAAAACCAAATAATTATATAACTAATGATTAAAACAAAATCCGGAATATATGCCTCATCTTGTTGTTTGTACATATAATTTCGAGTGTAATCGATAATATTAACTTATAGTTTGTTTTCAAATGTGAATATATGCATGATACATCAGCACATTAAGTTGTCATTTTACAAATAATATTTCAGAAAATATTTTGGTTATATAAGAAGCAAATAAATTCTTTGCATATAAAAAGGATTCACCATTTAATACAAAATCTCTTATTTCAACGATCTTAATTCTATTGTTACTCAAAAAATGAAAAAGATGTGCTTCTGTTCATTTTCTTTTGTAAAGCATAAACTTATTTTTTTTTAATATATTATCTTATTACATTTCCCCGTCCTAAAAACTTAAGGATTTGTCACTATTACAGAACACGTGAGTGGCATGTGGCCCGACTTAAACCCGTTTAAGGGTGAGTTGTCCAATTTCCAACTAATTTGGTCAAAATCAATGCAAAATTGGTCCTGTAACTTTATTTGGCTAGTAAAAAAATGAAAAAAAAGGTAAAAAAAAAAGGTAAAAAGAAAAAATTTAATTATTCATACATTAAAAATATAAATTTATATAAATTTTATAAATCTACATATATTAATAACTTATAGAATAAAAATACATATATCAATATTAAAATATTTTACTAACATTTTTTAAATTTTTATGAATGAAATATATATAAAGCATATAAAAATAAAAAGCTATAAAGCCATGTTTAAAGTTATTTTAAAATTAACAATAAATAATAATAATAATAATAAGATAGAAAATAGTTTACATTTATAATTTTTAAGTATCATAATGTGAAAAATACACACACACACTCACACACATATACATATGTGACAAACCATATATTAAAAATAATATGTGCACCTAAAATGTATATTTAAGTTTAAACTCAGAGTTTTAATTAAATAAAAAAATTCAAAAATAATTTTTTATACAGTTATAACTAAAAAATAAAAAATAAAAATAAACTTCATCTTCCGCCCGAACACCTGTCCCTCAAATTTATATTTTTTATTTTTTATACATAATGGTTTTATTTTTATTTTTATAATTTGCGTTATTAAGTAAATAAACTTTTAAATTTTCTTTAAATAGTTTTTTATGTTATTTAAATTTTAATATTATTTAAATTTAAATTTTTCGGAATTTAATTTTTAAATGTGCATTTTTTCATTTTAAAAGTCCATTTTTGTTAATACTTTCACTTTAATGAAATATATGTATTTCTGAAACTTTCACTAAGATACTTAAAAAGTATTATGTTAAATATATTGTATTCATTATTAGTGTTATAGAAGAAATTATCTAATATTTTTATAATTTCTTAAATGTAACGTTTTTAAAAAATAAAATAATGTAGGAAATTTGTGCTATCTTAAATGTATTAATAAATTATGTAGAAGTTGTAAAGTATTTTTATTTCATTTATCATTGGCACCCACTTTATAGCTATATATAGTACAACAATAAATTTTAAATGTAAACTAATTTATATTTTATCTTTTATTATAAAATATATTTTTATTTTTAAAAATAATTTTCAAATGGTAACTTTTGTATTTTTTATATGATTTTTTATATATAATGTTTTTTATTTGTAAAATTAAAAAAAATTATTAGTAAAATATTTTAATATTGATATATATTTGTATTTTATAAGATATTAATTTATTTAGATTTGTCATTGTGGTTTGTCATATATATATATATATATATATATATATATATATATATGTGTGTGTGTGTGTGTGTGTGTGTGAGTGTGTGTGTGTATTTTTAACATTGTGATACTTAAAAATTATAAATGTAAACTATTTTCTATCTTATTATTATTATTATTATTATTATTATTATTATTATTATTATTTACTATTAATTTTAAAATAACTTTAAACATGGCTTTATAGCTTTTTATTTTTATATGCTTTATATATATATTTCATTCATAAAAATTTAAAAATGTTAGTAGAATATTTTAATATTGATATATGTATTTTTATTCTATAAGTTATTAATATATGTAGATTTATAACATTTATATAAATTTATATTTTTAATGTATGAATAATTAAATTTTTTCTTTTTACCTTTTTTTTTACCTTTTCTTTCATTTTTTACTAGCCAAATAAAGTTACAGGACCAATTTTGCATTGATTTTGACCAAATTAGTTGGAAATTGAATAGCTCATCCTTAAACGGGTTTAAGTCGGGCCACATGCCACTCACGTGTTACATTCCGGCAAGAAATTCAAAGGTCCGCGAAAAATAGGACCAAATTCGCGATATTTTTTAATTACGGGATGTAAATTGCAAAATGTAAATCGTCCAGGACCAATTTTACAAAGCACGTAGAGTTATAGGACCAAAATTACATTTTTCCCTTTAATTATTGAAGTATATTTTCACACTGCAGTAAATAAAATTCAAAATAAAAAAAATTATATGCTAACCTCCATGTCATGAAACATACTCTATATTGAAATTTTCTAAGTTTTTTTGAAAAGATTGAGTGATGTGGCATATGATCAATCTCAATTTCAATGATGCGATCTCCTTTAATATCTTTCACCCAAAGAAAAAGCAATGAGAACCACGGAACTGATTCTTTGCAGATTCAATTTTTTTTTGGTAAAATTCACTTTTGTCCTTTTTTTTCTTATGTGCTGGCCTCGTAACTGTGGTTTGAAATGATCAAAATTGTGTCTATTTATAAGGGAGCATGCACTTTAGTTTGAATTGTGAAATTTGCAGAGGTAATTAGTTATTTGATTATATATATTTTTACGAAAAGCTTCCAGCTGTATTTCAAAATAATATATAGCTATGTGCAATAAATTCAAATTTTGAACCATACATGCTATTCGCCTTATTTTTAGCTTCACCGCAAGTGTACGGTGTAGTTTATAGAATAGGGTAAGCAAGGTCGTATCCACGGAGACTAATAAATTAATGTGCTAAGTATTGAACTAAAATAGACTTATTTTTATTTAGACGATCGATATTGGATGATTGTTTGTGGAAGTAAAGACAAGAATAACCACAAAAACACAAGATGGAAATAATAATGGAATTATCAAGGGAATGAAATGGATTCCCGGGTTATGGTTTTAATTAATATTCCTCTTGTTGTTCAATTTAATCAAAGCCAAAGTTATCATCAATACACCTATAAGACGATCACAACGGTATTTTATCCTCCCTCTCGAGATGTATATAAAGTGTAGATTGAAATATCTATGCTTGCATCTCTACTCAACATAAGATACACAACTCCCAAGTGCACAAAAGATCATATATCCTCACAAATATTCACAAACCTCTCGATTATGCAAATATTCATGTCAAGTACTCAAGATCTTCTCGAATTATGAATCAATATATCAAACATGCTAAATCATTGGCCAAATGATAAAACAAGAATAAGAACAAAGTACTCAAATAGGCTTCAAGACAATAACTTCAATTAAGATTAAAACATTCAACAAGAGTTCAATTAATCTACTTCCAAAACCCGAAAATCACAAGAAGTTTAGCTACTCATTACAAATAAACAACCCATAGACAAATTGTTCATATTCATGACAAGCTAAAATGAAAGATTAAAGCACAAAGAATGAGAAAACTTAGGGAAATGGATAATCTCTCGATTGATCTTCAATCCTCAAGCTTCGATTCGACCTGATTCTTCCATTGGTTCTTCCTTGATGAAATTGATGTACTTCTTGTGTTCTTGGGTGTATTCCCAGCCTTTTCTTCATGCCTTAGATCAAGCCTCCCATGTATATATTTATAGTACCCTCCTTTTAGATCCAAAAATCGGACTTTCATTGTTTTCTCCTCCCTGAAGCTGGCTAGCCTGTGACACACATAACACACCCGGGCGCTGCTGGCACGGGTCTTGAATCTTTGCAGCGCCATCCAAAATTTGGCCACTGCCCAGATTTTCGCCTCCGCGCTGCAGCGCCATCCAAACGTCCAAATTCGGTTTTGAGTCCTTCATCAAAGTTGTAGCCCTATCTCTTAGCTTTCTATAGCCACTTGAATCACCTCAATATAAATTTTGTAGGGAGAGTTATGGCCAAAATACTAAACCCTGCCAGTGATGGAAATTTCAAACGCATTTGGACGTTTCTTCAAATCAATCTCTCGTTGTTTGATCGTTCATACTTCTTTTGATACATGATTCATTAATATGACTATAAACTCAATATAATTGGCTCTCAACATGGCTTGGCTATTCAAATGACTCAAAATACTCAAAAACAACACAAAACTCAAGTCTAGGAAGCCCAAATTAATGGTATAAAACCAAGTGAACACATGCACTTGCAGTACCAGAGAAATAATTTGAATGCTTTTTCTTATTCCCAAGACAATGGGTGCACCAGAGAAAGAATTTGAATGCTTTTTATTATTCCCAAAACAAATGGGTGCATGCCTACACGGTTTATAATGTCATTTTTGCAGGCTCAAGACAAAAGCATGGAATAATTATATTGACATTTTGCAGGATCAAGACAAAAGTTGTCAGATGATTTATTATTTGTAATTTCCATTAGTTGTGTTGCATTTTGGTTTATTCTGTAAATTAACAACGGAAACATATATATTCAATGTATTTCTTTTTTGCAAAAAGACTTTCCATAATTGGAACTATAGTTTTGACAGGATTTTGCCACATTTGGCAGACTATCTTGTTTTTATATATATATAGATTACCCCAAACCTCAGGGTAGTTTTCATAATTATCCTATATTAATTTACTTCATCATTCGATAAACTATAAGGCTCTATTTTAATATCAGGGAAACTTCAATGCAGGCAAATAGTCCAATGAAATGCTGCTAATATGTCTCGTGGTAACAAAAATGTATTGTCCTTGTTTATTTACCACAAAAATGTATTGTTCTTGTTTATATCAAGGTTCAGTCTTTAGTTCATATTTCGCCAACCAATCCTTCTTAATCACATTTTTTTGACATTCCTTATGTTCAGAAAATACCTGATACCCACCTACACAAGCAAATTATTGATAAAACTCCAAAATGGCATTTTCTTTTGATTCAATTTTTTTTCCTGCCTTATCATTCAGAAAAAGACAAAAAGAAAAAAAAAAAATCAGGATAATAAACATTGTTTCTTGAATATGCCATAGGAGAGAGATGACAATTACATGCATATGGAACAATTTCAACTATGGAGACAAATTCTAACAAGTACGAACTCAAAAAACTGCCTATGGGGCCTGGGCACAGGGAATTCTAACATAAACAAGATACATACAAGTTGCCACCATCTGCCATATCATAAAAGAGAGGGGCATATATCATTCTGATAACTAATTATAAAATGGACGCAAAAATGACAGAATTGTGATGTATTTCATTTAACTGATGTAAAAAAAAAATTATAATAACATGAACTGTGGACCGGAATGAGTCGTTACTGAAAGAATATAATGATTAAAAATGATCTTTCTTTGGTAACCCAAAACCAGAAAGTGATTAAAACTTGTATTCAGCTAATCAAGTGTTCGTTTACTCGTACATGTTCAAGCCTCTGTCCGCAGCCTCCGAGCCAAAACTAGGTCCGATGGAAAATTTCGTGCACCGACTGTACTAACATACACTGAATTTGCTTCCTTTAGATGGCCAAAACACTTTGTATCATGGTTGATGCTTTTCCGAATGTTTGCTCATTTATTTAGTGCGCTTTTTCGCTTCACTATAGAGGATAACACCAAAGACTGTAAGAGTATAACCGAGCATACCCGTTACAGAGACAGGGTTCCTGAAAATCAATATGGAGACTACCACTGCTACTGCCCCTTTTGCATTTCCAAGGACCTGAAGGACCCAAAATTCATATTACCAACCAAGATATGTGCATAGGATATTCAAAACGAAAAAAGAAGTTACAAGAGAAGTGTTCAAATTGCGGAATTATCGTATCATTGCAGCCAATCATGGCCGTACGAAATGGATCATGAGATTCCAACTGAGATATTTTTTAATCATCGTTGCAATTGGAGTAAATTTCAAGAACTACCCTTAAGGTATTACACGCACCCTCTTAAGATTTGTATTTGCGTGAAAAATAACCAACCCTCTTGAGGTTGAAATTTATAAAATCGAAACAAATATCAACTGAGTATTTGCAATTGTTATATCATTTCAGCCAATCATGGATCCGTGAAATAGATCACGATTCACGAGATTCCAACCGAGATACTTTCTAATCATCATTGCAATTGAAATAAATTACAAAAAACTGCCCCTGAGGTTTAGCCTAATTACAAAAAACTCCACTTATCCTTCAAAATTACAAAAACCTCCCTTAAGGTTTGTGTTGCGCAACAAATAACCACCCCCTCTTGAGGGTGAAATTTGTCAAATAGAAACAAATGTCAAGGGGTAGCTGAGCTTTTTGTACTTAGACTGAACCTTCAGGGTATTTTTTTGTAATTAATCCTTGCAATTATTAACTAGGGAAGGTGTTCAAATCGCGATAAAGAACATGATCAAGCTGCCAAAGCAAATCCCAACCCAGGGAAAAAAACTGATGGTCCGATGGCAGGAAGGCATAACTAAAATATTAAGTGCCAGTTTTCCTATGGCAGCTGCCCGCTTGACCCACTACCTCACAAATCTACATCGTTTTTCACAATGTCTTTCCTTCTTAGTAGGTTTCCATGATATAGTTTAGAAAAGGGACCCAGGTGATTGAGTAAATGAAATAAAACAGGTGTAGAATCCAATAATAATTTGCTCTATCCAGAAATCTTTTACATTAGTGACAGCTTTTCTATACATTTCAGATAACGAGACTTCCTCCACAGGTTAAAAGTTTCCTACATACAATAATCTATAACAACTCTCAGAGGAACAAGAGTAGGTAGCCCAGTTATTAAGAGCATGTATTAAGAAGTGACATAATGACGTTAGAAGAAAATGAAAAATGAACCATTTGTGTTTGCTATTATGAAGCATCCAATTCAAATAGAATTATAAGTTGCATCTGTTGCCTAGTATATAAGTATAAAACTATATACTTTATAGCCCGAGTTTGAAGGTAGAATACGCTCTATTTCTGACACCCTACCAGACTTCCAGATACAGTATTCCCTACACTCACCCTGTCAGTATTTAATTTATACATAGAAAAACCCTCACTTAAAAGAAAGACAGGCGGAATAGCTTTTCCCCAAATCATGACAGGACCAAAATAAATGTGGGATATATACTACAGACTGAACATCAATAATTCATTATAGAAAAGAGAGGTTAAGAATAAAACGCATAACTGGTAAATTTAACAAGAATTAGGTATTTGAAGTCCTATATAACAAAATTCAAATATGCAAAAAAAAAAAAAAACTGTCAGCAGGGATGTATTTGTGGATGATATGCACACGTCTTAACAATCTACAGAAAACATAAACAGGGGAAAATTTTCTTATTTTCGTTCCATTCTCAAACAAACACACCATGCAATCGTCCCACCCCCATTCACTGCCCTTCTTTACTGTAGAAAGAAGAGAAGAAAGGCAGTTATATTATGCATAAGTTTGTTCATCTTTTACCAATAGCTAAAAGCAATGATCTGCCAACAAAGAAAACTCGTACCACTCACAGCACGAGACAAGTAATATAGGTCTAATTGCCAATTCATATCCCACAGTTGCGCATGTGCAAGTTACTATCATATCTTTTTTTTTTTTTTTTTTTTTTAACATAATGACTATAAACTGGAATGTACATTCGGGGTGAGAAATACCTGAAGAGTAAGAGCACTGGTATGCTTCGTCACCAAAAAATTGGTCAAATTTACAAAATATGCAAGTGCGGAATTGAACAGCAGTAACCAAATAATTCTGATATCTTCTCTTGCTAGGGCCAATGTGATCCCAACAACGTTCTCCTCCATAAAGAGCGTTGCAGGAAGTAGAAGTACTACAGCAATAGGAGCCATGTACAGGAGCAAATTCATAGAATTTAGTTTTTCCCTTCAACAAAAAGGAAAAAAAGTTTCAGAATCCATTTCTGATGATTTCACACACACCACCGCAACGCCGGCAATATCTTCACCATAATAAAAGGTATGCCATTGTATAGAATTATTACCCTTCGGAAGAAAGCAAAATACCCTGAACAACTGATTTGAGTGCCCTAGCAGCTGTTGCACCAATACACATGAGAAATCCAAACAAATGGAAACTAGGCTCACCCTGACACGAATGAGAGAGGGAGAAATCAGAACATTCAATATCAACTCAGCTGTAGCATGCAAAAGCATATTAAAGTAGAGCTGATTACTTAATATGGTGCAATAATCAGCTTTGCTTGAATTAGATTTCAGCGTTAAAAAAGGATAATAGAAGTAGTATTGACATCATAATATCTGATCCTGACAAGTTAACCTCCACTAGCAGAAAAATTCACTTTACTGCCTATCAGGCTACCACAAAACATGACTTTTCAACAAACAAACAAAATACTTTGATCTTCACCGGTTTCGGACCAAGGGAATTGCCATACATTGAAGAAACTCAGGAAGCTCTGGTTTTTCCAGAATCAAAGTCATTCAAATCAATTCTGGCCCAAATAAATCTGAAATTAGCAGATCAATTCTTTACCAGTTGCTATTTACAATACTGATATTATCCCTCGACATAAAGATAATCTTTTAGCCATCATTTTTCCAACAGTACATCAGAACCAATAAATAAACTAAAATTCATCATCCAATAAACCAATCAGTGAGCATCAAGCAAAAGAACACCATCATATCAATCAAACACTCCAGATCAAGAAATCGAAAAACACCACATTATACTAAATTACTAATTAAGCAGTAAAACCAATCAACCACCATCAATCCAAAAACACATACCCCACTAGCAATAACAACTCCAGTAACAACAGGTACCAAAGTCAAGTAAGTTAACCACGCCTCCCTCTTCAGGGTCATCAAGTACGCAAACACCGCAGTGAAAAAAGGCGTCGTGGCGCCAATCGCCTGATTAAAGCTCACAGGCAAGTACTTCAGCGAAATATTGCCGCTAACAACCGAAGCACAGAAAATCAAGCTGAGTGCCGAAATCTTCATGAACTGAACCCTAGATCTTATCGTCTGCATCGGGACCATTTTCATCCACGCGATCGCAATGTAGCTCAGCAAAGAGCAAGCCGTCATGTGACACATCGTCAAGAAAATCGGGTATTTGAACCCGTAATTGCTCAACAAATACTTGTTCAGTAGCAAAACCCCAATGTTGGATGAATACCAGGACGCCACCAACCCGATCGTGAAAAATCGGCCGGTGGATTTCATCGCCGACATTTTTTCAACCATATAAATTTAAAAATGAAAATCCAAAAAGAACCCTATAAACGAACAAACAAGGGAAAGAAAAAACTATATAAGCTCTGCAATCTATAATCGAATTCTTCAGGTGGGGTTACGGAAAATCCTGAACAGATCTACTAGGGCTCAAAAAGGGGTGAAGGGTTAGAAGAAAAAGGAGGGATCTGAGTCGCATTCGTGGTAGAATTGTGAAAATCAACGATACAGATTTAGCGCAAAACTCATCAAAACAGCCAAAAAAAGCGAAACAAGGATTCAGAAAATTTCTTGAAGCGTAAACCTTGAAAAGAATGTGGAATTAATTGCTGATATACACTGAAAAGGGATACCCAAAAGGAGAGTTTTTATTATCTGAGCGAACGAATGTGGTGCGTTAGGGGGAGCTGTATTGGAGTTTTGAGAACGACCGACGAAGAATTTTGTTTGCAGAGAGAGGGTCCGAACCCGAATGTGTTTTAACTTAATTAATCATTAATACTTAGGAATGTAATATTAATTATGGAATTAAATATTTGTTCATTTTATATGGAAAGATTCGATGAAACGTCGTATAGATTGTAAAAATGTGCAGTGGAAGTAAGAGGGTTTGACTTCATATTTGTATTTATTATAGGGTGTAATTAATTTTATTATTATTATTATTATTATTTTTTCGGGTGGAAGGAAATAGAGTAATTTTTCTATGGTATTGAAACGTCGTATGGCATTTTTTTTTAGCTCCTCACATTAATATTCACTTCGGTTCACAATAAGTTTTGCTTTGATTGATAAAAAATTCTTCAAAAGCTAATGAATAAATGTTTTTTTCTAAATTACCCTTATACCTATTAATTCGTTTAGTAAATGTATTTATAACGTAATATTTTTCAACTCACAATTAAAAGTATACGTGCTATTTTAATACTTTATTTTATATGTTCATTTTCATAAACGACACTTATTATAAATGGAAGAGTATTAACTAAAAGAATAATATAATAACACATAAATGCATGTCAATTGACCTTATAAAATAAGGCCTTGATGTAAAGTTTCGCATATACTTTAAATTTCAAATTGTATTCAGCATCGTAATATAAACTATTATATTAGTGACATCATTAATATATACTTGAAGTATATTAGTAAGATTTAATATAAAATGTGAATTTCGAAATGGAAGATTTTGACACGAAAGTTGCATAAGATAAGATCGTCAATTAATTTGTATCGATGGTATGTACAAAGATTGTAAATATTTAATGTAAACTCTACCAGGACCGAGGATATTAATTAATTGTTTATTGAGGGATTCTTTTATTATTTAATTGAGGGATTGATGTGGATTTTTGAGCTTGCCATGAGAACTTACCAACTTTGCAATTTGAGCATATTTTATAAATGGCCCACTACGCTTTTGAAAGCTATGAAATCGTTGATTAGAACTTTATTTGATCCGGGGATATCAATAAGAAATGGAGTGTTAGGTTTAACTGGACTAGATGTTGTGCCCCAAAAGAAGAAGTTGGTTTAGGGGTTCGATCCTTATTGACAGCCAACAAGGCTTTTATGATGAAGATGGCGTGGAAATTGATAAATTCGGATGACTCATTGCTCAATATCCTCAGGCGAAGGTTCATGGATTCGTCTCCGAGGAACATGTACATCGGCTCGTCAATTTGGCCTGGTTTACGCCTTTTTGTGTTGTCTTTGGAATCGCAATCAATAAGGCTTCCTGGACATGTTTCGAAAGTCAGTTTCTGGTTGGATAACTAGCTTGGGTATTCTATCGCTGACCGTATCGAAATCCCAACGCAAATACGGTCGGTCTTCCATCAATCTATCTCGATTACTACTTTGATGGGGTATGGCATTTTACATCCGAATTCTTAGTGGCTTATACTACAATTGTTATTGATATTCGCGTACTCGATTTACCGTATATGGATTAATTCGGAGGATGGCGGAGTCTCTTCAAAAGTTGCATATAATCATGTTTGGGAATCTTTCCGGAGGTAGGTTGGGGAAAATGGATTTGGTCTCCTCACATCCCGGATAGGAGGTCCATCGTACTGGCGATCAATCTTGTCGGTTAGTTGTATTGGATAATCTTTGTATCGAGGTACTTGCACCCGCCGGCATGCACTTTTTGCTACTCGGATTTGGAATCGTTGATCATGCTTTGCGTCATGCGGTTTTACGAGACAAACTGGGGTGGATTCGAGGATACTTTTCAGGGTGACAATTTCGTTGGATCTGAGCATTAATCAAGTATTTCTATTTGCCATGAAGTAGAAATTTAGTCTGCAGATTAATTTTTTTTGGAAAGTGGCTATTATCTCGGCGGTTTGGGTCATATGGCACATTCGTAATAACTGGATTTTTGAAGATACACCTCCTCAAAAAAAGCAGCGATTGTCATGATTCGTGCGTTTATTATTGAATCCTCTTCTATTAATTCAGGCTATATGGCGAATACGGTCTATGATCTCTTATACCTTCGACATCTTGCAGTTCGGGGTTGTGTACGGCCGCCACCTACAATCCAAGTGGTGCAGTGGCATCCTCCTATTTCGGGATGGACTAAGGTAAATACGGATGGTTGTGCCTAGGTGCTCTGAGACAATATGTTGTGGCGGGTGTTTTTAGAAATTGCAGAGGGTTCTTTACTGGATGTTTCGTTCATCGGATTGGTACAGGATATGCCTTCGAATCAGAATTAGTTGCTGCTATGACTACTATTGCAAGGGCCTATAAACGAGGTTGGCAAAAATTGTGACTTGAATCGGATTCTACTTATGTTTGTGGTCTTCTTCCTCTGGTTCTTTGCAGGTACCCTTAAAGCTTTATGCGCGCTGGCAGACCACTCTATATTACATCTCGAGGATGGAATTCTTGGTATCTCACATCTACAGAGAAGGAAATCGGTGGCTGACATTTTATTTAAACTGGATAGGGAAATTTCGTTGTCACACATCCCTCCAGAGTCGATTCAGACGGACCTTCAAGCAGATGTTATGGGCAAATGTTATTATAGGATGGGATAGCCATGGGTAGCTCACACTTCGGCTGCACGCATGGCCGGCCCATGCGTACTGTGTCTCACAATTCATTCACTTCGGTTTCACACCCGGGCAAGTCGTGCCTTTCGGCATGGGCCGTGCGCGGTTTGGTTTTGATTCGCGCTCACACACAGACGGTCCGTATGGGAATGCACGACCCATGTGCTATTTGGCTGGTAATCTGCACTCGGCGGCACGCACGGGCGGGGCGTGCTTATCCACACGGTCGTGCGTGACTTGGGCTTCTTTAGATACATGTTCTTCTCACGCAGTGCTCTATTTGGGGGCACGTTTCTTCTGATGGTTTTCTATTTTTTGGGGGTACGTTTTTTCCTGCCAAGGGTTCTTCTCACAAGGGTGGGTTTTACCTTGGTAGGTTTTAACGAGGCCCCAATTAGCTACCGAGTCGGCTTGTGACCTGGGATCCTTGCTTTCCACTTTAGATATGTTATTTGCTTTCTTTGTTTTCTCCGATACTTTAATGCTAGCTGTTAGACATTGTAAACAACACCATTGACATTTTCTTTTTTATTATATATTCTTCATTTAGCAAAAAAAAAAATCATTCACCCATGAATTTTCATTATTAAGTGTGCACACTTGAACACTGTCATTGACCCATGAGGCTCAAACCATTATTGAGTAGCCCATGAGGTTGAGTTTACTATTTATAGCCCACGAGACATACTACAAATCAAGCGGCCCACTTTATTGCACTGAGTTCATGTGGCCCATCATCCCAGATATAAAAGGTCTCTTCATATTCATTTGTAAGTAAGTTCAATTAATTACTGTGAATTATATTCTCGTGCTCTGATTTTTCTCTCATACAGTGGTTGATTTAAGTGTTTGGAGGAGCCTCCTAAGGACAACCTCAGGAACCCCTTAATATTATTCTGTGTGTTGCAGATTAGTTCTCATCTGAAAATTTCAGAAGTTCTGGGAAGAAGTTGGATCAATTGATCATATTTCTTGATTTGGAGTAATTATCACATTTGAGCATCATAAAAAAAGAGAAAGAAATGGTTGTTCGTAATACTTGCTAACAATGGAATAAGACATTTATTTGAAAGACCAACTAGAGTATGCCCAGTTAAATTTTCAGTCTTGTGGTAATAACTAATAATATATTATTACTAATTTTAGTATGCATTGTTTGAACCTAAATTTAATGAGGTAAAAGGGTAAGTAAAATCAAGAAATGATTGTTTTTTTCCTATTCTAATAAACAAATAAGTATTATATTCGATGTGAATATAAAATATATTTTCTCACTATGTGTGAGTGCAAGAAAAAATAAAATAAAAGTATGATAAACAATAATAATTAAAATGACAACAAAATTTCATAGTTTTTAATTCAAAAGCAAATAAACATATACAATTTTGTAATGTCTATTTTTGTTTAAGACTCGGTTGTGAATTTGACTTAGAAACAATGAGAATTTTGCCTTCTCATACCCAAAAGCTTGTTTAATTTTGTTTCTCACGTTGTTAAATAACGCAAATCACTTTAAGTTAAGATTTCTAAGTAAATGTCCACCTTCTTCTCTGGAGTTGGTAGTTCTTGAGATGAGAATTTGTCTGCTACAATCAGCAAACGTTAGATGAGGCTTAGGTTGTCCCAGGAAAACCTATCCGACACTCAAATCAATCCAAGTTGGAGAAAAATTCCAGAGCAAATGACAACAATTGAGAGTAATAAATTGTGAATACGTATAAATGGGATGGAGAAATCTTTTTTATACCTTGGTTGATGGGCCGCATAAGCCTTTATGACAAAGTGGGCCACGTGGGTGAGTACGGACCTTTTGGGCCGGATAATTATATTTGTGATCCAATGGCAATTGATGATAATAGATAATTAATTAAGTAATTTTGGAATTTAATAATACGTAAATTAATAAAATATTGTATAATGAAAAATGTCAAACTTATCCCCCAACATAAGCCTCACAGCTCCCGAGCTACTGAACCATAGAAAGCTACGTGGGAGCTAAAGAATATCGCGCAACTTTGTCTTGTTTCTAAGATAAGCTTGGCTTGAAGGGTCTAACTTATTTTTACACAAATAACAAGTTTGGGGAAAAGTCTTATGGGGAGTTGAGAGAGAACACAAACATGAAACAGTTGAGGCCTGAGTGAGAGAAGAAGAGTAAGTGGGAGAGCACCCGGGAAGGCGCCCAAGGGTGCCCACCCGTGCCCTCAAGGGCGCTCCCCCGGGGACGACCCTCGTTCCCGATCCATTCTTCTTTGTGTGGAATTCCTTCCTCTTTGGAGTTTTTGCATGTTTCGAGTCAAGTTTTGGACCCAGGGGGTCCATCTTTCGTAATTCGGGGACAAAGAGTCACCGGTCATATAGTTTCTATTTCTCTCTGCTCGATTCTAATTTTTTCTGGAGTTTGGTATCCCATGTTTGTCTCCGGGGCTCCATGTAGCTGGTGATTTATTGAGTTTCCGTCAGATTCAAGTCCGAGTGAGGAGGAGAGTCCGGAGGGTCCGAGAAACGGAGTTCGGACGAGCCTCCTCAGCCAAAATATCAACATAGGCCCCCTCCCGGGTGTAGAGTTTCGAAGGGCCTCGAGATAAAAAAAATAGGGACCTTGTATTTACATAAACAAAGATTAAAAGTAATAAAATTAATGTTACAAATATAATTTTATTGATTTAATACAAAAAATAAGATATGTAATAATAAAAATATCATACTCCAACTTTAACATTTCGTTCTTATTAAAACAAATTATTAAAATGATTGTTCAATATAAATTACCATAGAGAAAACGAAAATAAAAACTAATAAATTAGCTATGAAAATTGTTATTCTTGCATTTTTAAAATCTTCAATTCTTTTTTCTAGTTTTGCAAAAAGACAAAAAAAGGGCAAATATGAATGACGAGGGCTTAAAAGTGGGCGACTCTTTAAATTCCTCAATTATGTTTTTTGGTTTTACAAAAAGAAAAAAAAAGTAAGTTAGAAAAAATATTAGTTAGATAGAGAGACGGAAAAAATAGTTACATGGAAAGGCAAGACAAACCTTCAATTATGTTTTTTGGTTTTGCAAAAATGAAAAAAAAATTAGATAGAAAGACAAAAATATTACCTGGTCTCTGGTTCTATCGAGACTAGAAGTCAAGACCATGAGGTATATAAACAGTAGCAAAGCAACTATGCGAACTCCCTCTTTCATTAATTTTTCAATCTCTATTATATATATCCAATATATATACATATAAAAAAATGGGCCCTTACTGGAGGGGGCCTCTATGCGGCACCACCCTTGGCCGCCGCCCAGATTGCCTCACGATCTTATCTTGATGATTGATTGGCTCTTCTCATTTTGGACTCTCTTCATCAGCTAGATAACCTTTGCAAGATTTCCTTCTTCTTACACATAAAGATTGTCCATGTGTATCTTGAATAATCATCCACAACCACTAAGGTGTATTTTCTTCCCACTTATACTTGTTGGCTCAACTGGCCCAAACAAGTCCATGTGCAACAAATGCAAAATCCTTGTTGATGAAGGATTTGTCTACTCTTTTAATGATGATTTGATCTACTTTTCTTTTTTACAAGCATCACAAATATTTTCTTTCTTGTACAGTCGGGTCGTAATCCATCAACCAGATGACTTCTTACAAGCTTGTTGATTGTCTTGAAATTTAGATGTCTTAGCTTCTTATGCCACATCCAACTTGCTTCAGTTGTGCTCTTTGCTAGCAAACATGTGCTTGGAGTGGCAATTTACCAATCTACCACATACATATTCTTGTTTCTGATTCCAGATAGCACAATTTCATTAGTTCATGTATCATGATTTGACATATTCTCATATTAAAACCAACATTGTAGCCTTTATCACAGAGTTGGCTGATGCTCAACAGATTAAAATATATGCCTTCAACATAGGCAACATCCTTGATTTTCAATCCATTTTTCTTGATAGATCCAGTGCCTTTGATTTTCTTAGGAGCTTCATTTCCTCCAAATATAACTTTAGCTCATTTTTCTTCTTTGAAATATGGTAGGCTATTTTTTTTCTCCAGTCATGTGTTTAGAATAATCATTATCTATGTACCAGGTTTCTTGGCATTCAGCTGTCCTGTGAACCTGCATCAAAGAAATCAAGCTTTATGTACCCATACTTGTATGGGTATTGATCGAACCAACCTATAGCCACATGATCTGACTTTAAGAGGTTGCCACCTTTCAGTTCCATAATCATAATGAATTTTGGTAAAGTGCTTCGTTTTAGCTACATACAAATGTCTATTTTGTTTATATGTGTGTCTGTGCATGTGAGCATTTGCGTTGTTATGATAGTGTTGAAAATTTTATACCTTGTGTGCATAATGTCTAGGTGCATGAGTGTGCTGATATTTACACCTAGGGAATGACCTGAATTGGTCTTTAGGCATTTGTCATTGTTGCCTATTTCCCTTAGGAGTCTGTTGATATTTCATGAGTGGATTCCAATCAGCTTGTGTGGGTTACTTTTTACCATTCCCATTATTTTCTTCCTTTCTTTGAAAATTATGGGGCTTTTGGTAGTTGTGTTATGATTTAACATAATACTTTATGTTTAGAGTCTGCTGATAGACTGTTCTGAATTTTGTTTCAGTAGTCTTATCAGTGAACTCAACTGGCTTCTTTCCTTTACTTTTATAACCAAGGCCGCATGTGTGTGTGTTTGGTGATATATGTGTACAATATTTGGTGTCTTAGACTTATTGCTACCCTCTTTACTTGAGGAGCCTTTTTCCAAGATCACTCTGGGAGTTTGTGCACTGACAAAGGGGTTGAAGCCTAATCCAACTTTATTTCTTATGTCTTTTTGTATCATCATCAATTCGTCCAATATTTTAGATGATTTGCTAAGTGATGCAATAACACTTTTGAGTTCATGTTCTCTTTTATCTTTAGCAATACACTC
This sequence comes from Rehmannia glutinosa, assembly GCA_016081115.2. Taxonomy (NCBI): domain Eukaryota; kingdom Viridiplantae; phylum Streptophyta; class Magnoliopsida; order Lamiales; family Orobanchaceae; genus Rehmannia; species Rehmannia glutinosa. The sequence goes on along the minus strand of CM071936.1, from coordinate 83,383,370 downwards.
TGCTTTAACTTTCTCAATCTCAACATTCAACATTTTATTCTCATCAGCTATGTGACTTAGAGCACTAAACTCTTCAGTCAACTGTGCGTTTTTGCGTTTAAGTTGACTGTTTTCCTCATTTAAAAGTGTGCGTGAGGATTTAATATTCTCAAAATCTTTCATAATCTTACCTAATGAATCATAAAGATCTGTGGGTGATGATGTATGTGTGTGTCATGATCATTATCATCACAATCTCAATCAGATGAGTTACGAATTATCTCATTTTCTTGTCTTTGACCATGAGACATGTTAGAGCATTTTCTTCAGTGTCAGATGAGTAGTTAGCTTCGCTACTGTCTGACTCTTCTGTATCTTTTCCTTTGGCCGTTTCTGTTTCAGCCAACGACTTTCTTCCCCCTTTTCTTCTCTCTTTGAAGATTTTCTCTTTTTCTTTGTTTCTGTACTTGTTGACTGGTGGATAGAGGTGGTCAACTGCAAAGTGACCTGGTTGTCTACAGCTCCAGCACAAGTCTTCAACTTTCTTGCCAGCTCTCTTGGGTGTTCTTTCCTCTTTTCCTTTAGAGAGAACTTAATGTATTCTTGAGGATTCTCCTTTATTCCTCTGATAATTGTTCTTAAAGAATTTATTAAACCTTTTGACCATCAATGCATTCTCTTCCTTGTTAATGATGTCTTTTGAATCTGCTATCTTAGACTCACATGCTACCAATGCAACAGTCTTGGATGCAATAGTCTCATCCATCTCTTCTCTTTTGAGCTCAAACTCGTATGCCTTCATATCTGAGAAAAAGTTCATGGTTTGACATTTTTGTGAGTTCCATTGAGTGCATCATTACCATGACTTTCATTTCCCACGCAGCAGGTAATGCTCTGAGTATCTTCACAAATATTTCCTTTTGTGTATATTCGTTTCCTAAGGCTGATAGTTCGTTTGTGATTTCTGTGAACCTTGCATCCAACTGATACAATGATTCTCATGCCATCATTTTGAACTTTTCAAACTCGCACCTTGATTTTTCTGATTAAGTCAGAAACTTATCCCATATTTCTTTAGTTGTTCTACATGATTTGACTTTATTGAATAGCTTTGTTCAAAGTCTTGTACAATATATCCTTTGTAACATTGTCCAGATTATGTCTTTTTTAAATCTAATTGGTCCATTCACGGGTTTATCGATTTCATCGCACCAACAACTTCATCTCGCAGCTACAACTTTTATAATAGTTGTGTTCACTTTTTGTGATTTGATGGGGCCATCTTCAATGACGAACAATATTTCATCATGTAGTGCAGAGAGATGTGCCTGCATACAAATTTTCCAACTATCAAATTCTTCAGTAGTGAACATATGAATGCGAGTTAGATTTGCTTCCATTTTAATAACTCTTTAAAAGATTAAAAAACTAACGATGTTGATAGTTTTGAAAATGGAGATCTAGTTTAGTAATGAGTGTAAAAAGTTCTTTAAACCAACCGCTCTATACCACTTGTAGGTCCCAAGGGGTATTAGGTAAAATCTAGAAAGGGGGTTGAATACACTTTATAATTTTTGATTTTTTAAATCAGAGTTTAAAGAAAACAGTTAAGTCGATATTCATTGGAATTACTCTATCAACAGCTCTGTCAGAAAAAAGTTGTTATTTTTACAACAACAGAAATCTTACCCTTTGAGTTTTTTCAATCAACACTTAGTATTTTATAGAGTTATTAAGCACTTTGGAGAGCTATAAAAATAATTGAATGCAAAGTGGAGGAATTTAAAGATACAAATATTTATAGTGGTTCAAGGATGATGTAATTCCTCTATGTCAACTCTTCTCCTACTTCGGGAGAAATTTCACTATGTATCAAGTAACGTTAGATACAAAATACAATAGTCCTAGCAGTATTGATCACACAACCTACTTGCCACTCGAATCAGCTCTTCACTAGACCCTTCAGCTACTTAAGCTCACTTTGGAGAGTGCAAGATTTGTTCACGATCCTCTTGCAATATTCAATCTTTGGTTTACGAAGAACCTTACTACACTCATTCACTTCAAGGAAATGCAAACTCCGATTTGCTTTCACAATGCTTCCTTTTCAACTATTAATACAACTTTTATCTTTCACTTGTGTGTTGGATAAGATGTTCTAGATGAAGCTTGAGGATATGAAGTTTAAGCTTGAGAGAGATTCTTGTTTTCAAATACTAGCTTGTTCACTTGTGTAGTGTCCCTTGTCTTTTTTTTTTCTCTCTGAATTAATCCTCAGCTTTTATAGTGTGGATTTGAATTTTGTCCTTTGAAGAGATAGACAAATTTAAATCCCACCGTTATCTGATTGCACTCATTTCTTGCAACTTTGATGTTGACCTCTCTTTGTATTCTTTTGTCTTCTGCAGGTTTCTAAACATGACAGTGTGCAGGTGTTCTTCCATTGGTTGAACCTCTTTTGCTTTCATAAATGCCTTAGTATTTTTATGGTCAAACATCTTACTTCGATGATATTAATGAAAATCCTTCTCGGAATTAGTGCAACGAAACATTTCCAGTTGATGTAATCCTTTAGCTGCTTTACCCCTTTATGACTGATTCTTAAGTCTTCTAAGATAAAAATCTTCTATCTCAACTCTGTTGTCAGTCTTTTGCTTTGACTTGGCTGACACTACTCTGTTGAGAGTCTTTTGTCAAGGTACTCAGCTGAGTGTCTGCTGAATCTTTGCCATTTAGTCGTGAGTCTTCTATGATTCTACATAGTTGCTTTCGAGTCGGCCTAAGTCCTATCTATTGCATATGCAGAAATTACATAGAAATTGGGGTGCTAACTTTCTAATAAATAGCTTTCTAAGCATAATCAAAATCTATACAATAAATTTCCTAACATTAGTGATTAGAGAATTATAAAAAAAAACCCCTTTTTATGACCCTTATACATTGGAGCCCCTATGTATGTAAAAGGTAGAGTTTCTGATTGGAAACCTGTGAGCACAACCACCTGATCAAGTTGATTAGGATCAACATTGGGGCACATAATGGGAAATCTTTTAGAAACATTAGGGACTTGACCAGAAATAGCCCGATAATGATCCAAAAAATATGATGGGATTCTGAAAGGAATCAAATATTTTATTGGTAAAGATAAAACTATCATCAACATAAGCTAGATGAGAAATAGGGATACTTCAATGATAGTTGTAATATATGGAGGGATTTTGGGCAAAAAGGTGGTCAAGACTAGTGCCGGATCTACAATTTTGAAAATAGAGGTACGATGTCGATATATATTAAATAAAAAAACATGCACATAAATATTATTTAATATTTAAAGTCGTACAACTCAATTTTTGAAAATAAAAAAGAAAATACATACAATTAAACTAAAAATTACAATTACAACTGGGTCCGATATGTCTTCATTTTTTGAAAGCGATCTACGACATCATCATCAGAAACTTGTAGAAACGCATCATTCTCTATAAAAGTGACCAAAAAATCATTTAATAATTTGCTCAAGAGTTTTTGTGGAAGGAAAATTGCTAAATATATGTATGACAAGAGAAAGTTGGGCCAAAATAATGAACATTAAAAACATATAATTATTTTTGATTTATATTATTATTTTATCTTATTAATATTATTAATAATATAAATTTATAGTATTATTAATATGTTAGGAATAAAATAGGAAATCAACATAAAATTGTGTTTGGAAGCATTTTTTAGTGCAGGTTCGGATCAACGAGCATAACTTTCATTTCCGACATGATTTTGGGATGATTCTTGAAGATATGGTTCACAATCTATTCATTTACAAGTTTTCAGAGATATTGAAACAAAAATCAAAGTTTGGAATGATATTTTCTTGGATAAAAAATACATCATAAGTTGAAGATTGAAGGGTGGCTCATTTAGTTTCCAGACGTGACCAAGTTTGGTATTTTGGACATAACTCGAAAAATACAAGTTATTTGTAGCTGAACTTTTTATTGAGTATGTAAAAATTCATAGAGCTAAAATATTGATGAAGACCCCAAAGTCAGATTCGGATTTGTTGAATTTATAAAAAAATCCAAGAAGTTGCTGCACTAGTCAATCCTGTATGCCAACCACATCTCAATTATTCAACCATATCTTGGCCTATGGTTGTTGGGATTCAATGAAATCGGTTGAAAATTCAAGATAACACACGTGACAATTGATTTGTGGAAGAAAATTTAGCAAAAGTGGCTGAAATCATGGACAAAATTGAGCAAGTTTATGTAGAGAAAGTTAGAGTTAGAAAGTTCAAAAGAATTTTTCTTCCTTATAGTAAGATTTCTACTATTTTATAAAATGTTTGCTTTAGTTTTTCTTCAATCTTTTGTTTTCTCTAATTTCTTCATGTTATTCTAAGTTTATTTTGTTGAGAAAATAGGGTGAAACTCTTGATGAATGATAAGGAATGATTGTAGATTCATATTAAATTTCATTGTTTGTATCATCAGTTTGTTTTTAGCTTATACCTTTTTGTTTGGTGACGTTTCTTGATTTGTGTATATCTATTGGCACAACAAATACTTGGTTCCATTTAGTTAAATGCCTTTATTTCAACCGACTACTAATGTGGATACCTTGATTTGTTGTAGACAAAAGAATACATAAATACTTGATCCCATAAACAAGTATTGGTGTTATAAGATAAATTCTAATTGATGATACAACATGATCACCTCATTGCATGATTTATATGTACAATATCTTCCCATTGGAACCTTCTTTGTGTATGGATTCCAATAGTGACAATATAAGAGGTAAGAAAATATAATCATTCATTGATCCAAAATCAAGAGTGAATCCCTAATCGTTAACATTTCTATTAATTAAATTTCTTGTAACAAAAAAAATATTCTTACTAGTTAAAAATCCATTTACTCATCACTTAAATAAGATATATCCTGTAAACTTCCATCAACTTCCCTGTGGATCGACCTGCGGATTCCCAAGAAATTTATTACTTGAAACAACCTGCACTTGGGTTTGCAACCTTAAAGTTGTAGCAAGTTTTTGGTGCCGTTGCCGGGGAAGGCACAGTAAGTTTCCAGGTTTGTGAATATTTTTAACTATAAATATTGTGTATTTGCATGGTTACATGGTATCATAGTCCGAATTCTCGTCGTTTAGTTAGAAATAATTCAGAAAATTTGATAGAAAATTTTGATTCACCTCCACAGACACCAATTATGGCTGAAAATGAAGTTGTTCATGATGAGATTCAATGAGCGGAAAATCAAGAAGTACGTAATATGCGTTACTACTTGCAACCCCCTCGAAATTCTACTCCTTCGTGTTTTATTTTTCCACTAAATGCAAACAACTTTCGATTGAAGCCAGGAATGATTCCTTTACTTCCTAATTTCCATGGTATGGATTCTGAAAGCCCATATTTACATTTAAAGGAGTTTGAAGTAGTATGTGCCACATTTGATGATCAAAATTGTACAAATAAAATTGTTAAGCTCAAATTATTTCCTTTTTCTTTAAAAGATAAGGCAAAAACTTGACTTAGCTCTTCAAAACCTAGATCAATTGGCACTTGGCAAGAAATGCAAACTGAATTTTTGAAAAAGTTCTTTCCGACTCACAAAACTAATGCTTTGAAAAGACAAATTCAGAATTTTTCTCAAAATCCTAAAGAAGTTTTCTTTGAATGTTGAGAAAAGTTTAAAGAATTGTTGAATTCCTGCCCACATCATGGTTTTGAAAATTGGCGTATCATCATTTTCTTTTATGAAGGTTTAACTCCTGAAACAAAACAATTTATTGAGTCAATGTGTAATGGTCAGTTTCTTGATAAAGAACCCGATGAAGCGCTTGAATATCTTGACTATTTGGCAGAAAATTCTCAATCTTGACATAGTGTTGATGAAAATAAAGGAAAATTTCACCTTAATCAAGAGAGGATAGTTTAAATGCCAGGCTTTCACTTTTGGCTAAAAGAATCGATGACATGGAAGTTAAGAAAGTAAAGGAAGTAACATATGTGCAAGATAAAAAAGTTTGTGACATTTGTGGAATTAATGAACACTCCACCAATGATTGTCCTCGTATTCCTGTTGAGACAAATGTCATGAATGGATTCAGAAAACCTTTTCAATCTCCATACTCTGAAACTTACAATCCACAATGGAGAAATCATCCCAATTTCGGTTGGCGTGATAATAATCAAGCTCAACCAATGAATTCACAAAAGCCACGGAATTTTCCTTCATATCTAGCCCCACATGTAAAATCACTTGAGCAGACTTTGAAGCATTTATGCATGAGCAAACAAGCATCAATAATAAAACTTCTCAATCCATCAATGAGATCAAGAATTCACTTTCAACACTCACAACTTCTTTGCGAACTCAAGAAAAGGGTAAGTTTCCTGCTCAACATCAACCTAATCCTTCCACGCAGTGTTGTGTTTCTACTTCAGGTGAAAATCCAGTCAATGAGGCTAATTCAGTCACAACACTTCGAAGTGGGAAAGTTGTTGATAAAACAATTCATCCCAAGAAAGTTATTAGTTCATCTTCAGAAATGAAGAATGAAAATAACGATGATGAAGAAGGTAAGTTTAATGGAGGTAAGTTTGAAAATGATGAAACATATTCACCTCCTGCCCCTTTTCCTCAAAGATTGCAACCAACTCAGAAATTGAACTCAAATTCTGAGATTTTTGAATTTTTTTAAACAATTCAAAATTAATATTTATTTGTTGAATGCAATCAAACAAGTCCCACCTTATGCAAAGTTTTTGAAAGATTTGTGCACAATCAAAAGGAAGCATCATGTGAAGAAAAGAACATTTTTAACTGAAAGTGTGAGTTCAAGTATCCAACAATTTGCTCCACCTAAGTATAAAGATCTAGGTTGTCCAACAATTTCATGCATCATAGGAGACACTAGAATAGAACGTGCTTTGCTTGATCTAGGAGCTAGTGTAAATCTTCTACCATTTTCAGTTTATGAACAGTTAGGTTTGGGTGAACTTAAAGAAACTCCAATTGTACTCCAACTAGCTGATCGATCGATTAAAGTTCCAAAAGGAATAATAGAAGATGTGTTGGTACAAATTGACAAATTTTACTTGTTGATTTCATTATTTTGGATACTCAGCCGGTTGTAAATACAAAGACACAAAGTCCTGTCATTTTAGGTCATCCATTTCTTGCAACTTCAAATGCTTTGATAAATTGTAGGAATGGTATTTTGAAGTTATGTTTTGGAAATATGATTTTGGAACTGAATGTGTTTAATGTTTGCAAACAACCTACTGATGATGTTGAATTACATGAAGTGGATTCAATTGAAGAGATTGTTCACGAAAATTTCACTGATTCTTTTGAATTTGTTGAAACATGTTTTGAAAGTGAGGGTATTTGTGAAAAGAAATGTTCTGAAAGCACTGGAAAATCATTTTTGGACACCAAAATTTGAAGAGTTGTCATCATCAAAAGGGCAACATGTTCCTTCAAGCATGAAAGTTCCAAAAATTGATTTGAAACCCTTACCATCTGATTTGAAATACTCTTTTCTCGGTGAGAATGAGACTTTTCCTGTAATAATTTCTTCCAAGTTTGATGCATCTCAGGAACGTAAGTTGATCGAGACTTTGAAAATGCATAAAAATGCTTTAGGATGGACCATTGCTGACATAAAAGGTATTAGTCCTCTGATTTGCACACATAACATTTATTTAGAGGAAAATGCGAAACCCTCTAGAGAAATGCAACCGAGACTACATCCTAATATGAAAGAAATAGTGAGAAATGAAATCATTAAACTCTTAGATAATGAGATCATTTATCCTATTTATGATAGTAAATGGGTAAGTACTATTCATGTCGTGCCAAAGAAGTCTGGTGTTACTATAGTAAAAAATGAAAATAATGAGTTAATTCCAACTAGAACTATTATTGGTTGGCGTGTGTGCATTGACTACATGATACTTAACTCAATTACCCGAAAGGATCATTTTCCATTACCTTTTATGGATCAAATCTTAGAAAGAGTTGCAGGTCATAAATTTTATTGTTTCTTAGATGGTTATTCTGGGTATAATCAAATTGAAATTACACTTGAAGATCAAGAGAAAACAACTTTTACATGTCCTTTTGGTACATTTGCATATAGAAGGATGCATTTTGGATTATGTAAAGCACCAGCTACATTCTAAAGATGCATGCTTAGCATTTTCAGTGACATGGTAGAACGTTTTCTTGAAGTCTTTATGGACGATTTTTCAGTTTTTGGTGAATCGTTTGAAGATTGTTTGTTAAACTTAGAAAAAGTTTTGATCAGGTGTGAAGAAAAGAACCTTGTGTTTAATTGGGAAAATGTCATTTTATGGTAACAACTGGTACTGTTCTTGGACACATTATTTCAGTAAGAGGTATTGAGGTAGACAGATCCAAAGTGGAATTAATTGCCAATCTACCAGTACCAAAATCTATCAAGGAGGTAAGATCATTTTTAGGGCATCTTTGGCTTTTATAGAAGATTTATCAAAGATTTTAGTATCATCTTTAAACCTTTGTGAAATCTTCTAACAAAAGATATTGGTTTTGAATGGATCGAAAATTGTGAAAATACTTTTGTCAAACTTAAAAGTATGCTTACATCGCCCCCCAATAATCCAACCTCTTGATTGGACTTTGCCATTTGAAATAATGTGTAATGCTAGTGACTATCCGTTAGAGTCGTGTTAGGGCAAAGAAAGGAAAAGAAACCATATGTCATTTACTACGCAAGTAAAACTTTGAATAGTGCTCAAATCAATTATTCAACCACTGAAAAAGAATTGCTTGCTGTGGTATTTGCATTGGGAAAATTTCGATCCTATCTTGTTGGTTCACCAATTGTCGTTTTCAGTGATCATGCGGCTTTGAAATTTCTTTTGTCAAAAAAGGATTCCAAACCAAGATTGATTAGATGGATTCTCTTACTCCAACAGTTTAATATTACCATTCGTGATAAGAAAGGAATAGAGAATGTTGTAGTTGATCATTTATCAAGACTTATTTGTGATGATTCGTTTCAAACTCCACCTATCAATAATACTTTTCCCGATGAACAATTGTTTAATGTTACTGTGGTCCCTTGGTTTACGGATATTGTTAATTTTCTTGTGACAAGAATGATGCCATCAAATTGGAAATCACAAGACAAAAAGAAGTTTTTGGCGAGGTAAAAAAGGTTTTTTGGGATGATCCCTACCTTTTCAAATATTGTCCAGATCAAATCTTTCGTAGATGTGTACCTGACAATTAGGTAGGTAGCATTATCAAATTTTGTCATTCTGAAGCATGTGGCGGTCACTTTTCAGTAAAAAAACCAGTGCAAAGATTTTGCAGTGTGAATTTTATTGGCCAAATCTTTTCAGAGATACTTACACTTTTTGCAAAAGTTGTGAAAATTGCCAAAAATTAGGATCAATTTCAAAACGAAACATGATGCCATTGAATCCTATTTTGGTGATTGAAATCGTTGACTGTTGGGGTATTGATTTTATGGGGCTATTTCCGGTATCATTTGGTTTTGTTTACATTTTAGTTGTAATAGATTATGTTTCAAAATGGATCGAGGCAATTCCTTGTCGAAATAATGATCATAAAATTGTGATAAATTTTTTGAAAGAAAATATTTTGAGTAGATTTGGAATTCCTCGAGTCATTATTAGTGATGGGGGAACACATTTTTGTAACAAAGTTTTTGCAACTTTAATGAAAAAATATGGAATCACACATAAAGTTGCAACCCCTTATCACCCAGATAAATGGACGAGAGTTGAACTTGCAAATAGGGAGATAAAACAAAGTTTGGAGAAAACAGTTAACCCAAATCGTAAAGATTGGTCTGTTAGACTTATCGGTACGCTTTGGGCATACAAATTTGCTTTTAAAACATCATTGGGAATGTCTCCTTATCGAATAGTTTATGGAAAACCTTGTCATTTACCTGTGGAACTTGAACATAAAGCTTGTTGGGCAATAAAAATGTTTAACTTGAACCTCGATGATGCTTTGAAATTGCGAAAATTGCAAATTAATGAGCTTGAAGAATTGAGAAATGATGCATACAAGAATTAAAAAATTCAAAAAGCAAGAATCAAAGAATTTCATGATGGAAAAATTGCTAGAAAAACATTTGAGATTGGTCAAAAGGTTTTGCTTTATAATTCTCGATTGCATTTATTTCCTGGAAAGTTGAGATCAAGGTGGAGTGGTCCTTTCATTGTGAAAAATGTATATCCTTATGGGATTGTTGACATTGAGAATCCTAGAAATGGTAATGTATTCAAAGTTAATGGACAAAGACTTAAACTATTTCTAGAGAATCAATTTCTTTTAGAGGAAGTTCTTTTTCTTTTTAATCCTTGTTATAATTAGTGTACATATTTGTTTTCTGTAAATTTGTTTGTTTTGTAGGGTTTCTTTATTTCTTTTCCCTATTAAATGGCGGATAACGGTACTCCATGACTATTGAAGTCGGACTCATCAGTTTCCCACAAACATTGATATTTGTACATAAAATATTTTGTTTTAATTTTCTCTCATTAGATTTTTCTCAAAATGGTTAAAAGCATTCCCCCTACTCTCAAAAAGCGATTTAGTTTTCTTTCTACAAATGAAATTCTGAAAATATACAAAGCCAGGCTTGAAAGGTTAATGATGCTTATGCACAAAAGCATTCCAGATGATATACGTTGGATAATTGAAGCGAAGGTAAGATTAGGAGGTTAATTTTCAATTTTTTCCTACCAAATGCATGTCTGGTGTACGGAAAAGTTCATATTTAAAAAAACAAAAGGCCAAAAGACTGCAAATGTATCACAAATGTGCTCGATGGACTCGTGACACAAAATGTCGTTTTTTAGGTATGGTTTCCAGAAATCGAGAAGATAAAATTCAATTCATAAAGGATGGGCTGAGTGAGGAGTCTTTAGATAACATTCTATTGACTCATGATACACATCCTTATGGATTCGTGCACTGTAAAATTCTCCATTTGTGGAACGAATTTCGAAATGAATGTGAACATCGCCTTGGGAATCTGATGTTAAAAGACCATGTTTGCCAATTTATAAGAAAATTGGATGGGAAGCATATCCCGACCCATAGAGGGCGTTTAAGTCGTTTCTGGACGTAGAACCAGAGGAATATGTGAGCCATAATCACAACTACTTTTCTATTCATTCATATGTTAGCATTTTGTTTTGATTTTATTGTCTTTATTATCAACTTTTTGACAAAGAAAAAGGTTACAATTGTCACGCCCCAAACGGGACGCAACAACGATCCACAACTTAAATACAATAACCAAACAGTCTAGACGAATATCATCGAGAACCCAATAAAACAGAGTCAAAATAGCAGCGGAAATAAAATAACAAGCACAACTTACAGTCCACAATCCATAATCCAAATTACATCCTCGAAAATCAACCAACGATAACAACTTAAAAGTCAAAGGGTCCTACGCCCTTCAGTTACAAACCGGAATGAAAAGAAAATAGAATAGTCCAACAACAATCACAAGAAACGAGTCTATCAACAACAACAAGAAGTAGTAAATCCAACAAGCGGAGTACAAAGGCTCAATCCAAGGTCGGTTCAGCATCTTCAACGAAGTCCTCATCTAAAGGTTAGAAAACAGGTGGGGATGAGACATAAATCTCAGTGGATGGGGTGATCGTGTGCAAGTGTGGCGATATATAGTTAATGCGAGAAAACAGTTATATGAAAACGCGTGAGTATGATGCATGAATTCACACACGATCCACAAGCGTCGTGATAAATATATTTAAGTAATATACTTATACTGATTCAAGAAAAAAGCGATTCATGGTCACACGGCACTATGTGATTGATCAAACAGGTAGGATTGCGTGCGGAAATATAACGCCAATCCCATGCAAGGAGATAATGGTTGCGTGACGGATTTGTAGCACCAACCAATGCAAAACAAGTAAGCGGTTGCGTGCGGATTTGTAGCGCCAACCAAGCGGGTCCGATAACTCCGGAATCGTGTGGATCGACGGCGATTCCTTCGTTCTTCCTTGTAACTCCCGAGCAAGATGGTCAAGACTGTCACCTTATTGCTCCATAGGCAAAGACAAATCCACGAGAGAGCTAGCTAGGCCCGGATTGTCATAATCATGATTATACCTCAAGTACTACGACCCGCTTCCCTTAGACAAACTCGTCCCTCGATTTGCGGGATTAGGGCGATGGGGTAGGAAGAGTGGAATAGTAGCCGAGCTGCACTGGTTCCATCCCCGAGCGTATCCATTCCGATTGTGAGCTCGACACACCAAGTTGACTCAAGCAGGATAGTAAATACAAGTTCAGCGATCAACCAGGCGATCGAGTATTATTGATTGGGAGGAAGCGATTCGGGAAACTTTTGAAAAACGCGAGTGGCAATTATGGCGTTGGTGGAGTTTTGGATGAAGATGATTATCGGAAGGATAAGCAACCTTCGACATCTTGAAATATTAGGTGGGACATAAGTCCCATTATAGATTCAAAATCGCAAGGCGAGGAGTCGCTCGTGATCGGGTATTAATCGGTCAAATTGATCCGATAAGTTAAGGGTTTTTGGGAGAATAAAATATTTTAATTAAATCTCCAAGTCAGAGGGTCCAAGGCTATTTTAGTAAAATAGCAAATAATTTGAGTTAGGTCCTTTATAAAAGAAAAATTTCAATTTAGCCCCATTTTGTAAAAACCAACACTTTTGGGGTTGAAAATTGAATAAATAAATATCCCGACCTTGAAAAATTATGAGGTCAGTCCCTAAATTCTGCAAATTGTCCATAGATTCAGGTTTTAAAGTTTTGAGGTCGAGTGTTTATAAAATTCTCATATTGGCCCCAAATTTGTAAAATTTATCATTTCGGACCTTAAGTTTAAAATATTCGGAACTCACAAGCCGGAAGGGATTTTAATGTGAGTCCAGTTGGAAAATGTCACTAAGGTTGGTAGAATATTGGGACAAAATCAGTTTTTAAAAGAAATAAGTGTAGGTCCTTTAACGTTTGAAAATATCATTTTTGTCCCATTTTAAGATAATTGCCTTTAAGGCTTTTAGGGGTCCAATTGTTATGAAATTTGAACCTTGGGTCCAAAATATAATTAAATTATAGTTAATTTAGTATTTCCAGGTGCATGGGCTGCATAAGTCCTGGAAATTTTATTTGGGTCCTCAAGTTTAGTATTTTACACATTAGTCCCTCAATTTTAGAAAATTACTTTCCAAGCCCTAAACACTTGGATTTTTGGAATACATTTAAAATATGTCATTTCCAGTACCTTAAGAATAGAATTTTCAAAATTTAAAGTTAAGGTCTGGTACAGTTTTAAAATTTGCAAAGTAGCCCTTAAACTTTCAAAATTTTACAATCTAGTCCTTGGGCTTTTAAAGGTTGATTTTATTTATCTAAAAATTCTTAAAACTTTATTAAAATGTCCAAAAGTCATTTTTGAACCTGAGTACAGTCCCAAATTTCGAAATTTGCAGAGGGGTCCTTTAACTTTTATTTTCTTGCAATTTAGTCCACCAACTTTCCATTTTTACATTTTTAAGTCAAAAATTGAAATTTAATCAATTATGCTGACTTGTCCAGGTTATAAGTCATCCAAAACATGAATTTTAAAGATCATACACATGCATATCCAATACATACAAGAATTCATTAAGTAAAACATTAAATTGTACATGCATGCACCTAAAATTCAATAAATAGCAATTTTAAGCAACTCTTGAGAATTTTCATGATTTGATACATACAATTGACATGCAATACATAGATTATATATCTCAAGGCTCATGATCAAAATTTCTACATGCATTTTAATAAAAACACCTAATAGTTGGAAAGTATTTTTCCACCCACCTTAAAATTGGAAATTGTGAAATAAAAGGATAAATTTCACAATTTTTGGATGAGGCTTCTTAGGTCAGCCCCTAAGTCAAGAAATATAAAAATTTGAAGTTAGAAAAATGAGAGAAAAATTAAGGAGAAAAAGAAGGAGATAAGAAAATGAGAAAAGACTACACTTTACCTTGTGTAGTAGGTGATTGGAGACTAGTTGAAGCTTTAAAATTGGAAATTTTGGTTCAACTCCAAAATCACCTAAGGTCAGCCCCTATTTCTCAAAAATGAAAAAGGGGTGTTAAAATTTGAAAAAAATAGAAAGAAGAGGAAATAAGGGTTCTAGTGTCCAATTCTTACCTTGTAGTCTAAATTTCTCTACTAGTTCTTCTTCAAGTCTTGAAGTCCTTCTTCAAGATGATGTCAAGCTCTAATCTTCAAATGGTCTTCTAAATGTACCTCCAAAAACCAAAATTATCTTAAGTCAAGAAGTGAAAAGAGGTAGGTAGATGATATCAAGATGAATTAGAGAATAAAATTTCATACCTTGTGAAGGGGGGTGTTCGACTTTTTTGGTTATAAGGAGGAAAAATCTTGAAAATTTTTCTAAGTGTTGAAGAAGAAGGGAAGAAGAAAGAGTAGAGAGAATGAGGAAGTTTAGAGAGAATGAGGAGAAAGGCTTTGAGAGTTAGAATGTGTTGGATGAAAAATGAAAATTTTGTGTAAAATTTGCCATTATGGCCGTCCAAGTGAGAGAGAGGGAGAGGAATTTTTGTTTAATTTTGTGTCTTGCATTTTGCCTCTTGCATGGGGAACATTTTGGAGGTCAAAGGTATGGACATGAGATGGTTTGAATGGAATGTTGGAAGACTTCCAACATGTTGACAAGAATAATATTAAAGAAGTAATGTAAGAGATGATGTGTATAGTGTTTGAATTAATGGTATAATTATACACAAGATGACTAATATAAGGTGTAGGTGTACAAGAGTTGGATGATATTTCTACTCCAAAAATATCATCATGGCCGTCCATGCTAAGGGTATTATGGTAATTCCATATATTGTTTTTTGGTCCCAAATTTGATGATAATAGATGAAATATATCAATCTCCAAAATAATTAGTGATTTCCTTGATCACTTATAAGTCTCATGATCACTTATACTAAATCAAATTCTTAATTCTATAAGGTAAAAGTCTCTAAAATAAATAGTCTCTTAAAATTCTAAGGTGACTAATAAATACAAAAATAGTAATAATGATCAATCAAGTGATCATAAATGCAAAATAGGATTAATAGTGATCATGATCACAAGTAATAAATGAAATGAAACAAAATACAAAATACAAAATATATATATATATATATATATATATTAATAATTACTCAAGGTGATTGCGGTAAAACGATCGATCAAATACATAGGCGACAATAAGAGTCAATTATAAGCTCGGAAAAGTCGGGACTTCACAACAATAATTACATTTACTGTTGCATTCCCTGTTCCTAGCTCAATAAACAGCGTTGCATTCACCCTTTCTTTTACACCATTCAGATTATATCAAAAAAAAAGAGAAAAAAATAGAGAGTTCTTCTTCCCGTAGAATTAAGCGTGTTCTTTGTGATACGTGGTGCAAATCCTGGGAAAGACGGTTGTTTTCTTGAGACAGCTGATAATCTCGGTAAATTTCTAGTAGAAAAGCACATTAACTTAGTATACGAGGGAGGTAGTTTTGGGTTAATGGGGCATGTTGCTTGTTCTGCCTATTTGGGAGGAGTCAAAGTCATATGAGTTATCCCGAAACCTTTAGGTGTCCAACAAATTACCGGTCAAACCATTGGAGATGAGTTAAGAGTATCAAACATGCAAGACAAAATGATGAATATGATGCATAATGCAGATGCGTTTATCACCCTACCTGGTGGTTTTGGTACACTGGAGGAGTTATTCCAAGTGATCTCCTGGGCACAACTCAACATTTACAGAAGCCTATAGGTATTCTTAATGTTAATGGTTTCTTTGATGGTTTGTTGTCTTTCATAGATTATGCTGTCGAGAAAGGTTCTATTTCACCGTCTACCAGATGAATCATAATTTGTGCAACAACACCAAGTGAACTAATCGATCAACACCAAGCATTTGTTGTTGAACCTGATCCAAAATTGGCTCATGTTGTTTGGTCCGATGATAGAAGTAAAAAACGCAAATTGGATTTGTCTCTGACGTTGTGAGATTTATCTTTCATGGGTATAACTACTATTGTGTTCTTCCAGTTTCATTTCAATAAGACATACATCAGGTAATATCTTCTAAACCTTACTTTCCTATTTATTTTTGTCATTGAGGACAATGTTTTAGATAAGTTGGGGGAGAACGGATAATTGATATTATTTTTGGTAATTTTTTTCTAGTTTACAATGTGTGATTTTTGAAACAAAAATATTTTTAAAAAAACAAAACACTGATGGCAGAGTAAAGAATGCCATTTTGATATTCTTGAGACGCATCCCTATTTTTATTGATATTGTTTTTGTAGTAATTCTCTTTTCAAAACATGGCATGTTGTGAATTTATTTTAATTTTTTTTTGTAAATTGTCAAAACATGAAAATAGTCTTATTGTTGAATTCAATGATGCTATCTTGATTAAATTAAAAAAAAAAAGAGAAGAAAATATTTTGTGCATATTCTAAGTTTTGTGGAAAGATTGGTTGTGATACATATAACTGAAGTTTGATCATGATAAAGTATTTTAGTTTAATATTCACACATCTTTTGTGAATGAGTGGTGAGTTTGATAAAACAAGCATTCTGAACTTTAATTGGTCGTTTGAAATGGTTATGTTGTGATTTGAAATACTTAAATATTCTACCTAACATGTGGAGAAATGATTTGGTTAACACCCACATTGTCAATTTCTGTTAAAAATATTCCATTACATAATTTGTGGTGAGTATTCTTCATTGTTAAGTTATCATTGTTAGTCATGTTGTAAAAATACTCCATTACATAATTTGTGATGAGTATTCTTCATTGTTATGTTGTCATTGTTAATAATGTTGTAGAAAAAAAAAAGAAAAAAAAAGAAAAAAAAAAGAAAAAAAAGGAAAAGAAACAAAAAAAAAATATAGAAAAACAAAACAAAAAAAAATTATTATCATTTTGTTTGCAATTCTAAACCAATGAAATTTCGAGACATAATTTGGTATGAAAAAATTGGGTGTTTCAAATTTTATAACTACCTATCTTATGCTCAATTTTGGTTTGAATGCTTGTCATAAATCATATTGGCCATTTACTAGAGAGTTTTGACTGTTTTCCAACTCCAAGAGTGAACACCTCGCCAATTTACACGCGAAACACTAACCCGTGAGGATATGGAGTTGAGGCTTTTTCATGATCAAGTTTGAAGTTATTGTATTTTGGTTTGTGGAATGAAACGGTGGTTTCGTGCATATATACGATATTTCTTTCTAAAAAAACATCATATAAAAAAGTTATAATATTTATTCTTGATAGCATCTATGGTGAGTGACAATAAATTTTTTTATTGTTAGACTATTTCATAAGTTTTTCTTTAAAAAAATAATGATCAACGTGCCATATTCATCAAATTTCTTTTGTATTTTTTATGCTTTAATTACTAGGGACTAGTAATAAGTTTGGTTGAGGGTGTGATGAACATTAAAAATATATAATTATTTTTGGTTTATATTATTATTTTACCTTATTAATATTATTAATAATATAAATTTATATTATTGTTAATATGTTACGAATAAAATAGGAAATCAACATAAATTGTATTTGGAAGCATTTTTTAGTGCAGGTTCGGATCAACGAGCATAACTTTCATTTCCGACATGATTTTGGGATGATTCTTGAAGATATAGATTCACAATCCATTCATTTACAAGTTTTCAGAGATATTGAAACCAAAAATTAAACTTTGGAATTATATTTTCTTTGATAAAAAATTCATCACAACTTGAAGATTGAAGGGTTGCTCATATAGTTTCCAGACTTGACCAAGTTTGGTATTTTAGACATAACTCGAACAATACAAGTTATTTGTAGCTGGAATTGTTTTTGAGTATGTAAAAATCATAGATCTACAACATTGATGAAGACCCCAAAGTTTGATGAAGATATATTTTCTTTGGTTGTTGGAATTCAATGAAATCAGTTGGAAATTCAAGCTAACACATATGATAATTGATATGTGGAAGAAAACTGAGCAAAGGTGGCTAAAATCATGGACAAAATGGTCAGTCAAAGAAGGTGGCAAAGTTGGTGTTCATTTTCTTATTTTCTTACTTGTAATAAAAATAAAGAATAAAATAATTATAAATTGATTTTGTGTTGGCTATAAATAGAGGGCATTAGCATTAGCCAAGAGCAAGTTTATGTAGAGAAAGTTAGAGTTAGAAAGTTCAAAAGAATTTTTCTTTCTTGTTTTTCTTAAATTATAGTATGATTTCTAGTATTTTATAAAATGTTTGCTTTAGTTTTTCTTCAGTCTTTTGTTTTCTCTACTTTGTTCATGTTATTATAAGTTTATTTTGTTGAGGAATTAGGGTGAAACTCTTGATGAAGGATAATGAATGATTGTAGATTCATATTAAATTTCATTGTTTGTATCATCAATTTGTTTTTAGCTTATACCTTTTTATTTGGTGGTGTTTCTTGATTTATGTATATCTATTGGCACAACAAATACTTGGTTCCATTTAGTTAAATGTCTTGTTTTATTTCAACCGACTACTAATGTGGATACCTTGATTTGTTGTAGATAAAAGAATACATAAATACTTGATCCCATAAACAAGTATTGGTGTTATAAGATAAATTCTAATTGATGATACAACATGATCACCTCATTGTATGATTTATATGTATAATATCTTCCCATTGGAACCTTCTTTGTGTATGGATTCCAATAGTGGCAATCTAAGAGGTAAGAAAATATAATCATTCCTTGATCTGAATCAAGAGTGAATCTCTAATCCTCAACATTTCTATTAATTAAATTTCTTGTAACAAAAAAAATATTCTTACTAGTTAAAAATCCATTTACTCATCACTTAAATAAGATATATCCTGTAAACTTCCATCAACTTCCCTGTGGATCGACCTCGGACTCCCGAGAAATTTATTACTTGAAACAACCTGTACTTGGGTTTGCAACCTTAAAGTTATAGCACAAAAGTCATAGAAGGAGTACATGTTGAGAAAAGTTGGGCCAAGAAAATAGTCCATATTGAGAAATATTGTACTTTTTTATTTTTAAATGGTTATTAAATAATAACTTTATGTAAAAAGGGCGTACAGTTTTTTTTTAGTATTAGATATTACTTTTGGATTTTGCCAAATTGGGGTATAGTTGTATCCCCCATGTACCATGTTCTATCTGCCACTGTCAAGACCTCTAGATAAGTATTCAATAGCTAAAAGGAAAATTGATGGAGATATGAGATCACCCTGTTTCAACCTTCTGTCAGACTTAAAGAAAACAATTGAGACTCCATTGATAAGAATGGAGAACCAACAATTGTTGATACAATTATCAATAGAAGAGTGTCATCTCTCAGGAAAGCCCATTTGGTCAAACATGTTGATAAAAAATTGCCACTGAACCCTATCATATGCCTTAGCAATGTGAAGCTTGAGGCCACATTAAGAGATTGGCCAGAGGAGTTAAGGGAGTGGATAAGTTCTTAAGCAAGAAAGATATTATCACCGATAAGTCTCCTCTCATGAAACCATTTTGTGCGGAAAATAAGGAAGGTATAATAGTTACTACCTAGTGTTTGGGATCTTGGTTATGATTATATTGATGATATTACATAAAATTAATTGGCATATAGTCATTCTACATAAGAGAATTGTCAAAAAAGTCCGCCCCGATGGGTTGGCCTGATCGGCCCTATAATAGGGCTGGACTGGGCTGCAATTTTGCAAGCCCAAAAATTATTGGGCCTATTTGACCCAACCCATTAGGCCTGAAATACCAGCCCGGATAAATTTTGGCCCGACCTGATTTTTTTTTCGCCCAACGGGGCAAAGACTGCCCGACTTTATCCGGACGATTGACTCTACTCCACAACGTAAGTTAAGATTTCTTAAGAATCAATTTAATAGTAGTGGATATGAAGCTATTAGGCATGGTTGAGCATAAAAAAGTCATGCACAACATCTGTGACATCGTATTGAATAATGTCTCAACATTCATGAAAAAAGTCTGCAGAAAACCATCCCGCAACAAAATTAACATCAATGGAAGACAACAACAGTTTCAATTTCAACTAAAGAATGATGTTGGTAGAGCTTAGTAAGATTCACGTTGCCATGAATTCTTGGGTGATTCTAGCCACCATAAAATAAATATAGGAAAAATCACTGAAAAATGATGAGAGAAGAAACAGTAGATTTTTGAAGGTCATTATCCTCAGAAAGAGTCAAAGGGACATCTTGCATACAATGTATTCTCAATTGGCGTCCTTTTATCTTAACTAAGTTGGGAAATACTTGGTATTTATTTTCCCTGCAACAATCCAATTCCAAGAGAATTTTGATGCCAATAGTCCTCTTCAATTTTAGTTGCCAAAGTAAATTCAACAATAACCTTATTTAAACTATTTCATAGTCAATTGAAGGGTTGACATCAAAATTCATCTCACTAATGACCACAATATTTTTAGTTGTACTAAAATTAGAGAAAATATCCCCAAATACATTTCTATTCCACCACTTAAGTTTTTGCTTAACCCTAATCATCTTAAGATGTAAATTAACATGGACTTTTTGATGTGTTTATGTTCTTTCTTTTAATTGTAGGCATTCTATTTAAAGAAAAATAGATCAAAGAATTATTATATTTCCTTATTTATTCTTGTAGAGCGTGGAATGAGAGGGTTTGTATAAGTAAAATTTGATGTTTATAGTTTGTGTAATGGTCCCACTTTCCGGATCGATGACCTGTCTCTACAAACAAACACGAGTCTTTCGGCGTGCTTTGTCCTCACTCACGCCGCACCCGAGAGCAACTTTCCGGGGGTCACTCATCTCATAATTGCTCCGGTAAGAACACTTAAGTTTGAAGTTTTATGAGATGAGCACGGAAAATAAGATGAATCTTGTTGGTATGAGTAGTACCTATCAAATTTTTAAGCTCTCCTAAAATGTAGAATATCATGCCTCGCACAATCTCTCGAATCCCCTCTTCTTCGTGTATGAGATCGTTTCATTCATGTCCCCTCCACCTAGAAGCCTGCCGGCCAGAACCGCTCATTGTCCGTGACTTCATTTTGCACTGGTGATCACTCCCACCCTCTTCGGAGTTTTTAGGGTCGTCAAGCAAAGGCAACACAATAGAGTTATCTGACTCCAGATTCTTTATCCGACCGCGCAGAAGAAAGTTCACAACCTAGAAATATAAACGGGAAATGACGTGAAAAACATAATTTAACAGAACAATTATTTTCTTCATTTGATATTTTGATAAGTTTTAGTTTCATGCTTTCTCCCTTCATCTATATATATGTATATATATATGTATATATGTGTATATATATATATATATATATATATATGTATAGGGATGGGATCTCGTGTGACAGCCTCTTACCGTGTGGCAGTATGGAGTGATCCCATCCATCTACACCTTTTATTACATGGTCTAAATTGCTATTAAAAATAACTGATTTATCAATTAAGTAATAGTTGGAAAGGGCATAATAGTAACTATCAAAATGCCATAAATCACACCCCTACAGTCAAGGGATTGATTAATATCACGTTTCCATAACTGAATTGTGCACCATTTTAATAGTCAATCGTACACCATTTAATAAATCGATTGTACACCATTTTATATCTAACAGGCATCATTGTATACTAATTGTACACTATTCAATCCCAACAATTTTTATGGGATTTGATTTTATGATTGTTCCCGCTTTTCATCCAATTGTAGTTTACTCACAATGATGTACAATTAGTTATACAATGATGCACTGTTAGATATAAAATGGTGCACAATTCAGTTATGAAAACGTGATATTAATAAATCTCTTGATTGTAGGGGCGTGATTTATGGCATTTTGCTAGTTACTATTATGTCCTTTCCACCTATTAATTAATTGATAAATCAGTTATTTTTAATAGCAATCTGGACCATTGAATAAAAGGTGTAGATGGATTGGATTAATCCACACTGCCACACGGTAAGCCCCCTGCCACATTTGATCCTAACCCTATATGTATATATATATGTATATATATATATATATATATATATACCAATATGAGTTTTTCCAACGCGTTTTGTCCTCACTCGTGCGCACACTGAGAGTAGTTTCCTAGGGGGTCACCCATCTCATAATTGCTCCGGGCCAAACACACTTAACTTCAGAGTTTTTATGAGATGAGCATCAGAAAAGAATATACATCTTGTTGGTATGAGTAGTACCTATCAAATCTTTTAAGTTCTCCTCAACCGTACAGTCCCAAAATCTCGATCATTTCATTCATGTCCCCCTCCGTCTAGAAGCCTGCCAGAAGTTGCTCATTGTTTGTGCCTTCTCTTTGCACCGGCGATCACTCCCCGCCCTCTTTGGCTCCGGTGGTCATAGTTTGGTATCGTATTGATGAAAGTTTTTACAAGAAAAATGCATACGCTGATATTTGGAAATTTCAGCTTAAGGAGATGGGTGAAGGATTCCATGCCCAATGCAATTATCGACATCACTAATCCAAACTAAATTAGGCTAGCTGAAGATGGTTTGAGAAAAAAGTTAGATTGTTTATCCTCAATAATGGAGTAGGATTTAAATCTCTCTGTGGAATCTCTCGTGAGAGGATGAACATCAAAGATGTTATTGCAACATTGAACATGATAAAACTCCAGCTCCTTGCTATCTGATTATGCAGAGATTTGAATCTTGGAAGTATTTAAATGTAGTTAAGTTTAATTGCTATAATCTTGGTTTATGTACGTATATTTTGATTGTGATATTTTCTATTGTAATTGAGTTATCAATATACATACGATACTACTTATCAACTATGATAATTCTAAACAGTTCTGGCCACATAATGCATATGATTTATGACAATTGGTTCCAACGATTGACATTTTTTTCACTATTATATATTGTTGGGTATCTACCCGCCTCGATCGGAACAATAGTAACAAAATAACGAACAAATTTAACAATTACCAACAATAACACCTATGAGAATAGAGTACAAATTAACTCTAAATACTGAATAACAAAAGATATAGAAAAGATCGAGGATATAACAAGAATACGGGTAAAAGCCCTAAAACTTCATAATCAACTCCTTGCTATCTGATTATGTAGAGAACTGAATTTTGGAAGTATTTAAATGTGCTATAATCTTGGTTTATGTACGTATATTTTGATTGTGATATTTTCTATTGTAATTGAGTTATCAATATACATATGATACTCGTTTCAAAAAAAAAAAAAAATACATATGATACTAGTTATCAACTATGATAATTCTAAATAGTTCTGGTCACATAATGCATATAATTTACGACAACTTGTACCAACGATTGACATCTTTTTACTATTATATATTGTTGGGCATCTATCCGCCTCGATCGGAATAATAGTTACAAAACAAAGAACAAATTTAACTATTACCGACAATAACACCTATGAGATTAGAGTACAAATTGATCAGTAAATACGAATAATAAAAATACGTAAAAGAGGATATATAACAAGAATACATGCATAAATCCTAAAACTTCAAGATCTTATAATATCGGCTTAGAAAATGAGCAGCCCCAAATTATTGTAACAAATAAATCAAGCCGAGAGAACTAGTAACGCCACCATAAAGCAACGCCACACAAGCCTCATATATCCACTAAGGATTTACTGAAGAAACCATATAAAGAACCCACAAGAAATCCCTCGAAACAGTAAACCCCTCACACCCAGAAACCCTAACTCACTCAAACCTTCGATTCGTACACAGAGACGGTGAACGAAGGTAAGATGCACACAAATCTATAGAAATCACTCTTAGAAATCCAAAGAGGTGAAAGATTACTCTTGGAGAGAGAAAATTTCATACATAGTTCGAGAAATAATGAGAAAAGAGAGAGAAAATCAAAGTTGAATAAAGCTAGGGTTTTGGGGTAAGGGTTTTTAATAAGGACAACGAACGAACACAATCAAGAGGTAGAAAATAAACAGCTTAGATCATGACCCAAGGATCCGCGAGATTCTTAAACGGGTGCCATAATCCGAGTCCAAGACCCGAATGTCAAAATGGTTTTTAAACACTAAGTCGATCGACTGCTTGGGTTGCTTTGTGGGTTGATTGTTAAACAAAATGGGCCAATTAACTTGGGCCAATAATTCAACGTATACATTTCTTTTCTTGTACTAAAATGAAAAATTAAAATGAAAATGAAAAAAAAAAAAGAAAAAAATTCCAAACATGAAATATTAGTCCCTAAAAAGGGATCATAAAATGGCATGTCAAAATTTACATCTTCCAATTGTTCCAATCTTTAGAATATTGTCTCAACAACATCAATTAAGTGGGTCCTGCCACGTACATATCATATATTACTTTATCATCTTATTGCATTCCTCCAATAAGTAAAATGCTGAAAAAACATATTAAACTAAATATATTCCCAAATTTTACACTATAATTTTATCATCAAAACTTTTAGAACCAACCATATCTTCGTTGTTGAACAATTTCCAACAAAAAGTTGAATATTATCTCAATGGAACGAAAATCATTCAACCACATATATTTTCTCCAAGTTTTCTTTTTATCTTGTTCTTACAATAGATTCAGGCGATATTTACTCAAGGAATAATTACAAAAATACCCACGAGGTTTGGGCTAGTTACAAAAAAAACCAGACATGTTTCAAAATTACAAACAAACCCATCAAGTTTGATTATATCTTAAATTAAGGAGATAACTATAATCCTTTTATAAATATCGGGAGGTTTTTGAAATATTTTTTTGTTTGTGAAAGAGAAAATGTAAGAAATTTTCAAAAATCTCTGTTTTTTTTTTTTTTTTGTAATTAGCCGAAACTTTAGGGAGTTTTTTTTGTAATTATCCGTTTACTTAAAAGACCAAACACTTCTGATTTCATATCAATTTTGATCAAAAAAATTTCTTAATATTTTTCTTCTTTTTTCTGTTGTTCCTTTTTTCTTTTTTTGGTGGATGCGTAAACCATCTGCTCATACAATAACTTGACCCAAATGAAGGTTCTAAGTAAAACATTTTCAGCCTAGTATTCAACTAACAACTACTCATTATGCATTTCAATTTTACTCAACTAGGTTGAGCAAAAGTTAATTCCGAACACATTAGAGGCAACCAATTACCACACAAACAAGTGGGTCCATGTTCACTTCTACTTATTTTTACTCAATATAAGAAAAACCGTGACTATGGTTGCTAATATCTTTGGAGATGACTACGAGTTCAGATCAAATTAAAATTCATTCTATTTGAAGTGGATCTTGATAATATAAAATGTGTTTGATTTAGACCAATTTTTTTATTTTAGTCTGATACAACCAACTTCAGTCTATTTAATTATTCATTATTTAAAAAGTGTATTATACATATTTTATAATATTTTATTTAGAAACATATTTCTTTTAAAAAAAATATAATAATCAAGTATAAAGCCACGTGTCAGTATTCTATACATGCACAAAGACTATAAATATGTTACGGATTGAATTTGTTTTTGAAGATTGAATAGAAATTTCCTGTATTTTCCACTTTGTGTTTGTCTCGATTTCTTTGTTTTCTGTCCTAATCCACGATGTACTGTAAGCACCATTAACACCATAACACGTAATTTCTAGTTTGTTTTAAAATCAAATCCTCGTTGATTTTCATCTCTCTTCCTCTCAAAATCACCGCAATTACTTTCTCGAGCATGAACTTCATATGGAGAATTTAATTTAATTTTTTTTTGCATTTTTCGATGACAAGAAATGGAATACGATGGATTTTAGATCCAAATTCCACTAAGATATGATAACTCTACTCTGTTTTATTTTTCAAAAGTTCGAATAATTATTGTGTTTTGGTGATAAGATGTAATTTGAAGTATCAACTATTCTGTAAGTAAGCTTGTTCTTAATGCCTATCTAATTTTTTTCAGTAAAATAACTATTGTGGTTTGATGATAAGATTTGACATGCAATTGTTATGTTATTTATCATTTTTCGAATGAAACACTTATAGTGGTTTGATGATAAGGTTTGATATGCAATTGTTAGGTATATACACAAATACATTTCATCCAATAATTCCGAGTGATGGATTTATTTATTTTGATCTCTTTTTACTGCTACTTTTCATCTCTCTTTTACGTGGCGTGCATTTAAAAAAAGGCCTCCCTGTTACTAAAATTTAATTGGATCTTAGATTGCATCAAATTTTTTGCTTATGCTTGACACTATTTCGATGTTTTGCTATTTTGAGATAGGAGAGGTAATCATAATTTGAAGCTTAGTTTATCGACTTATTTTTTTCCCATTTTCTCAAACCTTTTGTTCGAAATTTTGTCATGTAAATATTATTTTATTTTCCGGTGAAGATAAGTTAAACGTGTTTGGTTAAAATTTTATCTGATAGTAGTTCTTATCAACTATACTGGTTGTTGAATGCTGATTTAGGAAAATGTATATAGGTTCATACTATTCAAGCAACAGTTCTAGAATTATATTAGCATATTTTAGCCAAACTAATAGCTTTTCCCCCCCAATTTACCTATAGGTTGGTACAAATGTTTGTTAACAGTTCTATAGTGATGTTGTGACTAACTAATGGATTATATAATTTTGACTCTATTTTTGTTATATTTGAATACATTCTTGGCCCAAACATTATCGGTTGACATATGGATGTCTTCTTGTGAGGCCCCAAAATTTTCAACCGTAGACGACACAATCACGTATATTTTTTTTTCTTTTCTTCTCTATATAATATTTTAATATTTCGATAACTTATTCTTATTGTGCAAAACTACTATTTTAATTTAAACAAACTTACTTCTCAATTTTGTTCTTAGATTTTGAAATAAAACAAATACAATTTGAAAATATTTGATACGATAAACTCGATATCTTTACTCAAAATCTATTATATTGGTTTATCAAATTTGTATAATAAAATTTTAAAATTCTTAGCATAAAATATAGTAGTGCTTAAAACTATTTTGAAGAAATATGATTTCGTGTCTTGCGAACAAACATTTTCATCCTTATGATATTTGAAAACTATCTACTACTAAATCAATATTTTTTAAAAACAAAAATACGATGCCTTTATTTTGAAAGCTCATTTAGTAAAATTTCTATTTTTCCAAACAATAGTACTTGAGGCTTGTTTTATTAAAGCCAACTTTTATATTGAAATAGCGAGTGCCTCATACTTGATTTTATTAAATTAATTACTACTTGATGTAACCAGTAGATACATTATTTTATTTTATGGTGTATGTTAATAACACTTATTTTCACTTCTTTAACGATTGTCGACTTCTTTCAACTTTTAATGTGTTACATTGGCGGGTTGGATTTCTTTCTTAACAACTATTTTTTGTAGCATAATATTTATTTAAATATTTTATTATTTTCGAAATTATATTTATATATTACGAAATAATTTTATAATTTAATTAATTGCTTCATGGATATATTTGATTTCGTATTATTGGTTCTAATTATTTTAGAACCATTAGACGATAAGTGATTATGGAATTGATAAGTAATTATGAAATTGACAAGTGATTCTTTTTTAGGACTAGATAATTAGCATCATTACTACCAATTTGAGACAAAATAATAATACATGGAGAGACATGGATGGTTAGAGCATGTAGGATATGTAGGAAATCTCCACTCACAACTTCTATTATTTAACACTTTAATATTTTATACATTCTAAATCCATTTCTTTTCACCCAACTTTTCCCTACACAAACCACTAACAATAAAAGGAATACAAGACTAAAACAAAAAGGACAATTTGGAGGAAAAAGTTGATATGGACGGCTATGTGAAGGATATGCAAGCTTACACCTTTGACCATACTTTGTCTCTACAAGCCAAACAAGCAAGACAAATGAAAGAAAGAAAAAATATTATGTGGTAGGTGATAGATGCAACTTTCGGCCATAATGGCTAGGAAAGGACCAAGAAAATTCATTTCATTCTTCTATCACTCATCAACTCTCTCCACTTCCTCTCATTCCAACCATAAGACACCAAAACATAATAATTTCCCTCCTCCTTTTTCCCTTGGCCTAAAACAACAAACACAATGTAAGAAATTTTCTTTCTTTTCATATTCTTCTCATCTTCTTTAAACTCAAGACTATTCATTAATCTTCTAACCTTGATAACTCATACCCTCTTGAAGCACCTAGTGGACGAAAATTGAGAAGAATAAGAGGAATTGAAGGAAGCTTGATTTAAAGTGGAATTTTAGAAAGGTTCAACTATCTACAAGTCAAGATAAGTAGAGAACAATTTTGATTCTAGTACAATTTTATTTTCTAAGATTTAAATCCCAAATTTTTAAGTCTCAAATTGTGGATTTTGAACCACTTAGGGTGCGATTGGATATACTTTCGTTTTGAAAAATTTCATTTTGCTAGAGAATAGTAGTGAAAAAATTTTGGGAGAAAAAAGATGAATTTTGAGAGTGTGATTGGATGTGAGATGAAAAAGTAATGATGAAAGTTGATTTGATGTGAAAATAGTAAAATAATGATTAGATTTGATTGGTAGTTAGAAATGTATGAGTGAATGAATAGTGAAATTTGTGGGATAATGTGTAATAATGATTAATTTTTTGTGAAAAATGTGTAGATGTGATTGGTGAAAGAAAAAGTGAGAGAATAGTATATTTTCTGAAAATTTTCATAAACAATCGCGTGTTTGGTCGAAAAAAATTCTCCGGCGGAACGAAAATGTATTCTCGCTCACATCCAATCGCAGCCTTAGGGGCTGACCTAAGGAGATAACTCTTGGGGTTTAGATCTTGAAGAAGAAGGTCCAATTTTGGAGACTCCTACCATCACTACTTGAAAATATAAAAGGTGGGTGAAAAATCTTTCAAAAATAGGCAAATAATTTTCATAAAATGCATGTAGTACATAAAAATATTTTAAATTGATATATATATATATATATATATATTACATATATTTTTTTGATATGTATCAAGTTCAAGAAGTTTCACAAAAACGAGCATGATTTTGATTTCTTGCACAATAGGGACATATTTGCATATATATCTTAATTTCTTGTTCAACTCTTGATTAATGTGTAAATGAATGTGTTATATGCTCAAAATTATGTTCTATACTTGAGATATATTCTGGAAAATATGACCTTGTGCTCGAATTTGAACAAATATGCCATTTATGTAATTTTTACAAAGTTGAGGACTAAACCGTAATTTCTAAAACTGTCCAAGGACCAATCTGTAAATTTTGAAATTTTGGATTGTACTAACTGTAAAATTTAATATTTTAAATTAATAATAATAGTTTAAAGATTTTAAGAGAAGAAAACCCATCTTTGAAATTTTAGAGACTCAAATGTGGAAACTTGCAAGTTTAAGGGGCAAAAATGATTTTTTAAAAACTGTCAAGGACCCCTCTGAAAATTTCGAAATTTTGACTTTCTCAAACTGAAAAACTTATATTTTGAGAAATTTTAAAAGGATAAAGTGGTTTGGGTTGAGAAACCTATTTGTTAAACTTTAAGTACTAAAGTGTAAAAAATCCAATTTCAAAGGACCAAAATACAATTTCAAAAAAAAGTACGTCTCGAACACCTAGGAATTTACCTAACCATATTTTTATAATATTTTGAACTCATGGTTCAAGTTTCATAATAAACGAACACCAAATAAACCCTTAAGGGCAAAAACCGAATTTTTGGATTAGAAATCGAATTTGTGAAAATTAAGGGACTTAAACCGACCCTATTTCAAAACTGCTTTTGCCACAATATCCTATTGTTATACATAATATTTTAAAATTAGAATCACATCAAAAGCCCTCCCGGTTTGTGAGATCCAAAATTTTAAAATTCAGGTACGAAAATGATATTTTTGACAAAAGAAGGGACCAAACTGAAATTTTCCAAAACCCTTGACCCAAATCCTTTGGAAACTGAATCTTTGAATAATTTTAAGAATTTAAAAACTGACCTTATATTTTTCCGAGGTCGAGACTAGGACTTATTCAATGTTTGACTCGATAAGTATTTTTTTTTCCAAGAAATGGGACTATTTACAAAATTTTCCTTTTATCAAGGTCCCCAAATAAAATATTTTCTTCTCTACAATCCTAAAAATAATTTAATTATGATTTAATTATGCTTCCATATTTTTCTTGAAATACCCGGACTATACGCACTACGCTTGTGACTTCCTCGCCTTTGGACAAAATTAAACTTAACTTGTTGATATCTTGTAATGCTTTTTATATGTATCGTCATGTTTCTATTTACTCGATTATCTTGTTGATATGATATGAACTTCGTGAATCTAATTGCGCTTGAGTCAACTTGGTGTGTCGAGCTCACGATCGGAATGGATACGTCGGGATGGGCAAGGGCTCGCTATTCTATTCTTCTCTCCGACCCCATCGCCCTAATCCCATGAATCGGGACGGAGTGTCCAAGGAAGCGGGTCGTAGTTTGGGTATAATCATGATTATGACACTCTGGGCCTTGCTAGCCATAATCGTTGGAGTCGTCTCGCTCGGGTAGTAATAAGGTAGACATAGGCCTTGTGCCAAACGTGCATGGGGAGTCATAAGGTAGAACGGAGGAATCGTTGTCTGATCCACACGGTTCCAATGTTACTTGCTTGGGTTGGCGTCACACTCCATGCGCAACCATTACTTGTTTGGTTGGCGTTACACTCCGTACGCAATCATTACTTGCTTGGGTTGGCGTTACACTCCGTACGCAACCACTACGTGAACTATTTGCAACGCATTCATAGTGCTTGAATGATCATGAACTATTTTCATCAAACTATATAAAGCTATATTATTTGATACCATGTTGCTTGTGAATCGCGTGTGACGCACACATCATGAATCATGCATTCTTCATATAACTGTTTTCCTGCATCTATATAAGCCACACTTACACACGATCACCCATCCACTGAGAATTTTTGTCTCACCTCCACCTTTTTTCAACGGCCAGCTGATGATCCACCATATTATGAAGACGTCAACAAAGACGACCAAGTGACGGATTGATCCCTAGACTTAGTTTGTCGATCTAGCCTTAAATTTCGTTTATGAACAATTGCTATGTTGGATATAATAGAGGGGCGTAAGACCTCTTTCGCTTAGGCAAATGGATTGTAATAATATTTCCGTTGCGACTATTGACTCTGTTTCTGAGAGGTTATGAAGAACTATGTCTATTTGAGAATTAATATTGCTCAAATATTTGGTGGATTGTATTCTCAAATGGGAGAACTGGCGTAAGTTACCATTGGGTAGCGGCTCCAAATTTCTGGGGCGTTACACTTCTTTCTTTTCTTCATCTTTGAAATGTTGTTATTTTTTGAATCGGCTCAGCTACAATATTCATTTTTCCATTCACTATCTATGCATTGTTGCTAAGAGTGGTGAGAAATTAAAATTTCTTTTATTGTTTAGAATCTTAGCTCCCAATAATATTTTGACTCATCATGTTCACCTGATTAAATTAAATATTTATATATAATTAGAAATGAAGATTAAAAAACTAATCAATTATAATTAAAAATATTCGATAAATTAAATCAAATTAAAAGAAAAGTCAAACTTTTATATCATGTAAATGGTTGAACCACGATCCATTTTCATCAACTATGCAAACTATACACTAAAGAAAAAGGAAAAGTTAAAAATATAAAGAAAATAAGTCATCTATAATATGATATTCTTATATGTTCAATTAATGTTAAATATTCACTTATTTGACATTCGATATATAACCACTACCTCCTCAAATATAATAATGAAAGCGCATTGTACGAAATTCTACGATAATTTATATTTAAAATTAATGAAATAATGATTAGTATGTGATGAATGAATAAAATATAGTACATGATATATGATTAATACATTGATATTACTTCAACATCTTCCTCATTACATTTATTATAAGTGACATTTTATTTATTTTTGAAAAGTGATGCAATTTTTTTAAAACATTCATATCATGAAGATGTACGATTTGTTTTCCACTTTATCAATAATTCTTTTGAAAAAATATTACATATCCTGTAAATGGAATTAGTTAATATACTACACAAGAAACAACATTTATATTATGAGTACATGTACAACTTTGTTGATATGAATATTAAATTTCCAACCAGAGAGGAGTCACGTATAACATGGGGAGGCCACGCCATGCAGACCCCCAAACCCATTCCAACTCTTTTTTCTTACACAAAACTCACCTCCAATTCCAATTGAAAGTCATCATCTATGTATTTGCTTTCCTAATAATGTCCTACAACCTCTTCCATTATATTTATTTATTTATTTTTATCTATTGAAATGATTTCTATTTAAATTTTATTATAATCAAACCAAGATATTTCATTATTTTGCATAAGATTACACACATTAATTCAGATCAAATTTTTTATTTTAATTTGATCCACCCAACTTCAGTCTACTTAATTATTTATTATTTAAAAGTGTATTATACATGTTTTATAACATTGTATTTAGAAACATATTTCTTTTAAAAATATAATAAGCAAGTATAGAGCCACGTGGTAGTATTCTATACTGCACAAAAACTATAAATATTTTACAGATTGAATTTGTTTTTGAAGATTGAATAAAAATTTCCTGCATTTCCCATTTTGTGTTTGTTTGATTTCTTTCCTTTCCTATTCTAATCCACGATGTACGTAAGCGTCATTAACACCATAACACACTATTTGTAATTCGTTTCAACATCAAATCCTGTCAATTTACATTTCTCTCTTCTTCTCAAAATCACCGGATTTACCTTTTGAGTATGAACTTCATATGGAGAATTTAATTTTCCTTTTTTTTTCTTTTTCTTATTACAGGAAATGGAATACGATGGATTTCATATCTAAATTACACTAAGGTATGATAACTCTACTCTGTTTTATTTTTCAAAAGTTGGAATAATTACTGTGTTTTGATGATAAGATGTAATTTGAAGTATCAACTATTCTGTAAGTAGGCTTGTTCTTAATGCTTATCTAACACACTCCAACTCCACTAAGGTATGATTATTAAATTTTCAACCAGTGGAGGAGCCGCGTATAACATGGGGGGGCCTATCCCCAACTCCCAAACCCACTCAAACTCTTTTTTTCTTACAAAACCCCCCAATTCCAATTGAAAGTCATCATCTATGTATTTGCTTTCATAATAATGTCCTAAAATCTCTTCCATTTTATTTATCTATTTATTTTTATTTATTAAATTGATTTCTATTTAAATTTTACTTTAATCCAACCAAGACATTTTATTATTTTGCAAAGGATTACACACATTAATTCAGATCAAATTTTTTATTTTTGTCTGATCCAACCCAACTCCAGTCTATTTAATTATTCATTATTTAAAATTGTATTATACATATTTTATAACATTTTATTTAGAAACATATTTATTTAAAAAAAATATAATAACCAAATATAGAGCCATGTGGCAGTATTCTATACAGGTACAAAGACTATAAATATGTTACAGACTGAATTTGTTTTTGAAGATTTAATAGAAATTTCCTGCATTTGTGTTAACATATAGTGAAACAATAATTATCCATTTTTTTCCTTTAATTTTTTTCTTTTTGGGGGAACTTCTTGAAGTAACTATTTGTATTTGTTTTTATTTTGTAGTATTAATCTATTTTATTTTTAATAGGTTATTGATTCGATATAAATATTCTTCTTAGATTAAATTAAAGCAAGTATATTCCTTAATTATGTACTGGATGATCAGTTTTTAACTGACTTGTAGGTACATATTGTCAAATAAATTGCTAACAAGTGTTGAACTCTACTTGTTAAATGATTTTTTCGAAAATTTTAGTAAATTGAGAATACTTTTAAACACAAATATAATAAATTAAAAATTTTCATTTTAAATAATAAATAATTAAATGTTTAATCATGCAAATCGCAACTTACATACTAATATATATCCTTAATATAAATTTTATAGCATTTTACATTTTTCTTTTTCTTACAACTAATAACATTTTATGTAACATCAAAGCTTATACGATTAACTTTTTTAATTTCTAATTTTTTATTTGATTTGTAAGTATGCATATCCTTATTACTTTCTCCAAATTCCTTTTTTAAGTTCAAATTCATCCATTTAAGTGCAACTTAATCGAAATCAGATATAATAGCAGCAAGCTCACATAGAAAATAGGCTATAATAATAAAAATTATATTTAATCATAATTATATATTAAAATTATCTAACACCACATGTAATTGGTCAAGAGACTGTAATAATAATTGATCTCAATAATTTGTATTCATAAATATATATCATAGATAATTGTCAATTTGAATTTAAAATGTCATATCTTTTTCCCCAAAAGTATGATAATATGAATATTAATCTTTAAACAAAATTGTCATATATATTTTTCTAAATATGGGGATGTGGTAGGTAAATAATTAAGAGTAGGTCTCTTGTAAGACGGTCGCGAGGTGCGACGGATTGCACTTGTCACGCCCCAAACGTGACGCGACAACGATCAATCACTTAAAGAATGAATC
This sequence comes from Rehmannia glutinosa, assembly GCA_016081115.2. Classification (NCBI taxonomy): domain Eukaryota; kingdom Viridiplantae; phylum Streptophyta; class Magnoliopsida; order Lamiales; family Orobanchaceae; genus Rehmannia; species Rehmannia glutinosa. Next base: position 83,348,623 of record CM071936.1, on the reverse strand, counting down.
AACAATCTAATCCAAAGGTACCAAACTCCAAGTGAAATAGAGTCTAATGCGGCGGAATTATAACAACCACAGTACAAATTATATCTTAAGGTCCGGCAAGATCCGAATACAACCCAAAAGATTATCTTAATTAACTTACACCAAACAGAAATAAAATGAAGGAGTCCAACAACAACAACAAAAAAAGTGAAAGGAAATATCGCTCCACATCGCTGATAGAGATTCAATCTGCGGTAGGTTCGATGTCTTCAGCCGAACTCTTCATCTAAAGGTTAGAAAACGGGAGGGAATGAGACAGAAATCTCGGTGGATGGGGTGATCGTGTGTAAGTGTGGCGATATAAATAGTTAATGCGAGAAATTTAGTTGTATGAAAACGCATGAGAGATGATGCATGATTTCACACACATCCACAAGCGTCGTGATAAATATATTTAATTAATATACTTATACGATTAAGAAAAAAGCGATTCATGGTCAAGCGGCACCATGGTCCAAGCAAACAGAGGAGGATTGCGACGGATTTGTAACGTCAATCCTATGCAAGACAAGTAGCGGTTGCGTCACGGATTTGTAGCGCCAACCTATGCAATACAAGTAGCGGTTGCGTCACGGATTTGTAGCGCCAACCAATGCAATACAAGTAGCGGTTGCGTGCGGATTTGTAGCGCCAACCAAACGGGTCCGATTAACTCCTAATCGTGTGGATCGAGACAGCGATTCCTTCGTTCTTCCTTGTAACTCCCGAGCAAGATGGTCAAGACCTCGTCACCTTATCGCTCCGTAGGCAAAGACAAAATCCACAAAGTGGAGCTAGCAAGGCTCGGATTTGTCATAATCATGATTATACCTCAAGTACTACGACCCGCTTCCCTGGACAAACTCCGTCCCTCGATTCTTGGATTAGGACGATGGGGCCGGAAGAGTGGAATAGCGGCCGAGCTGCCCGGTTCCATCCCCCGACGTATCCATTCCGATTGTGAGCTCGACACACCAAGTTGACTCAGCAGAAAGTAAACACAAGTTCATGTAGTCAACCAGGCAAACAAAGTATTATTGATTCGGGAAGCGAGTTCACGAAAAGTTCTCAAAAATTTGCACAAAATAGTTATGGCGTTGGTGGAGTTATCGGGATGAAGATAATTATCGGGAGGATAAGTAGTCTTCGATATCTTAAGTATTAGGAGGAACATAAGTCCCGTTATAGATTCGAAATCATGAGGCGAGGAGTCGCCCGCGATCGTATTAATCACCAAAACGATACGATAAGTCAAGGGATTTTTAAGAAAAATAAAATATTTTAATTAAATATTGAAGTAAGAGAGTCCAGGGCTGTTTCTTTAAAAGAAAATAATTTGAGTTAGGTCCTTATAAAAAATAAAATTTACAATTAGCCCCGTTTTGTCAAAACCAATACTTTTGGGGTTAAAAGTTAAATAATTAAATGTCCCGACCTTGAAAAATTATGAGGTCAGTTCCTAAATTCTCTAAATTGTTCAGAGATTCAGGTTTTTAAAGTTTTGAGGTCGAGTTTTTATAAAATTCTCACATTGGCCCCAAATTTGTTAAAATTGTCATTAGGGCCCTAAGTTTAAAATAATCGGAACTCACAAACCGGAAGGGATTCTAATGTGATTCCAGTTGGGAAATGTCACTAAAGTTAGTGGGATATTGGGACAAAAACAGTTTTAAAACGTCATAAGTATAGGTCCTTTAACTTTTGAAAATCTCATTTTTGTCCCATTTTGAAATAATTGCCTTTAAGGCTTTTAGGGTCCAATTGTTATGAAATTTGAACCTTGGGTCCAAAATATAATTATGTTATAGGTAAATTAGCATTTCCAGGTACATGGGCTGTATAATTCCTGGAAATTTCATTTGGGTCCTCAAGTTTAATCTTTTACAATTTGGTCCCTCAAGTTTTATAAAATTACTTTCCAAGCTCTAAACACTTGGATTTTTGGAATACACATAAAATATGTTATTTCCAGTCCCTTAAGAGTTAAAATTTCAAATTTTAAATTTAGGGTCTGGTACAGTTTCGAAATTTGCAAAATAGCCCTTAAACTTCTCAAATTTTACAATCTAGTCCTTGGGCTTTTAAGGGTTGATTTTATTTATCTAAAAACTCTTAAAACTTTATTAAAATGTCAAAACATCATTTTTGGACCTGAGTACAGTCCCAAAATCGAAATTTGCAGAGAGGTCCCTTAAGTTTTATTTTCTTGCACTTAAGTCCACCAACTTTCCATTTTTGCATTTTAAGTCCAAAAATCGAAATTTAATCAATTATGCTCGACTTGTCCAGGTTATAGGCCATACAAAACATAGATTTCAAGAGTCATCAACATACATATCCATCTCATACAAGAATTTATCAAATATGACAATAAAGTGTACATGTATGTCCTAATTTTCGGTAAATCGCATTTTGAGCAACACTTGAGAAATTTTTTCAACTTGATACAAGAAAATAGCATGCAATACATAATATATATCTCAAATGCTCAATAACAAAATACTACATGCATTTTCATGAATTAAAACACCTAGAAGTTGAAAGGATTTTTCCACCCACCTTAAAGATCGGTTTGTTGGTGAAAATGGGATAAATCTCTCTCGGTGAAGGAATGACTTAGGTCAGCCCCTAAGTCAAGGAATATAAAAAATATAGGAGTTATAAGAATGTGGTTAAAAATTTAGGGAAAAGAAGAAGATAGTGAGAAAATTGGAAATACTACACTTACCTTGTGTAGTGAGTAAAATGTGACTAGTAATGGCTTCCAAGTATAAGGTTTTGGTCACCCTTAATGTCAACCACCAAGGTCAGCCCCTAAAACTCCAAAAATGAAAATGGAGTGTAAAAATTTGGAAAATAGAAAAAGAGAAGAAGAAAGTGTACTAAAAACTCCATTTCTTACCTTATACCCAACTTCTTCACAATTTTTCTTCAAGATGACTAGTCTCTTAACTTCTTCAAAGGTCTTCTAGGTATACCTCAAATTCAAAAATCAAACTTAAATTAGAAGGTGAAAGAGGTGAGCTAGAAGGTATAAGAATAGATTGAAGAAGAAAATTTCTTACCTTGTGTAGTGTATATGGTTGAATTTTTGAAGAAAATGGGAGATGAATTCTTGAAGTTTTGGTTAAGTGTTAGTGAAGAAGATGAAGAATAGGTAGAGAGATGTAGGAGGATTTTTAGAGAGAGGTAAGAGGAATTTCAAGACTTAGAAGAAATTTGGTGTTGGTGAAATGAAATGGGAAGAATAAAAATTTTGTTTTGTTTTGATTAAATGATAAGTTAGAGTAATAATTGAGGGAATTGGGGAAGAAAGTAATATTTAGGTATCTTTATTAGGGACAATGGGCCAAAATGCTAAGCTTAGGGAAATTTTTAATTTGGTCTTGTTTGACCAATTGGATGATTGAAATGGTGGGATTAATTTAAGATGTATGTTTGAATTAATGGTGTATAAATACACAAGAGGAATACACAAGGTGTACATGTACAAGAGTTGAGAGATATTTCTACACCAAAAATTACACCAATGCCGTCCCCCTAAGGGTATTTTGGTAATTCCATATATATTTTTTTTTCTTTCCAAAATTGATGATAATAGATGAATAAATATCAATCTCCAAAATAATTAGTGATGTCCTTGATCACTTATAAGTCTCATGATCACTTAATCTAAATCGAATTCTTAATTCTATAAATTATAATCCCTAAAATAAATAGTCTCTTAAAATTCTAAGGTGACTAATAATACACCAATAATAATAATGATGATCAACCAAGTGATCATAAATGCGAATTAAAATTAATAAATTATTATGATCACAAATAGAAATTAAAAGAATTAAATGCAAAATATATTTATCATTAATATTTACCCGTCAAAGCGACGCAGTAGAATTGTCAAATAGTACAAAGACGATACGTGATACAAGTACATGTTCGAATAAAAATTCGAGGGCTTCACATTCTCCCCTCTTAAAAGAATTTGGTCCCCAAATTCTCTTGATTAATAGTTAAGGTATTGATTCCTCATGTCTTCTTCCTTCTCCCATGTTGCGTCTTCGTCTCGGTTGTGGTTCCGCCATACAACTTTAACCATTGGAATCTCTCTGTTACGCAAGGCGACGATTCTGGTTTGGTCAATGATTCGATTGGTTCTCGGTGTAAGATAAATTCTCCATTAGAGGAGGAGCATCACGAGTGATAATATGCTCGGGATCCGGTTGGTACTTTTTCAATCTCGATACATGGAATACATCGTGCATTCAGCATTCATCTTGTCAGGTAACTCGAGTCGGTAGGCCAACTTCCCGATCCTCGCAAAATCTTGTAAGGTCCAATATATCTCGGACTTAGTTTGCCTCCTTCTTTGGATTGATCAATCCTTTCCGTGGCAAGAGTCCGAGAAATACTTCATCTCCGCTTCAAATTCCAAGTCCTTTCTCCTCTTGTCCGCGTAACTCTTTTGGCGCTCCGAGTGTGCGGATTCGTTCTTGATCAACTTGACCTTCTCCATGGCCTCCGAACTAAGTCGACCTTTGGAATCGATGGTGACTTTCGTTTCTCTTTTGGAGTCCATTGGTCATCAATCTCCCAGTGTAGTGGGGATCTACACTTTCGTCCATACAAGGCTTCGTAGGTGCCATCCCAATCATGGCCGATAATCTGTTATTATAAGGCGAACTCGGCCAATGGTAAGTGCGAATCCCAACTTCCTTGGAAATCCAATGTGCATGCTCGCAACATGTCTTCCAGGGTCCGAATTGTTCGCTCCGATGGCCATCGGTTTGCGGATGTCTTTCTTTGTCTTGAAACTTAGCGAGGTACCCAATTCCTCATGTAAGCATTTCCAGATCGGAGACAAACCTCGGGTCTGCCTCGACACAATGTCGATTGGTACTCCATGCAATCGGATGATCTCTCGGATGTAAATTTGCGCAAGTTTCGCAAGTGTCGGTTTTTCTTCATGGGTAGGAAGTGTGCGATTTTGTGAGTCGGTCTCACGACTACCCATATAAAGATCATCGCCTGTCCGGTCTCTGGTAGATCCGTCACGAAGTCCATTGTTATGTGTTCCCATTTCCACTCACGGAATTCTCAACGGTTGTAACAAACCGATGGTCGTTGGTGTTCGACTTTTACTTGTTGACAAGTCAGGCATCTCGCAACGAACTCGCTACCTGGTTCTTCATGTTTGCCCACCAAGTAATGTTGTTTCAAGTCCTTATACATCTTGTTTCCTCCCGGATGTATAGTGTATTTCGAACGGTGTGCTTCGAGAGGATTCTTTCCTAAGTTGCTCATCATTCGGTACACAAATTCTATTCTCAAATCTGATGATCCCATCTTCTGCACGAGAATTCCGATCTCTCTCCTTTGAGTATCTTCTCTTTTAGTTTTTGAAGTTGCACGTCAATCCCCTCGTGTTACTTTGATCTCGTTTAGTAGATCGGGTTTAACCGAAATATTAGCACACAAAATTTGAGTATTGGTTCTTGTCGGATTCCAAGTGCTCAACTCTTCTAATGATTTCCCCTCTCGAATCATTAGTCTAGCTAAACTCGCTTTCTCTCTCGGCGTCAGCTACTACTTAGCTTTCAGGGATGGTATTGAATATCCAAGTGATAATCTTCTATTAACTCCATCCATCTCCGTTGCCTCAAATTGAGTTCCTTCCGAGAGAATAGATACTTTAAGCTCTTATGATCCGTGTAAACCGTGAATGTTGCTCAGAGAGATAGTGTCTCCATTTCTTTAACGCGAACACTATTGCCGCCAATTCCAAGTCATGCGTTGGGTAATTGGCTTCATACGGTTTGAGTTTCCGTGATGCGTAAGCAATGACCTTTCCTTCTTGCATGAGTCACGCTCCTAGTCCTTCCTTTGATGCGTCATTGTAGACGACAAAGTTTTTGTTCCCTTTGGAAGGGCTAAGATCGAGCCGTAGTAAGTCGTTTCTTGACTCTTGGAAACTAGCCTCACACTTGTCATTCCACTCAAACTTGACTTGCTTCAGGTTAGTCGAGTGAGTGGTCGCTATCTTGGAGAAATCCTGGATAAATCTTCGATAATATCGGCTAGTCCTAAGAAACTTGATCTCATTACGGACTCGGGTTGTTTCCATTCAACCACCGTCTGCACCTTGAAGGATCTACGGCGATCCCGGTGTCGGATACTATGTGTCCCAAGAATGCGACTTCACTAAGCCAAAATTCGCACTTGCCTGAATTTGGCATACAAACAGTGCTCTCGTAGTGTCTCTAAAACAATTTTTGAGGATGACGCTCATGCTCCTCTTTAGACTTAGAGTATACGAGTGTGTCATCAATGAATATCACTACGAATTGATCCAAATAAGGTTGAAAGACTCGATGCATTAGATCCATAAACGCGGCTTCTTTGGTGCATTTGTCGATCAAAGGCATCACTACAAACTCGTAGTGTCCATATCCGGTCCGAAATCTTTTGTTTTTGGAAACGCCCTCTTCACGGATCTTTAATCGATAATATCCTTGTTGTAAATCAAACTTCGAGTACACCATCGCTCCTTGAAGTTGATCAAACGATTCGTCTATCCCGGGAGGGGATATTTGTTCTTGATGGTCACGTTAAGTCCGCGATAGTCTATACACGTCTTAATGTATCTTATCCGTGATACCTAAATCACAAGTCAAATTCCCTTACTTAAGCTTGTGCAAGTATCGAGAATGAAAATCCGAGAATGAATAACACAAGGGTATTATCATTGATCATTATACTTAGTGATTCCCCTACTATCATTTTCCCAAAAATAATATCATTAGGTGTCTAGATCCCATAATATATCACATCCAAATCATATACTCATTAAGAGATATCCTCATATTCTTCGAGTCTCACCATATCAGGCATTATAACTTCTAAATCACGGATTTTCTAAATCACCTAACGTCCAAATAGAGGAATATCCGGATATCTTAACACTATAATAGCCCAAAAGAGTTCAAATATTCCTTCAAAATTCAACTTAGGTCAACTAGTAGTGGTACCTAATCCAAGGTCAGAGGAACCTATCCTGGTTAAACAAAACTAAAGCGGATTAGACGAATGTAAGGAAAAGATAAGGAAGAACAAGAAAGAATGACTAAGGAAAGTGGGTCAGAGTCAACTGGAAGTCAAATCAAGTATGACTATGTATTCTCCAAGTATAAATTCGACTTAACATAAACATCAATAATACGGTTCTATGCCATTATTGAAATCGATTTCACAACTTAATTAGTCAAGTCACGGTACTACCCACACGGTCACCGGGGTCCTATCTCGGGTCACCTCGGTGTAAGTTTCCATCTTACTAGCCGAGCTCGATACCATAATCGGCATCACGCCCAAACGTGACGCGACAACGATCAATCACTTAAACAGAATGAATCAACAATCTAATCCAAAGGTACCAAACTCCAAGTGAAATAGAGTCTAATGCGGCGGAATTATAACAACCCAGTACAAATTATATCTTAAGGTCCGGCAAGATCCGAATACAACCCAAAAGATTATCTTAATTAACTTACGGTCAAAAGAAATAAAATGAAGGAGTCCAACAACAACAACAAAAAAGTGAAAGGAAATATCGCTCCACATCGCCGATAGAGATTCAATCATGCGGTAGGTTCGATGTCTTCAGCGAACTCTTCATCTAAAGGTTAGAAAACAGGGAGGGAATGAGACGGAAATCTCGGTGGATGGGGTGATCGTGTGTAAGTGTGGCGATATAAATAGTTAATGCGAGAAATTTAGTTGTATGAAAACGCATGAGAGATGATGCATGATTTCACACATCCACAAGCGTCGTGATAAATATATTTAATTAATATACTTATACGATTAAGAAAAAGATTCATGGTCAAGCAGCACCATGGTCAAGCAAACAGGAGGATTGCGCACGGATTTGTAACGTCAATCCTATGCAAGACAAGTAGCGGTTGCGTGCGGATTTGTAGCGCCAACCTATGCAATACAAGTAGCGGTTGCGTGCGGATTTGTAGCGCCAACCAATGCAATACAAGTAGCGGTTGCGCACGGATTTGTAGCGCCAACCAAACGGGTCCGATTAACTCCTCGGAATCGTGTGGATGACAAAGCGATTCCTTCGTTCTTCCTTGTAACTCCCGAGCAAGATGGTCCAAGACCGTCACCTTATCGCTCCGTGAGGCAAAGACAAAATCCACAGTGGAGCTAGCAAGTGCTCGGATTTGTCATAATCATGATTATACCTCAAGTACTACGACCCGCTTCCTCGACAAACTCCGTCCCTCGATTTGCGGGATTAGGACGATGGGGTAGGAAGAGTGGAATAGCAGCCGAGCTGCCGGTTCCATCCCCGACGTATCCATTCCGAGTCGTGAGCTCGACACACCAAGTTGACTCAGCAGAAAGTAAACACAAGTTCATGTAGTCAACTGTGCAAATCGAGTATTATTGATTAAGCGATTCACTAAAAGTTCTCAAAAATTTGCACAAAATAGTTATGGCGTTGGTGGAGTTATCGGGATGAAGATAATTATCGGGAGGATAAGTAGTCTTCGATATCTTAAGTATTAGGAGGAACATAAGTCCCGTTATAGATTCGAAATCATGAGACGAGGAGTCGCCGCGATCGGTATTAATCACCAAAACGATACGATAAGTCAAGGGATTTTTAAGAAAAATAAAATATTTTAATTAAATATTAAAGTAAGAGAGTCCAGGGCTGTTTCTTTAAAAGAAAATAATTTGAGTTAGGTCCTTATAAAAAATAAAATTTACAATTAGCCCCGTTTTGTCAAAACCAATACTTTTGGGGTTAAAAGTTAAATAATTAAATGTCCCGACCTTGAAAAATTATGAGGTCAGTTCCTAAATTCTCTAAATTGTTCAGAGATTCAGGTTTTTAAAGTTTTGAGGTCGAGTTTTTATAAAATTCTCATATTGGCCCCAAATTTGTTAAAATTGTCATTTCGGGCCCTAAGTTTAAAATAATCGGAACTCACAAACCGGAAGGGCTTCTAATGTGATTCCAGTTGGGAAATGTCACTAAAGTTAGTGGGATATTGGGACAAAAACAGTTTTAAAACGTCATAAGTATAGGTCCCTTAACTTTTGAAAATCTCATTTTTGTCCCATTTTGAAATAATTGCCTTTAAGGCTTTTAGGGTCCAATTGTTATGAAATTTGAACCTTGGGTCCAAAATATAATTATGTTATAGGTAAATTAGCATTTCCAGGTACATGGGCTGTATAATTCCTGGAAATTTCATTTGGGTCCTCAAGTTTAATCTTTTACAATTTGGTCCCTCAAGTTTTATAAAATTACTTTCCAAGCTCTAAACACTTGGATTTTTGGAATACACATAAAATATGTTATTTCCAGTCCCTTAAGAGTTAAAATTTCAAATTTTAAATTTAGGGTCTGGTACAGTTTCGAAATTTGCAAAATAGCCCTTAAACTTCTCAAATTTTACAATCTAGTCCTTGGGCTTTTAAGGGTTGATTTTATTTATCTAAAAACTCTTAAAACTTTATTAAAATGTCAAAACATCATTTTTGGACCTGAGTACAGTCCCAAAAATCGAAATTTGCAGAGAGGTCCCTTAAGTTTTATTTTCTTGCACTTAAGTCCACCAACTTTCCATTTTTGCATTTTAAGTCCAAAAATCGAAATTTAATCAATTATGCTCGACTTGTCCAGGTTATAGGCCATACAAAACATAGATTTCAAGAGTCATCAACATACATATCCATCTCATACAAGAATTTATCAAATATGACAATAAAGTGTACATGTATGTCCTAATTTTCGGTAAATCGCATTTTGAGCAACACTTGAGAAATTTTTTCAACTTGATACAAGAAAATAGCATGCAATACATAATATATATCTCAAATGCTCAATAACAAAATACTACATGCATTTTCATGAATTAAAACACCTAGAAGTTGAAAGGATTTTTCCACCCACCTTAAAGATCGGTTTGTTGGTGAAAATGGGATAAATCTCTCGGTGAAGGAATGACTTAGGTCAGCCCCTAAGTCAAGGAATATAAAAAATATAGGAGTTATAAGAATGTGGTTAAAAATTTAGGGAAAAGAAGAAGATAGTGAGAAAATTGGAAATACTACACTTACCTTGTGTAGTGAGTAAAATGTGACTAGTAATGGCTTCCAAGTATAAGGTTTTGGTCACCCTTAATGTCAACCACCAAGGTCAGCCCCTAAAACTCCAAAAATGAAAATGGAGTGTAAAAATTTGGAAAATAGAAAGAGAAGAAGAAAGTGTACTAAAAACTCCATTTCTTACCTTATAGTCCAACTTCTTCACAATTTTTCTTCAAGATGACTAGTCTCTTAACTTCTTCAAAGGTCTTCTAGGTATACCTCAAATTCAAAAATCAAACTTAAATTAGAAGGTGAAAGAGGTGAGCTAGAAGGTATAAGAATAGATTGAAGAAGAAAATTTCTTACCTTGTGTAGTGTATATGGTTCGAATTTTTGAAGAAAATGGGAGATGAATTCTTGAAGTTTTGGTTAAGTGTTAGTGAAGAAGATGAAGAATAGGTAGAGAGATGTAGGAGGATTTTTAGAGAGAGGTAAGAGGAATTTCAAGACTTAGAAGAAATTTGGTGTTGGTGAAATGAAATGGGAAGAATAAAAATTTTGTTTTGTTTTGATTAAATGATAAGTTAGAGTAATAATTGAGGGAATTGGGAAAGAAAGTAATATTTAGGTATCTTTATTAGGGACAATGGGCCAAAATGCTAAGCTTAGGGAAATTTTTAATTTGGTCTTGTTTGACCAATTGGATGATTGAAATGGTGGGATTAATTTAAGATGTATGTTTGAATTAATGGTGTATAAATACACAAGAGGAATACACAAGGTGTACATGTACAAGAGTTGAGAGATATTTCTACACCAAAAATTACACCAATGCCGTCCCCCTAAGGGTATTTTGGTAATTCCATATATATTTTTTTCTTTCCAAAATTGATGATAATAGATGAATAAATATCAATCTCCAAAATAATTAGTGATGTCCTTGATCACTTATAAGTCTCATGATCACTTAATCTAAATCGAATTCTTAATTCTATAAATTATAATCCCTAAAATAAATAGTCTCTTAAAATTCTAAGGTGACTAATAATACACCAATAATAATAATGATGATCAACCAAGTGATCATAAATGCGAATTAAAATTAATAAATTATTATGATCACAAATAGAAATTAAAAGAATTAAATGCAAAATATATTTATCATTAATATTTACCCATCAAAGCGACGCAGTAGAATTGTCAAATAGTACAAAGACGATACGTGATACAAGTACATGTTCGAATAAAAATTCGAGGGCTTCACAAAGACTTTTAGGGTAAAAAGTGATACGTTGAGTATAAAATGTGATATTTTTAGTGTAAAAAGTGATACTTTGTCTGAATACACTTAATTTTAGTGTATTTAGACAATGTATCACTTTTTACACCAAATGTATCACTTTTTACACTAAAAGAATCACCTTTCGCACCGTGCGACCGTCTTACACAAGCTTTTGCCAAGATTAAAACCTTAAGTTAAAATAATCATATAATTATATGCTCAAGAAATCCCTTTGAGGGGAAAACTAAATCGTGCGACTTGATTCTCCACGTGAGAACACATATTCTCGAACTTACATAGGCACATACCCACTAATTTGGGATAGTTACCAACCTAAAGCTCATACAGGGTTGAAGAATCATTTGGAGACACATTTTTTATGATGTAGGCGGCAAACAAGATAGGCAATTTTCATTAATAATACACACAAGTAACTAACATCCTTGATTCAACTCAAATAGCAAATTTAGATAACTAGAGTTTTTACTTGGGAGTAAGCTCACATTCCAAAATAGAGCTTAAACTCTTTTATTAAATTTGCAGCTTAAATAAATTAAAGTCCAAAATTAATTCTTGATCCATAAGTATATCATCGGCATCTCAACTGCGGTTATTTCGGTCAATTAAGCTCTTACATTTGTGGCTTAAACAAATAAAGCGTAAATACTTTCTTTAATCCACAAAATTATTGTCCGCCTCTAAGTCGCGACAATACTGGATACTTTGTCTATTTTCATGCTAAATTGGCTAAACTAAAGTTGGTGAGTTTAGTCTAAACACATTTCAATAATTTGCGCAAACAATTAGGCACTGATCTAAAAAATTTATTCTGGATCCAAGTAATATTTATTATTTTCTTCAATTCAATGAGATCGAAAATTTTCCACCAAGGCTAGTAATCATCTCCCACCGAATTGAAGATCACAATAAAAATTACAGATCCATGAATAAAATTATCAAAGTCCATAAATACATCATGCATGCATCTATGCGATATAAGTAATTACGGAAAAAAAATAGCACCCATGGGCGACATTGACATATGGTGCATGATTGACATGTGTTTTGCATGAATTTTGGGCTTAATTATGGTTAGAATTAGTTGATATGCATGCATTACATGAGTAAATAGGGCTTTATTACTGTTTTGTGGAAAATGTATTACGCTTTATTCGTTTAATAGGAAATGAATGATAAATTGTAGCATTTTGGCAACAATTTTGAGCATTGCGATAACGAACCGCCGATACTAGAAGTAAAGTATGACATTTGGAGTTGAATCGAGAAGAAGTCAGACGAACCGAGCGAGAAATGGAAGAAAATGGACGAGTATCGATTGCGCCCAGTGCACACGGGCGGGGCATGCGTCCCCCAAGACGGCCCGTGCGCGCGGCCTAACACTGAGTCTCAAGCTTCGACCATACGCACGGGCTGGTCGTGCGTGATGCACACGGCCCGTGCGTCCTTCAGCAAGTTGAAATTTTCTCCAGCATCTAGCACGGATAATTTGTTTTCGCATTCCATAGTATCTTTATTTTCAATTAGTTAGACATGAACATGGATAATTTGTCTATGAATTATTTGTTTTCTATATCTGGCTAAAGATCTTGTGATTCCCGGGTTTGGGATTAGGTTAATGGATACTTTTGTTGGATGATTAATTGCAATTGAAGTTATTGTTTTCAAACCCTATTCGAGTACTTTGTTTTAATTCTTGTTTTATCAAAACACGTTTGGTTTAACTTGCTTTGACGTATTGATTCATAATTCGAGAGATGAGTTTCAATACTAGATCTGTGAGTACTTGACATGAATATTTGCAAGATTGAGAAGTCTGTGAATATTTGTGAGGATTTATAATCTTTTATGCTTTTGGGAGTTGGATATCTTTTGTTGAGTAGAGATGCTAGCATAGATAATTCAATCAACGTTTTTACACACATCTCGAGAGAGAAAAGGTAAAATACTTTCCGTGATTGTCTTATAGGGAAGAATAATAATAACTTTGCTTGTGATTAATCTGATAATAAAGGGGATATTAACTGAAACCATAACCCAGGAATCCATTCATCTCCTTGATCTTTCAATCAACTCTTTACTTTGTCTTTTTAGGATAAATTCTTGTCTTAGTTTTACAAAACCAAATCACTCAATTTCGATCATCTGGATAGAAATAAGACTATTATAATCCAAATACTTAGTACATTAATTTATTAGTCTCCATGGATTCGACCTTGTAACCCTATTCTATAAATTGCACCGTACACTTGTGGTGAAGCTAAAAATAAGGCGAACAAGTTTTTGGCACCGTTGCCGAGGACTAATTAACTTTTTAGTACTAATATTGTGATAAATAGAATTATTTTTAATTTATACATTTTTTTCTTTCTTTTTATTTTGTTGTTTAATTTTACTTCTATTGTGTTTGACTTGTTTTCTTTAGTTTGTTCAGGTAGTGCATGAACACTCTCTCAAAGCAAGGATAATTAGCACCGTTCATACCGGAGATTGAGGCTTTTGCTCGGCAAAATAGTACGGCTACTAAACGGGCAGAAAGACAGCAAGAACAGGCTATGGCAGACGTAGAAGATAACAACGGAGGCAATAACGGGGTCGATAACGAAGGTAACAACCGGGCCAACAGGGTCAATATCGAGTTACCAGTACCAGAGGTTCCGGCAGTCCAGCAGCAAGCGATTCGCGATTACTTTCACCCACAGACAAATCACAACTATGGTGGATTTGCCAATGTCCCAATCAATGCGAATAACTTTGAGCTGAAGCCAACACTGATCTCGATGGTGCATCAAAATCAGTTTGGGGGTTTCCCATCTGAGGATCCCAATTCTCATCTTGCGAACTTCATACAGATTTGCAATACAATCAAGATGAATGGGGTGACTGATGATGATATACGTCTTCGCCTATTCCCTTTCTCTTTAAAGGATAAGGCTAGAAACTGGCTAGCCACCCTAACTCAGGGGAGTGTGAACAAGCGGGATGGTGATCGAGAGATTTTTGTTTAAATACTTTCCACCAAGTAAGACACTACAACTCAAAAGTGAAATCACACAGTTCAGGCAGTTTGACTCTGAGCCATTGTATGAGGCCTGGGAGAGATTCCGGGATTTATTGAGGAGGTGCCCGCAACACGGATTTCCTGAAGATCAGCAGCTCTGCTTCTTTTACAATGGGTTGATGGGACATACTAGGTCGTTTGTTGATGCAGCAACATGAGGTACTTTACTTGCAAGATTCCCAGAGGATGCATTTAACTTGCTCGAAGAGATGGCAATGAATAGCTATCAGTGGCCCTCCGAGAGAACTAATGTAAAAAGGGTAGCCGAAGTCACTGATTCAGACCCAATTAAGGCATTGACAGCTCAGATGACTGCGTTGACCAATCAGTTGAGTGTTTTGACTAAGGGGAGTGATGGAAATACGAGTGCAATTAATGGATGAATTCCTCTAGCTCCCATGGAGGAAGCAATTTATGTCCACAACCGGAATTTCAATAATTTCTGGAACAATCAGACTCCCACTCATTACCATCCGGGTTTGAGGAACCACGAGAACTTCTCCTATGCAAATACGAAGAATGTGATGCAACCACCACAAAGGTTTAATGTGACAAACGGTGTCATTAATGCGGAGGCAAAGCCATCTTTAGAGGACATTCTCACCTCATTCATGAGTGAAACAAGGAACCGGTTCAATAAAGATGAGGCTATGATAGACAAGATCGAGGCACATATCACGGAATTGGCTAACACTGTGGGTTCACGACTGAAAAACTTAGAAACTCAGATTGGCCAATTAGCGACAATCATTGGTGGACAACATCAGAAGGGCCAATTTCCGAGTAACACAGAAGTCAATCCGAGGGAACAGTATAACGCCATTCATCTAAGGAGTGGAACAGAATACGAGGGGCCGAAAATACTAGAAAGTACTGAACAGACGCAGGGGAGCACGGCCCGTACGCCACCGCACAGCCAGCCCGTGCGCCCTTCAGGAGCAGTAGTTGTTGCTCGAAACACGAAAACTGAAGCTAATAGCGATGTTGAGGCCGAGGAAGGAGTTGAGGATCATCATGCTGAACAAAAAGGGGTTGAGAAGCTTAAATCTTTCTCTAACTCTGATCTTTCAAACTTTTCTATACCACTCCCTTTCCCTCAACGCTTTAAAAAGAAAAAGTTAGACGCCCAATTTGCTAAATTCTTAGTTATCTTAAGAAACTACATATTAACATACCTTTTGCAGACGCATTGGAGCAGATGCCCAATTATACGAAGTTTCTGAAGATAGTTATGTCAAAGAAGAAAAAGTTAGCAGAATTCGAGACAGTCAACTTGACCGAGGAGTGCAGCGCAATCATTCAAAGGAAACTACCACATAAGCTCAAAGATCTGGGGAGTTTCACTATCCCTTGTGCTATTGGTGGTGGTGTCTTTAATAAAGTACTTTGTGATCTAGGAGCAAGTATTAACTTAATGACCTTGTCCATTTTCAGGAAACTTGGGTTAGGAGAGGTGAAGCCGTCCACGGTCACCTTGCAGTTTGAGGATAGATCACTCACATATCCTAAAGGAATCATGGAGGATGTGCTCGTAAAGGTAGACAAGTTTATATTCCCTGTGGACTTCTTGGTGCTTGACATGGAGGAAGATTGAGACGTCCCTCTGATACTTGGGCGACCATTCCTAGCCACTGCACGAGCCTTGATAGATGTACAAAAAGGAGAGCTCACATTACGAGTTAATGATGAGCAAGTGTTGTTCTCCATCTATAAAACCGGGAAACCTCATGATAAAATAGAGAGTTGTAAATCATTATCTATCATCGATTCATGTGCTAATAACTTTAATCCGAGTGATTGTGTGTGTGCTTTAGATCATGTGCAGGAAGTACTGAATTGTGAGAAAGCGAAGCACACGAAGAGACCAGCAGCTCAGAAGCATGCGTGTACTGCCGTTCACATGATGCAAACGAGAAGAATGTGACATTTGACCGATGTGTGACTTCTACGCTAAAGGCATTCAAAGGAGGCTCGAATTTATGCGAATTGAATTGGCAAGGAGAAAGACATGAAGAAGTGACTCACCTCACTTTGCTGGAGCCGTGATCAAGCAAACAGACGTCAAGCTATAGACGTTAAATTTAGCGCTTGTTGGGAGGCAACCCAACGGTTTGCTATTTTATTTCTTCCCATGTTTTTTTGGTTTGTTTTTCCTTTTCTAAGTTAGGATTTCTATGCTTTCATAGGTTAGGATTTTTCTTCCTTTCCTTATAAAAAAATTGAAAAATCAGAGCTAAGGTGCGGTACCCAGCACGGGCAGGGCGTGCGCCATGCGCACGGCCATGCGGGCACCAGGAATTGAGATTGAAATTTCAGCACCCCGCACGGGCGGTCTGTGCGCCATGCGCATGGCCCGTGCGGTTCCCAGGTTTTTGTTTTGAAGTCTCGACACCCCGCACGGCCCGTGCGTGTGTCGGCTGAGACAGAGATAAGTTGTGCAGGGGTCTATTTTTTCACAAATTTCTCACTCTCCCTCGCGCGCAAGAACACCCACTCGAAGCCCTCTTAAATATTTTGCAAATTCCCCTTGGATTTCAACTACATATTCACCTCCCACACTACTCACACACAAATTACACTCTTAAAATTGCTTTGAAGTGAGGATTTGAGTAGAAGGAGCACCTAGGGTTTCAATTTTCACCTCTTTCCGAATTTTTGAGATTTAAGGTATGAACTTCACTTTTTGTTTCGAATTTCTTGTAGATTATGGATTAGAGTTCTTATATGGTGCATGTTTGATGAATTTTCCATTATTTAGCTTGATTTTTCTATTGGGCATTTTATCGAACACCTTGTGGGTTGTTGAATTAGGATATTTGTGGTTGATTGTTTGATGAATTATACATGAGCTTGATTATTTGGGGTGTTAGTGACTAAGATTCTCTGCAATTACATTGTTATTTGGGCTTGGAAGCTTAATTATTGATTAAACTGTAGGGATGAGACATTATGCCGTATTTGATTTGTTGTATGAAATTCATCGCTTTCTTGTTATACTTGGCACGTACGTTTTCTCACAATTGTTTTGCCAAGTACTAACTCGAACATATGGCTGAACAAAGGAACCGACAAGGTCGAGGTAGACGAGGATGGGGGGCCACTGCCGCACGACAGGCGCCACACCCAGACAACCCCGAGGCCTATGAACTGCTTTTGACTGAGGCCGATGAACTGGAGCGATGGAATAGGTTAATCACTCGTTCTTTCATGCCAACAAGATATGTTGATGACGATTGTACCCAAGCCCTTGGGATACATGAGGAGGTTTGGCAGATGTTCGAACGAGTGGGGAGGACCGGCTTCATGCAAGGGCGGTGGCCAACGTTTAAAACGCTAGCGCTCGAGTTCCTGAGCACCTTGGATATTACTGAGACACGAGCAAACAATGAGCCCCAGGCAATCCATTTTCGATTGGGCAACGTGTGGAGGCACGTCACTGTCGCTCAACTCAACGAGATTTTTGGGGTAGCGTCTAACGCCCCTTTTCGGCTCACAGCGAATTATAGCCAGTATGATTTCTGGCGATTGTTGGTTCGACACGAGACGGCCTGATGCAATATGCGCACGCACGTCGTCAAAGGCCTCATCACTTGAAACCCCATCTTTCGCTACATCCAAAAAGTAACGGCTCACTCCGTGTACGCTCGATACAACAACGGAGGTATGCAAGCTTGGGAGCTATACCTACTTTGGTGTATCTTAACCACGCCCTTACAACATGGCGGCTCACTTTGTGGAACATGCCATGTATGTTTCAAGCGAGGATGCGGGGACAATGCGATTAGGGGAATGCTAACCCCATTGCGTGCCATTTTGGGGTTGATATGCCTGAGAATGAAGCGATAGCGGCGATCGGAGTATAAACATGAACGCCTTTGCACGATGAATATAATAACAGACAAAGAGAACATCCTCTATTTCCAACAAAGGGTTGGACCGGCCTTCCCACTTCCTAACCCACAGCTCACAGCTGTGGTGGACAATGAAATTAATTGGCTCATGAACTCTGAGGCACATATCAGAGTCATGGAAGGCCTGACTACAAGGAAAAGGAAGAGGGTAGCTGGGTTGCCTGATGAGGAGGACTTGGCGATTGAGGCAAGGGAATATGATCGGCAAGAAAGGGGTTTCGAGCCAGGTTTCCAGCAGGGAGACTTTGAGTAAGGGTTTCCACAGGGGAGGCCCGACATTCCAGAGAGCTCCCACCAAGGCGAGGAGCGTGGGGGACAGGATTATCAGGATAGACTCTATGCTCTTGAGGAGAGCATGCGACAGCACAGGGATGATTTCCGGCATCACCAGGAGGATTTTCGGCAGTACCGGGATGATTTCAGGCATCACCAGGAGGAGTTCCATGCTTTCTGCACAGAGCAGGAGCAGAGGTATCAGGCCCAGGAGCAGTGGGAGTTGGAGATGTTGCAGACTATGCATCAGATACAAATATGGCACATCTCCCAAGGCCACTTTCCGCCGCCACCCCCACAGTGAGACATGTCCATTTCCACACTTTTTTTTGAAATTCTATCTTCTCTTCTATGCGCTATAATTTCATTCAAGTTTGGGGGGAGAGGTAGTAATTTGATTGAAGGGTGTGGCGTTTTTGCATTCATGTAGTTGCATTTAGAGCATATAGGTTGCATTGCATTGGATGTTTGTTTTTTATTTTTAGCACGTTTATTGCTTTAGCACGTTTATTGCTTTCTTAGTTGTTTAGGGAGTGAGTTGACCGCTATTGTGTGCTTGTTGTGATCTTGGGAGCATTTGTTGAATAATTTATGTTGTTTTGAATTGGGTGTAGAGCGTGAGTTGAGCGGGTTGAGAATAGATGATATGGAGCATGTGAATATTGAACTCATGGTTGACATACTTTGAATTACGCAATTACAAGCCTGTGAGCTTTTTGAGCCTTTACTGCTTTCATTATATGAAGTCTTGTTTGTTGATTGAGTGTGTCATTCATGTTGATTTGAATTCTAGAACTTGCTCTGGTATCTCCGTTGAAGTCACATGTTGTATGCAATTCATGAAAATGATTTTAGGCCATTTTTTTGTTAAGCCTTTCAAGCCTTTTGCCTACCTTATGATATTTGATTCCCCTAGTTAGCCAATTTGAGCCTATTGCCTGATTTTTGATAGCCACATTTCAAGCCTTAACTTGATATATCATTACCCTAAGCTTGAGCGTATAACATTGAGTAAAGGGATTGAATAAATGGTTGAATGAAAGGATATCGAGAAGTTAGAAAATGGTGTGTATGTTGGGTGATTGGGAATAAAAGAAGAAGAGGAGGAAAAGGGAGGATACTCACAAAAGAGTTGGAAAAAAAAACGATTGCATAAGTGAGTTGGTAGTAAATGAACCAAATATAGCCGAGAATTGTGATTTAAGGCGAAAGAGAATAAATTGAATGAAAAAGAAGGGAGAAATAGAGATATAATAGAATAAAAGGTGATTGGGGGTGCATAGTTGATTTGAATGAGAATAATTGTTTGAGAAAAATGATGTGCTTACCAATTTATACGCTTGAGTTTGAGTCACTTTATCCATATTTCCCTACCTTAACCAAAGAGCCTTCATTACAACCATAAGCAAAGTCCTTTCTGATTTGTGAATTGCATACAATTGAGTAGCGGAGATGTGAGACGATTTGCAAGCATATGGTAATTTTTCAACATTGATATGATTTGAGCGAATACACGTCCCTTATTATCCTAGAGAGTAGAGTATACACTTTATCCATGAGAGGCATGATTTGAAATGTTTGCCATGATTTTAGTAGACTTGTGCTCTGTGTTAGATATTTGAAGCTTGGTTGGTTTGTGCTTGATGTCTATGGATAAACGACATGAATTGTCATGCATTGTTCTTGAGAGCTCTTCCTTACCCCATTTGTGTTTTGTCTTGTTTATAAAGTGTTGACCGGGATCACAATGCAGTTTAAGTTTGAGGTTTTGATTGACATGTGTTTTGCATGAATTTTGGGCTTAATTATGGTTAGAATTAGTTGATATGCATGCATTACATGAGTAAATAGGGCTTTATTACTGTTTTGTGGAAAAAGTACTACGCTTTGCTCGTTTTGTAGGAAATGAATGATAAATTGTAGCATTTTGGCAACAATTCTGAGCATTGCGATAAAGAATCATCGATACTAGAAGTAAAGTACGACATTTGGAGTTGAATCGAGAAGAAGTCAGACAAACTTGGCAAGAAATGGAAGAAAACGGACGAGTATCGATCGGTTGCAAAGCCCAGTGCACACGGGCGGGGTGTGCGTCCCTGAAGACGGCCCGTGCGCCAGCCTAACACCGAGTCTCAAGCCGACCATACGCACGGCTGGTGGTCGTGCGTGATGCACACGGCTTTGTGCGTCCTTGACAAGTTGAAATTTTCTCCAAAGATCTAAAGACGAGCCGGGCAAGGCGTGCGCTAGAGCACGGCCCGTGCGTGCGGCGGGAAAATAGAGTTAATGATTTCCAACTAGGTTTTGACCCAAACGGAGTACAAATAGAAACGGGCGGCCACAAACAATGGCACGCATCGACTTTTTCCTAGAACACAAAGAAAAAAGCAATTTTCCACCGAGAATGGGGAGATCGATCAAGGCAACAACAACACGCTTGAGGATTGAAGATAGATCGAGAGATCATCGACGCCCCAGTCTTCGCATTCCATAGTATCTTTATTTTCAATTAGTTAGACATGAACATGGATAATTTGTCTATGAATTATTTGTTTTCTATATCTGGCTGAACATCTTGTGATTCCCGGGTTTGAGATTAGGTTAATGGATACTTTTGTTGGATGATTAATTGCAATTGAAGTTATTGTTTTCAAACCCTATTCGAGTACTTTGTTTTAATTCTTGTTTTATCAAAACGCGTTTGGTTTAACTTACTTTGATGTATTGATTTATAATTCGAGAGATGAGTTTCAATACTAGATCTGTGAGTATTTGACATGAATATTTGCAAGATTGAGAAGTCTGTGAATATTTGTGAGGATTTATAATCTTTTATGCTTTTGGGAGTTGGATATCTTATGTTGAGTAGAGATGCTAGCATAGATAATCCAATCAACGTTTTTACATACATCTCGAGAGAAAGGGTAAAATACTTTTCGTGATTGTCTTATAGGGAAGAATAATAATAACTTTGCTTGTGATTAATCTGATAATAAAAGGGGATATTAACTGAAACCATAACCCAGGAATCCATTCATCTCCTTGATCTTTCTTCAATCAACTCTTTACTTTGTCTTTTTAAGATAAATTTTTGTCTTAGTTTTTACAAAATCAAATCACTCAATTTCGATCGTCTGGATAGAAATAAGACTATTATATTCCCAATACTTAGTACATTAATTTATTAGTCTCTCGTGGATTCGACCTTGCTAACCCTATTCTATAAAGTCGTACACTTGCGGTGAAGCTAAAAATAAGGCGAACAGTGCATCATGTGGAGATAGTTTAGACCTATGGTGGTAAAACCAAAAATATCCTCGTAAAATTGATGTTACATAGCCTCCAAAAATCGGGTCAATAAATATATGTCTCGGAAAATTAAAAAAATTACATATTTTCAAGGCCTACTACATCAATCTAGAAAAAGTAAAAAACATTAATGAGGATATTGAATTACCACCATTGTAAAAAATTAACTCCCACAAAAAATATAATATAAAACAGTAAACATTCACATAGATGAGCACCCATATGTCAATGTCCATAAGTTCCAATAAAATTAATTGCAACATAAAAAAATTGCATACACATAAACAATTAATAAAGCATGCATTTCATAAATTAAAAACCACATAGAATATTTTTGCTTGCACCTCAATGCGCAAAAATATAAAAACAATTTACGCACCTTATGTGGAAAAAACAAATCCATGCACCAATGTGCGAAAAATATTTTTCCCATGCATCACAATGCACACAAAAAATTATTAATTTGTTGCAAACATCTTAATGCGCAAAAATAGTTTTTCTTTCATGCAACTAATGAAAAAGAAAAAAAATATCATTGCTACATATGTGCAATAAACAATTATTCATGCATCATATTGCACAATAATAATTTAAAAAAGCATTCTCATGAAAAATAATTTTTGTAAGCACTATTTGCGCAAAATATTTTTACATGCATTAATACTATAACAAAAATAAATAAAAATAATAATTTTGCAAGCTTCCCAACGCACCAAAAATATAACTTCCTATCCAAACCTTCTACATAAATAAAAACATGATGGGACAATAATAAAAAAATCATCTTAAAGTGGTGGATATGGATGAGATGTGTCAAAAGGTCTAGCGTTCAAATCTAAGTTGGTCAATCCGTTCAAATTTTTTTTAAGAATATCAAAGGATACACCACTGGGCAAGATTCTACAACCACGTGGCAGCCATCGCGCCACATCAGCGCCCTAGCACTATGTCATCGTCCGCATGGCATCATCTACCCGCATGGCAGCCACCTCTACGACCATGTCATTGCCCGTGTGGCGCCAACTGCCTGTGTGGCAGTCCCATAAACGCCAATCAATCTCTGCCCCTATATACACCACAAAAAGCCAAATATGCACAAGGCCAACCAACAAGTGCCATGTGGCATATAATATAGTTATTTTTAATAAAAAAACCTCTGTCAGCGCACCGACGCGAGACGAGAAACAAAACTGTGCAACAAATAAAGATCAAGTCACTGCACGAAAACCGAGGCGAATTTGTTTTTCCTTCAAAAACTAAGAATCGCCATAACTTATTCGTTTCAAATTCGTTTTGCATTCATAGTATATCAAATTAATCTTCTTTCTGAGATCTATAATTTGACACCAATATTGCATATATAAAACAGAAAAATCAGATTCGAATTTTTTTTAAATTAATATCAAATCCCACATTTTATCAAACTCAAGCACATCAAATAGGCGAGATCGAGTCTAATGGCTCTGATACCACTGTTAGCAAATATGGGTCGAAACATAAATTGCATTTGCACATATAGGGTGGATCGAGTATACCTATTTGCGGCGAATTGTCGATCCACATAGCAGGATTAAGCCCGCCTACAAGCCTCCGTATGATCCATGATTAAGGCATCTACAAGCCTTATCTTGATTGAATCGCGAGCAACGAACAAACCCCATAGATTGGTTGAACCACAAACAAGATCACTATCACGCCCAAATGCGACGCAACGACGATCAACCACTTAATTAGAAATAAACCAACAGTCTAGACAAATGATACAAATAACTCCAAGTGAAAGAGAGTCTAAAGCAGCGGAAATAAAATAAACATAAGTACGAATTACAACTTAAAGTCTAACGAGGTCCAAATACATCCGACATAATAACCTGAATAAGTTTACAGGCCAAAATTAAAGCGTAAAGAACACCGTATCCAAATCTTAAATGTCATGGGTCCTATGCCCTCAAGTTACAGTCAAATAGAGAAAAGAGTAGCGAGGATAAAAGGGAGTCCAACATCCGCAGAAGTTAATGAAATAAGTACAATCATCGAGAAAGATGGTACAAGTTCGATAAGCAAGGCGGTGGTCAACAATCTGGTCGAGTTGACATTCTCAACATCGTCCCCATCTAAAAAGGTTAGAAAAACATAAGGGAATGAGATAGAAACCTCGGTGGATGGGGTGTCATGTGCAAGTGTGACGATATATATTTTGATGCAAGAAACAAATCGTATGAAAAAATGCGTGAGATATGATGCGTGATTTCACACACCCACGAGCGTCGTGAGAAATATATTTAAGTAATCTACCTATACAGTTTTAAGAAAAACAGATTCGTGGTCACACAGCACTATGTGATTCAAGAAAGACAGGAGGATTGCGTCACGGATTTGTAGCGCCAATCCTATGCAATACAAGTAGCGATTGCGTGCGGTTTTGTAGCGCCAACCAAACGGGTCCGATTAACTCAGAATCGTGTGGATCGGATAAGCGACCTTCGTTCTTCCTTGTAACTCCCGAGCAAGATGGTCCAAGACTCGTCACCTTATCGCTCCATGTGCAAAGACAAAATCCACAGATGGAGCTAGCAAGGCTCGGATTTGTCATAATCATGATTATACCTCAAGATCTACTATGACCCGCTTCCTTGGACAAACTCCGTCCCTCGGTTGCGGGATTAGGACGATGGGGCCGAAGAGTGGAATAGCGGTGAGTGCCGGTTCCATCCCCGACGTATCCATTCGGTTGTGAGCTCGACACACCAAGTTGACTTAGCGGGAAAGTAAATACAAGTTCGGGTAGTCAACCAGGCAAATCAGTATTATTGATTCAGGGGAAGCGATTCAGAAAATTTTTGAAAATCGCAAGTGGCAATTATGGCGTTGGTGGAGTTACTTCGATATCTTGAAAGATTAGGTGGAACAAAAGTCCTGTTATAGATTCAAAACCACAAGACGAGAAAGTCGCCCCGCGATTGCGTATTGATCGGTCAAGACGGTCCGATAAGTTAAGTTGTTTTAAGAAAATAAAATCTTTTATATCATTATTAAAATTCAGAGGGTCCAGGGCTGTTTCGTTAAAAGAGAAATAATTTGAGTTAGGTCCTTGTAAAAAGAAAATTTACAATTAGCCCCATTTTGTAAAATCCAATACTTTTGGGGTTAAAAATTGAATAAGTAAATATCTCGACCATGAACAATTATGAGGTCAGATCCTAAATTCTCTAAATTGTTCAGAGATTCAGGGTTTTAAATTTTTGAGGTCGAGTTTTTTATAAAATTCTCACATTAGCCCCAAATTTGTTAAAATTGTCATTTCGGGCCCTAAGTTTAAAATAATTGGAACTCACAAACCGGAAGGGCTTTTAATGTGAATACAGTTGTAAAATGTCACTAAGGTCAGTGGGATATTGGAACAAAACCAGTTTTAAAAGGAAATAAGTATAGGTCCCTTAACGTTTGAAAATCTCATTTTGATCCCATTTTGAAATAATTGCCCACAATATAATTATGTTAAAGTTAAATTAGTATTTTCAGGTGCATGGACTGCATAAGTCCTGGAAATTTCATTTTGGTCCTCAATTTTAATCTTTTATGATTTGGTCCCTCAATTTTTATAAAATTACTTTCCAAGCTCTAAACACTTGGATTTTTGGAATACACTTAAAATATGTTATTTCCAGTTCCTTAAGAGTTAAAATTTCAAATTTTAAAAATAGGGTCTGGTACAGTTTCAAAAATTGCAATATGGCCCTTAAACTTCCAAAATTTTACAATCTAGTCCTTGGGCTTTTAAGGGTTAATTTTATTTATCTAAAAACTCTTAAAACTTTATTAAAATGTCCAAACATCATTTTTGAACCTGAGTACAGTCCCAAAATTCAAATTTTAAGTTTTATTTTCTTGCAATAAGTCCACCAACTTTCCATTTTCGCATTTTAAGTCCAAAAATTGAAATTTAATCAATTATGCTCGACTTTTCTAGGTTATAAATCATACAAAACATGGATTTCAAGGGTCATACATATACAAGTCCATTTCACACAATTATTCATCAAATATCACAATAAAGTGTACATGTATGCACCTATTTTTCAACAAATATCATTTTGAGCCATACCTGACAAATTTTCACCTTGATACAAGAAATTAACATGCAATACATAACATATATATCTCAACAGTTTGATTATATATATTGAGCACAATAAAGTGTACATGTATGCACCTATTAGTTCTTTTTTTTTATATAGTCTTTCTAGATATCATAGTGATAGGTTATTTGTTCTTTGATTTTCTCCCGCCTTTGACGGGACATGACATTGATAATGAGTTTGATTATTTGATCTACGGTAGGGGATCACGCCTCAATCCCCCACCCCCCGGGGTGTTATTTTGCAAAAAACAAAAACATATATATATCTCAAGTGCTCAATATCAAAATACTACATGCATTTTAAGTAAAAACACCTAGAAGTTGGAAAGATTTTTCAACCCACCTTAAAATGAACTTGTTGGTGAAAGATGAAATAAATCACTCTTGAAGGAGAAGTGACTTAGGTCAGCCCCCTAGATCAAGGAATACCTAAAAAAATGTAGGAGTTAGGAAATGAGGTTAAAAATTTAAGGAAAGAAGAAGGAGGTGAAGAAACTTAGTAAACTACACTTGTGTAGTAGAGGAAAAGAGACTAGTAGAGGTCTCAAAATGGGTCTCCTTCTTCACTCTTAAACTAACTCTTAAGGTCAGCCCCTAAAAGTCCAAAAATGAAAATGGAGTATCATTGGAAAATAGAAGAGAAGAAGAAATGTACTAAAAATCCCATTTCTTACCTTATAGTCCAATTTCTCTTCAAAATCTTCAAAGTCTTGAAGTCCTTTCATGATAATGGTAAGGCTTTTAGTGTCTCCCAAGTCTTCTAAGTATACCTCAAACCAAAAATCAAACTTAGGTTAAGAAGTGAAGATGATGAGCTAGAGGATAACAAGATGATTTTTAGAACACAATTTCTTACCTTGTTGAAGGGGGTGTTCGAATTTGTTGATGAAGTAGAGGGGGGTGTTCTTGAAATTTTGGTTAAGTGTTTGAAGGTTTGAAGAAGAAGATGAACTTATGCTTAGAGAAAATGTTGGAGGATATTTGGAGAGAAGTTGGAGAGAATGGCTTGAGGGATGAATGTGTTGGTGAAATGAAGTGTGATGAATGAAAGTTGAACAATATTTCTTGCCCATCTAAGGCCATTTGGCCGTCCACTAGGGGGGGAGGCAGACAAAAAAAATTTGTTTTGTTTTTTGTAAAAAATAACTTAGTGGGAATAATTGGGTGATTTAGGAAATAAAAAATTAATTAGAGTCCTTTTACTAGGGACATGAAGCCAAAAGCTATGTTTAGGGGAATTATTTGTTTGTTGACCAAGATGTAGTGGAATATGTAGGGTAATTTAAATGTAGGTTTGAAAAATAAATTGAAAAATTCTCCAATTTTAATGAAATTTCGAAAATTAGTAAAATAAAATAACAAAATAAAATATTTGGTTTCTTTCTTTTATAAAATTAAGGGAAATACAAAAATATATATAAATATCCATAATTGAATATTTAGAAATTTAAAATTAAGGATGTGAAATAAGAAATGTGTATTTCAAAAATAACAATTTAGAAGTTATTGGGAATGAATTATAGAATCAGATCAAATATTTGGATAAGGGTCAAAATGTACTCCTAAATTATCGAGGGTCTAATATTTCTAAAGTCGTAGTCATTCGATCAAGTATTAATACTAGAGGAAAATATAAAATTTGCTAAGCTCAAAAATGCGAAATGCTTAATTGACGTTGGAAGAAATAAATAAAAGTAGAGTCGCGCTTCATTAATAATAGGTTTGTGATACATAGCCGAATAAATAATCACTACATAACACCATATCTCACGTTGTTAAAATTCGGGCCTCACATTCACCCCTCCTTAAAAGAATTTGGTCCCCAAATTCTCTTCAGAACAACTCTATATATTGATTCCTCATGTCTTCTTCCATCTCCCACATCGCGTCTTCATCTCGGTTGTGGTTTCGCCATACCACTTTAACCATCGGAATCTCTCTATTACGCAATCGACGATTGCTGGTCAATGATCCGGATTGGTTTCTCGATGTAGGATAAATTTTCCATCAGAGAATGAGTATATTGGGTGATGATATGCTTGGGATCTGGTTGATACTTCTTTAACCTCGATACATGGAATACATCGTGCATTCCCGCATACTGCGCTGGTAACTCGAGTCGGTAGTCTAACTTCCCGATCCTCTGTAAAATCTTGTAAGGTCCAACATATCTCGGGCTCAACTTGCCTCCTTTCTTTGGATTGATCAATCCTTTCCGTGGAGAGAGTCTGAGAAATACTTCATCTCCGGCTTCAAATTCCAAGTCCTTTCTCCTCTTGTCTGCGTAACTCTTTTGGCGGCTCGAACATGCGGATCCGTTCCTTGATCGCTTGACCTTCTCCATGGCCTCTCGAACTAAGTCGACCTTTGAAATCAAGGGCGACTTTCGTTTCTCTTTTGGAGTCCATTGGTCATCAATCTCCCAGTGTAGTGGAGATCTACACTTTTGCCCGTACAAGGCTTTGTAGGGTGCCATCCCAATTGTGGCATGATAGCTGTTATTATAGGCGAACTCGGCCAATGGTAAGTGTGAATCCCAACTTCCTTGGAAATCCAACGTGCAGGCTCGCAGCATATCTTCCAGGGTTTAAATCGCCAGACCCGCCATCCGTTTGTGGATGTGCCTTTGTCTTTGAAAGCTTAGCAAGGTACCCAATTTCTCGTGCAAGCACTTCCAAAATCTGGAGACAAACCTCAGGTCTCTGTCTGACACAATGTCGACTGGCACTCTATGCAGTCGAATGATCTCTCGGATATAAATTTGCGCGAGGTTCTGCAAGCTGTCGGTTTTCTTCATGTGTAAGAAGTGTGCAAATTTCGTGAGTCGGTCTACAACTACCCATATAGCATCATGGCCTCCTCTAGTCCTTGGTAGATCCGTCACGAAGTCCATCGTTATGTGTTCCCATTTCCACTCGGAAATTCTCAACGGTTGTAATAAACCAGATGGTCGTTGGTGTTCTGCCTTTACTCGTTGACAAGTCAAACATCTCGCAACAAACTCCGCTACCTGGTTCTTCATGTTTACCCACCAGTAATGCCATTTCAAGTCCTTATACATCTTATTTCCTCCAGGGTGTATAGTGTATTTCGAACGGTGTGCTTCTGAGAGAATTCTACTCCTAATCCGCTCGTCACTTGGTACACAAACTCGATTTCGAAATTTGATGATCCCATCTTCATGTATCGAGAATTCTGACCTCTCTCCTTTAAGTATCTTCTCTTTCAGTTTTTGAAGTTGCACATCTGTCCCCTGTGCTGCCTTAATCTCGTTCAGTAAACTAGGTTTAACCGAAATGTTAGCACAAGAAATTTGAGTATTGGTCCTCGTTGGATTCCAAGTGCTCAACTCTTCTAATGATTTCTACTCTCGAATCATTAGTCTGGTTAAACTCGCCTTTTTGCTCAAGGCGTCAGCTACTACGTTAGCTTTCCCGGGATGGTATTGGATATCAAAGTGATAGTCCTCTATTAACTCCATCCATCTTCGTTGCCTCAAATTGAGATCCTTCTGAGAGAATAAATACTTCAGGCTCTTATGATCTATGTAAACCATGAATGTTTCTCCGTAGAGATAATGCCTCCATTTCTTTAACGCGAACACTATTGCTGCCAATTCCAAGTCATGCGTTGGGTAATTGGCTTCATACGGCTTGAGTTTCCGTGATGCATAAGCAATGACCTTTCCTTCCTGCATGAGTACTGCTCCTAGTCCTTCCTTTGATGCATCACTGTAGACGACAAAGTTTTATGTTCCCTTTGGAAGGGCTAAGACTGGAGTCGTAGTAAGTCATTTCTTGACTCTTGAAACCAGACCTCACACTTGTCATTCCACTCAAACTTGACTTGCTTCTGGGTTAGTCGAGTGAGTGGTCCGGCTATCTTGGAGAAATCCTGGATAAATCTTTGATAATATCCAGCTAGTCCTAAGAAACTTCTGATCTCCGTTACAGACTCGGGTTGTTTCCATTCAACCACTATCTGTACCTTCGAAGAATCTACGACGATCCCAGTGCCGGATACTATGTGTCCCAAGAATGCGACTTCACTCAGCCAAAATTCGCACTTGCTGAATTTGGCATATAGCTTGTGCTCTCGTAGTGTCTCCAAAACAATTTTCAGATGACGTTCATGCTCTTCTCTAGACTTAGAGTATACGAGTATGTCATCAATGAATATCACTACGAATTGATCCAAATAAGGCTGAAAAACTCGATGCATCAGATCTATAAACGCTGCTGGTGCGTTTGTCAGACCGAAAGGCATCACTACAAACTCGCAGTGTCCATATGTGGTTTGAAATGCCATTTTGGAAACGTCTTCTTCACGGATCTCCAACTAATAATATCCTTGTTGTAAATCAAACTTCGAGTACACCGTCGCTCCTTGAAGTTGATCAAACAGTTCGTCTATCCTCGGGAGGGGATATTTGTTCTTGATGGTCACGCTATTAAGACCGCGATAATCTATACACAGTCTTAATGTGCCATCCTTCTTTTTGACAAATAGTACCGGTGCTCCCCAGGGAGACGTACTTGGTCGGATAAATCCCACATCCATCAGCTTCTGTAATTGAGTCTTCAACTCTTGTAACTCAACAGGGGCCATTCTATACGGCGTTCTGGCAATCGGGGCAGTTCCTGGTAATACCTCGATGGTGAACTCGACTTCCCTATCCGGAGGGACAGTGGTGAGTTCTTGTGGAAATACATCTGTATATTCCGATACTATAGGTACTTGGTTAATTTGGGTCTCAACCTTGGGTTTGTTAATTACAAACACCAAGTACCCCTGTGCCCCTCTAGTGATTGCTCTCCTCGCTTTCATTGCTGAAATGATTGGGGCAATCTTAACTCGTGCCCTTCCCGAAATTTCCACTTCGGGCTTACCGGGTTCACATAGCTTAATGGACTTGCGATGGCAGTCCATTTGTGCATGGTGTGCAGACAACCAGTTCATTCCCAAAATTACGTCGTATTTGGATATAGGTAATAAGATCAAATCGGCAGGAAAATTTATCTCATCAATCTTAACTTCGCATGCATTATAGATAATATTTGTTATCTGGCTTGCGCCCATAGGAGTTGATACTTCTAAACATATAGGCATATGTTCCATGCATGCATGCAGTTTCTGTACAAAATGCGGTGCGACAAATGAATGCGATGATCCAGGGTTAAACAGTATATTAGCGTAGTGGTTAGATACTAGAAGCGTACCTTCCACCACGTATGTTGCCTCTGGAGCCTCATGTCCGGCTAGTGCAAATGCTCGAGCGGGCATCCTTGCCCGATTTCCCTGGCCATTACCCGGCTTTGGCGGCTGCACTTGCTTCGTTCGATCCTCGTACTTCGGGCAATCCTTCAGCTGGTGTTGATTACTACCACAGCGCAAACACCTTCTCTGTTTATGCCAACAGTCATTGGCAGTATGCCCTGGTTTCTGGCAATGTGCACACACTTGACCCGGCTTTCCCTGTACTGGTCCTTTCCCTTTATCCGTCTTATTCACTGGTCCCTTTCTGAAACTTAGCAGGCTGCTTAGATGGTTGTCCCATAGCTGTCCTCTTGAGATTGTTTGATGGCCTACTCTACTGAATCTGTCCAACACAGTTCAGTCCCGACTCGATGCGGAGAGCTGCCTTTACCGCGGCTGAGTAGGTTGTCATTTCAACAGTCAAAAGCTGCTTTTGAAGTTCCAGTTTCAGTCCCCGTGTGAACTTATATAATTTGTCCTCTTTTGTACTGATTGTCCCCAGAGCATATTTGGACAACTGATGAAACTCAGACTGGGCTACAGACATGTTCCCTTGCCTCAACTTATGAAATTCATCCCAGCATACCTCTTTCACAACTTGGGGAATGTACTGTTCATGGAATTCAGCCAGAAAATTTTCCCATGTTCTATCTACTCGATCATGTTCCCACTTTCTCTCAACTGCTCTCCACCAATCTTGAGCAGCCGATTATAGTCGGAACACAGCGAGTGTAACCTTCTGTTCCTTGGAATATTGGAGAGCATTAAAGATATTTTCAAGTTTCTGAATTCATTCTTCCGCCTTTATGTCATCTGGCTCCCCTAAGAAATTCGGTGGGTTGAATCATAGGAACCGCTCCAATGTGCAATCATTCGCCTCTCGAACAAGTTCAGGAATAAGCTGTTGAGGCTCTGCTTGTTGTCTCATGAGCAACAGGATTTGTTGCAGGGCCTGTGCAGTTAAGTTATCTCTAGCAGCTGGCGGAGGAGGTGGTGGCAATTCGAGGGAGGGTACCCGTTCCCTGGGCGCGTCAATATTCCTTTGGGGAACACGGCGGGGTCTCCCGCGTCCACGGTGTCCAACCATTCTGTATTTTGAAGTTTAGCTACAATTCATAAATGAATGATTCCAATAACTACTCGCGTAAAACAAGTTATATCACAAGGAAGCAACAACAGTACACAAGACATAGAATAAGTAGAAAAGGTATATTCATTGATGTGAAAATTTGAATACACCCAAATGAGTTCATACAACAGAAATACAGAATCGAAGATAAATCTAGAGTCAGAATACAACTTGATCAAAGTACAACGGGAAGCAAAATACAACAGAATGGAAATATGCGTCGGCTAAAATCTAACATTAAAGCTATCTTCTCGGTGAGGTTGCCGTCATCATCACTAGCGGCCACGTCCACAATTGGAACCTGATCGGGTTGAGGTAGCTCCTCAGCATCAGGCCAGTTGGCTAAATCTAGCCACTGCTCCAGTCTTGGAGCGTCATCAAGTGGGGCGGATTCAAGCACCTCGGGCTCTCCGTCCTCCATTGGATCTTCCTCGGGATCTTCCTCGGGATCATCTTCAGGATCCCCCTCGGGATCCTCTTCATTGTTCGCTTCAGGGTCGGCCTCTGGTTCCACCTCGGGTGGTGGCAGCGCTAGTGCATTGGTTGCCAAAGCAGTCTCCAAAGCAGTATCCCGCTGAGACAAGGCCTGTGTGAGGTCCTCGATCACCGTCATCTGTTTGATGATAGTCTCCTCGAGGCATTCAATGGTATCCCTTGACATGTACGCGTCCATCTCCCACTTTGTGCGGCCTTCCCTGGCGCGTTCCATCTTCTTGCGAGTATTGTCCAAGCGTTCTTGGATCAACCGAATTTGATCTTCGCGAGCGCGGATGGTTTTTTCGCGATCCTTAGCAAGGAGAGTAAGGCTATTCTTCTCCTCTTGGCTCTTCGCCAGGAGGTGTCCTAATTCGCGAGTGCGGTGACGATCCTCGGTTAGCTCAGAGTTGGCCTGAAGAAATGCCTGGTGCCAATATAGCTTTAACGCCTTATAGTAGCCTTGCTCAACACGGGCCTCAACTACATCCCACCAAGTTAGGGGCACTGGATCCATCCTGGTCAACAAAACTAAGGCGGATTAGACGAAGGTAAAGGAAAGATAAGGAAGAAATAAGGAAATAATGAATAAAGAAAGTCAGTCAAGAGTCAACTAAGTCAAGACAAGTACGACTATGGAATCTCCAAGTATACGTTCTAACTTAGTTTAAATCTCAATAATATGGTTCTCCGCCAATTTGAAATTGATTTCACGCTTAATTAGTCAAGTCGCGATTACTACCTAACACTGCATCAGGGTCCTATCCTGGGTCAGCTCGGTGTAAGTTACCATCTTACTAGCCGAGCTTTGATACCATAACTGTCACGCCCCAAACGTGACGCGATGACGATCAACCACTTAATTAGAAATAAACCAAAAGTCTAGAGCAGCGGAAATAAAATAAACATAAGTACGAATTACAACTTAAAGTCTAACGAGGTCCAAATACATCCGACATAATAATCTGAATACGTTTACAGGCCAAAACTAAAGCGTAAAGAACACCATATCCAAATATTAAATGTCAAGGGTCCTATGCCCTCAAGTTACAGTCAAATAGAGAAAAGAGTAGCAGGATAAAAGGGAGTCCAACATCCGCAGAAGTTAATGAAATAATTACAATCATCAGAAAGATGGTACAAGTTCGACAAAGGGCGAGGTCAACAATCATGCGCGGTCGGGTCGACATCCTCGACATCATCCCCATCTAAAGGTTAGAAACACAGGAGGAATGAGACAGAAATCTCAGTGGATGGGGTGATCGTGTGCAAGTGTGGCGATATATATTTTGATGCAAGAAACAGTCGTATGAAAAAATGCGTGAGATATGATGCGTGATTTCACACACAGCCCACAAGCGTCGTGAGAAATATATTTAAGTAATCTACTTATACAGTTTTAAGAAAACAGTTCGTGGTCACATAGGCACTATGTGATTCAAGCAAGACAGGAGGATTGCGTATGGATTTGTAGCACCAATCCTATGCAATACAAGTAGCGGTTGCGTACGGTTTTATAGCGCCAACCAAATGGGTCCGATTAACTCCAGAATCGTGTGGATCAGACAATGATTCCTTCGTTCTTTCTTGTAACTCCCCGAGCAAGATGGTCCAAGACCTGTCACCTTATCGCTCCATAGGCAAAGACAAAATCCACACTGGATCTAGCAAGGCTCGGATTTGTCATAATCATGATTATACCTCAAGTACTACGACCCGCTTCCCTTCGACAAACTTTGTCCCTCGATTTGGATTAGGGACGATGGGGCGGGAGAGTGGAATAGCAGCCGAGCTGCCGGTTCCATCCCCCGACGTATCCATTCCGATCGTGGAGCTCGATACACCAAGTTGACTCAGCGCAGAAAATAAATACAAGTTCGTAGTCAACCAGCGCAATGAGTATTATTGATTCAGGGAAGCGATTCAGAAAATTTTCAAAATCGCGAGTGGCAATTATGGCGTTGGTGGAGTTATTTGGATGAAGATGATTATCGGGAGGATAAGATGTCACGCCCAAATGGGACGCGACGAACGATTCACAACTTAAATACAAATGGACTAACAGTCCGCACAATACCAATGAGAACCCAATAAGACAGAGTCTAAATAGCAAATGAAATAAATAATGTATACAAGTTATCACTTAAAGTCTACATTCCAACATCCAAATTACAACCCGAAATTCAACAAGGTAGTAACTTAAAGCCAAGGGTCATACGCCCTCAATTACAAACCCGAATTGATTAGGATACAAAAGTCCAACAACAACATAATAAGAAAAGAGTCCAATCAACAACAAGAAGCAATAAATCCAACAAGCGTAGTACAAAGTCTCAATCCAGAGCGGTTCAAGATCCCCAAATAAATCCTCATCTAAGGTTAGAAAATGTGTGGGGATGAGACAAAAATCTCGGTGGATGGGGTGATCGGTAATGCGAGGGTGGCGCAATATAGTTAATGTGAGAAAAACAGTTATACGAAAAACGCGTGAGTATGATGCATGGTTTCACACTGATTCACAAGCGTCGTGATAAAATATTTAAATAATATACTTATACGCTTTAAGAAAACAGATTCATGGTCACACAGCACTATGTGATACAAGATGTAGATTGACGGAAGTGTAACGCCAATCCTATGTAAGGCAAATAATGGTTGCGACGGACTTGTAGCGCCAACCAATGCAAATGTAGCGGTTGCGTACAAAAATGTAACGCCAACCAAAATGGGACGATAACTCCGGAATCGTGTGGATCGACAAGCCGATTCCTTCGTTCTTCCTTGTAACTCCCAATCAAGATGGTCCAAGACCGCACCTTATCGCTCCGTAGGCAAAGACAAAATCCCGGTGGAGCCGGGCGAGGCTCTGACCGTCATAATCATGATTATACCAAGATTACGACCCGCTTCCTTGGACAAACTCCGTCCCTCGATTGCGGGATTGGGACGATGGGGCGGAAGAGTGGAATAGCAGCCGAGCTACCGGTTGCCCATCCCCGACGTATCTATTCCGACTATGAGCTCGACACACCAAGTTGACTCAGCAGAAGGTAATAATAATTACAAACAACCAACCAGCAATGAGTATTATTGATTCAGGAAGAAGCGATTTAGGAAAAGTTTTGAAAAGCGCGAGTGGTAATTATGGCGTTGGTGGAGTGTTGGTGAAGATGATCATCGGAAGGATAAGCAATCTTCGATATCTTGAAAGATTAGGTGGAACATGAGTCCCGTTATAGATTCAAAATCGCAAGGCGAGGGAAGTCGCGCTGATCGGGTATTAATCGGTCAAATTGATACGATAAGTCAAGTGGTTTTGAGAAAAGTAAAATACTTTAATTAAATCTCAAATTCAGAGAGTCCAGGGCTATTTTAGTAAATGAGAAAATAATTTGAGTTAGGTCCTTTATAAAAGAGAAATTGTAATTTAGCCCCGTTTTGTAAAAACTAACACTTTTGGGGTTAAAATTGAATAATTAAATATCCCGACCTTGAAAAATTATGAGGTCAGTTCCTAAATTCTCCAAATTGTCCAGAGATTCAGGTTATTAAAGTTTTGAGGTCGAGTTTTTGTAAAAATCTCACATTGGCCCCAAATTTGTAAAAATTGTCAATTCAGACTTTAAGTTTTAAAAATTCGGAACTCACAAACCGGAAGGGATTTTAATGTGGTTCCAGTTGGAAAATGTCACTATGGTTAGTAGTATATTGGGACAAAAGCAGTTTTTAAAAACAATATGTGTAGGTCCTTCAACTTTTGAAAATATCATTTTTGTCCCATTTTAAAATAATTGCCTTTAAGGCTTTTAGGGGTCCAATTGTTATGAAATTTGAACCTTGGGTCCAAAATACAATTAAGTTATAGTTAAGTTAGTATTCCCAGGTGCATGGGCTGCATAAGTCCCTCAATTTTAGTAAAATTGTTTTCCAAGCCCTAACCACTTGGATTTTTAAAATACTTTTTAAAATATGTGATTCCCAGTAGCTTAAAAGTAAAATTTTCAATTTATAAAGTTTAGGTCTGGTACAGTTTTAAAAATTGCAAAGTAGCCCTTAAACTTTCAAAATTTTACAATCTAGTCCTTGGGCTTTTAAATGTTGATTTTATTTATCTTAAAACTCTTAAAACATTATTAAAATGTCCAAAAGTCATTTTTGAACCTGAGTACAGTCCCAAAATTCGAAATTTGCAGAGGGGTCCTTTAACTTTCATTTTCTTGCAATTTAGTCCACCAACTTTCCATTTTTACATTTTTAAGTCCAAAATTGAAATTTAATCAATTATGCTCGACTTTTCCAGGTTATAAGGCATCCAAAACATAGATTTTAAAGATCATACACATGCATGTCCAATACATACAATAATTCATCAATTAAAGCATTAAAGTGTACATGCATGCACCTAAAATTCAATAAATAGCAAGTTTGAGCAACTCTTGAGAATTTTCATGACTTGATATATAAAATTGACATGCAATACATAGATTATATATATATCAAGGCTCATGATCAAATTTTCTACATGCATTTTAATAAAACACCTAAAAGTTGGAAAAATAATTTTCCACCCACCTTAATTTTGGAAATTGTGAAGTAAAAGGATAATTTCACAATTTTTTTGGATGAGGCTTCTTAGGTCAGCCCCTAAGTCAAGAAAATATCAAAATTTGGAGTTAGAAAAATGAGAGAAAAATTAAGGAGAAAAAGAAGGAATTAAGGAAATGAAAATGACTACACTTTACCTTGTGTAGTAGATGTTTGGAGACTAGTTGAAGCTCAAAAATTGGAATTTTGGCTCCAAAAATCTCCTAAAGTCAGCCCCTATTTCTCAAAAATGAAAAAGGGGTGTTAAAATTTGAAAAAATAGGAAGAGTAGGAAAGAAGGGTCTAGTACACAATTCTTACCTTGTAGTCAAATTTTTCTACTATATTCTTCTTCAAGCTTGAGGTCCTTCTTCAAAATGTTGTCAAGCTCTAACCTTCAAAGTCTTCTAAATGTACCTCCAAAACCAAATCCAAACTTAAGTTAAGAAGGTGGAAGAGATGAACAAGGTGATATCCAAAAATGGATTGAAGCTAAAATTTCTTACCTTGTAGTATAGTGGTTCGATTTTTATGGTGTATAAGGATGAAAATGTTGAATTTTTTTCTAAGTATGGAAGAAGAAAGTAAGAAAAAGAGTAGAGAGAAGTTGGGAGTTTTTACAGAGAAGGAGGAGAAAGGCTTTGAGTGTTAGAATGTGTTGATGAGAAATGAAATGAAATTTTTGTGTAAAAATGCCATAATGGCCGTCCAAGTGAGAGAGGAAGAGAGGAATTTTTTGTTCAAATTGTGTCTTGTAATTTGTCTCTTGCATGGAGACAAAAATGCAAGTCAAAGTGTGGGTCAATTGGAATTTGAGAGTAATAAGAAGAATGTTGATTAAGTGGGAATAAGTTGGGGAAAATAGTAATAAAGAATTGGTGTATAAGATGATGTGTATAATGTTTGAATTAATGATATAATTATACACAAGATGACTAATATATGGTGTATGTGTACAAGAGCTGGATGATATTCTTATCCCAAAATATCCACAATGGCCGTCCACTATGAGGGCAAAATGGTAATTCCATATTTTTTTTTGTCCCAATTTTGATGATAATAGATGAAATATATCAATCTCCAAAATAATTAGTGATTTCCTTGATCACTTGTAAGTCTCATGATCACTTAATCTAAATCAACATCTTAATTCTATAAGGTAAAAGTCTCTAAAATAAATAGTCTCTTAAATTTCTAAAGTGACTAATAAATACAAAAATAGTACTAATGATCAATCAAGTGATCATAAATGAGGAATAGAATTAATGATGATCATGATCACAAGTAATTAAATAAAATGAATTAAAATACAAGATGTATATATTATTAATAATTACCCGTCAAAATGACGCGGTAAAATAGTCGATCAAAAGCTTAAACAACAATAAGCTTCAACTAATAGCTTTCGGAAAAAATCGGGGCTTCACATCCTCCCCTCCTTAAAAGAATTTGGTCCCCAAATTCTCTTCAGAATAGTTCTGGATATTGATTCCTTATGTCATCTTCCATTTCCCACGCGTCTTCGTCTCGGTTGTGGTTTCGCCACACTACTTTAACCATCGGAATTTCTCTCTTACGCAATGGCTTCGGATCCGGCCGATCGATGATCCTTATTGGCCTCCGGTGTAGGATAGATTTTCCATTAGAGGAGGAGTATCTCGAGTGATGATATGCTCGTGGATCTGGTTGATACTTCTTCGCCTCAAACTTGGAATACATCGTGCATTCCCGCATATGGTGCCGGTAACTCGAGTCCAGTAGGCTAACTTCCCGATCCTCTCGTAAAATCTTGTAAGGTCCAACATATCTCGGCTCAACTTGCCTCCTTTCTTCTGGATTTGGATCAATCCTTTCCGTGGTAAAGAGTCTAAGAAATACTTCATCACCGACTTCAAATTCCAAATCCTTTCTTCTCTTGTCCGCGTAACTCTTTTGGCGGCTCGAGCCGTGCGAATCCGCTCCTTGATCGCTTGACCTTCTCCATGGCCTCGAACTAAGTCGACCTTTGGAATCGGGCGACTTTTGTTTCTCTTCTGAGTCCATTGGTCATCAATCTCCCAAAGTGTAGTGGGGATCTACATTTTTGCCCATACAATGCCTCGTAGGGTGCCATCCCAATCGTGGCCCGATAATGTTATTGTAGGCGAATTCGGCTAATGGTAAGTGTGAATCCCAACTTCCTTGAAAATCCAGTGTAGGCTCGCAACATATCTTCAAGGGTTTGAATTGTTCGCTCGGATGTCCATCGGTTTGTGGATGTCTTTCATGTCTTTGAAACTTAGTGAGGTACCTAATTCCTCGTGTAATCACTTCCAAAACTGAGACAAACCTCGGGTCTCTGTCGGATACTATATCGACCGGTACTCCATGCAATCGAATGATTTCTGATATAAGTCTCAGTGCAAGTTTTACGCAAGCTATCGTTTTCTTGATGGGTAAAAAGTGTGCGATTTCGCGTGAGTCGGTCTACAACTACCCGTGATAGCATCATGGCCTCCTCTCGGTCCTTGGTAGATCCGCCACACAAAGTCCATCGTTATATGTTCCCATTTCCACTCGGCAATTCTCAACGGTTGTAGTAAACCGGATGGTCGTTGGTGTTCTCGCTTTTACTCGTTGACAAGTCAAACATCTCCCAACGAACTCGCTACCTGGTTCTTCATGTTTACCCACCAATAACTCCGTTTCAAATCCTTATACATCTTGTTTCCTCCAGGATGTATAGTGTATCTCGAGCGGTGTGCCTCTTCAGATTCTATTCCTAATCGCTCATCATCATTCGGTACACACACTCGATTCCGGAACCCGATAACTCCATCTTCAGTACCGAGAATTTCGATTTTTCTCCTTTAAGTATCTTCTCCTTCGATTTTGAAGATGTGTATCTTTCTCTTGTGCTTCTTTGATCTCATTCAAGAGATTGAGTGTAATCGAAATGTTAGCACATGAAATCGAAATCTTAGTTCTCGTCGATTCCAATTGCTCACTCTTTTAATGATTCCCACTCTCGAATCATAAGTCCGGCTAAGCTCGCCTTTCGCTTAGAGCGCCCGCTACGATGTTAGCTTTAGGGATGGTATTGAATATCAAAGTGATAGTCCTCAATCAACTCCATCCATCTCCGTTGCCTCGTATTGAGATCTTTTCGGGAGAATAGATACTTCAAGCTCTTATGATCCGTGAAAATGTGAATGTTGCCCCGTAGAGATAGTGTCTCCATTTCTTCAACGCAAAAACTATCGCCGCCAATTCCAAGTCATGCGTTGGATAATTGGCCTCATACGGCTTGAGCTTTCGTGATGCATAAGCGATAACCTTTCCTTCCCCGCATGAGCACCGCTCCTAGTCCTTCTTTTGATGCATGTTTTGTAGACGACAAAGTTTTTTCTGTTCCTTTGGAAGGGCTAAGACCGAGCCGTAGTAAGTCGTTTCTTGACTCTTGGAAACTCGTCTCGCATTTGTCATTCCACTCAAACTTGACTTGCTTCCGGGTTAGTCGAGTGAGTGGTCCGCTATCTTGGAGAAGTCCCGGATAAATCTTCGATAATATCCACTAGTCCTAGAAACTTCGATTTCGTTCTGCACTCGGGTTGTTTCCATTCAACCACTATCTTTACCTCGAAGGATCTACCGCAATCCCAAAGGCTGGGATACTATATGTCCTAAGAATGCGACTTCACTAAGCCAAAATTCGCACTTGCTGAATTTGGCATACAACTTATGCTCGTAGTGTCTCTAAAACGATTTTCGATGACGTTCGTGCTCTTCTCTAGACTTAGAGTATACTAGTATGTCATCAATGAATATCACTACGAATTGATCCAAATAAGGTTGGAAGACTCGATGCATCAGTCCATAAATGCCGCTGGTGCATTCGCCGACCGAAAAGGCATTACTACAAACTCGTAGTGTCCATATCGGGTTTGAAATGCGTTTTGGAAATGTCTCCTTCAGCGGATTTTCGATTGGTAATATCCTTGTTGTAAATCAAACTTCGAGTACACCGTTGCTCCTTGAAGTTGATCAAATAGTTCGTCTATCCTCGGGAGGGGATATTTGTTTTTGATGGTCACACTATTAAGTCCACGATAATCTATACATAGTCTTAATGTGCCATCTTTCTTTTTTTTGACGAACAAAGACAGTGCTCCCCACGGAGACGCACTTCGGTCGGATAAATCCCACATCCATCCGTTTTTCGTAATTGCGTTTTCACTCTTGTAACTCAAGAGAGCCATTCTATACGGTGTTCGCAATCGGGCAGTCCCGGCAACACTCGATGGTGAACTCGACTTCCCTATCCGGAGGGATAGTGGTGAGTTCTTGTGGAAATACATCCGTATATGCTGATACTATAGGTACTTGGTTGATTTGTATCTCAACCTTGGGTTTGTTAATTACAAACGCCAAGTACCCCGAGCCCCTCTAGTGATCGCCCTTCTCGCTTTTATTCGAAATGATTGGGGCAATCTTAACTCGTGCCCTTCCCGAAATCTCCACTTCGGGTTTTAGGGTTCACATAGCTTAATGGACTTGTTATGGCGGTCCATTTGTGCATGGTGTGCGATAACTGATTCATTCCCAATATTACGTCGTATTTAGATATAGGTAACAAGATCAAATCGGCGGGGAAAGTTTATCTCAAAGAATCTTAACTTCGCATGCATTATAAATAATATCCGTTATCCGACTCGCACCCATAGGAGTTGACACTTCTAAGCATATAGGCATATGTTCCATGCATGCATGCGGTTTGTGTACAAAATGCGGTGCAACAAATGAATGCGTTGATCCAGGGTCGAACAATATTTTAGCGTAGTGGTTAGATACTAGAAGCGTACCTTCCACCACGTCTGTTGCCTCCGGAGCCTCTTGTCCGGCTAGTGCAAATGCTCGAGCGGGCATCCTTGCCCGATTACCCTGGCCATTTCCGGCTTCGTCGTGGTTGCGTTTGTTTAGATCGGTCATTGTACTTCGGGCAATCTTGCAGCTGGTGCTGATTACTACCACAGCGCAAACACCTTCCTTGTTTACGCCAACAGTTGTCGGCAGTATGTCCCGGTTTCTGGCAATGCGCACATTCTGACCCGACTTTCCTTCAGATCTTGGTCTTTTTCCTTTGTCTGTCATCCGTTAACCGGTCCCTTCAAACTTAGTAGGCGGTTTAGATGGTCTGTCCCACAGTAGCCTCTTAAAACTGTTCGATGGCCTACTCTGCTGAATGCCCAATACGGTTGATCCCGACTAATGCGGAGAGCCGCTTTTTTTCTGGCCGAGTAGGTTGCCGATTCAACGATCAACAATTGTTTTTCGAAGTTCCAGTTTCAATCCTCGAGTGAACTTGTAAAGCTTATCCTCTTCAGTACTGATTGTCCCCAGAGCATACTTGGACAATCGGTGAAATTCAGACTCGTACTGAGCCACAGTCAGGTTCCCTTGCCTCAATCTATGGAATTCATCCCGGCGTGCTTCCTTCACGACCTGGGAATAGATGTTCATTGAACTCAGCCAAGAAATTTCCCATGATCCGATTATCTGGTCCTGTTCCCATCTCCTTTCAATCGCCCTCCACCGTCTCTAGCAGCCGATTCAGGCATTTAAATACAGCGAGTGTGACTCTCTGCTCGTCGGAGTATTGAAGAGCATTGAAGATATTTTCTAGCTTCTCTATCCATTCTTCCGCTTTCACATCGTCCGGCTCCCCCAAGAAGGTTGGTGGGTCGAACCGCAGGAATCGCTCCAATGTGCGATCGTTCGCCTCTCGGGCGGGTTCGGGAACACGGGGTTAAGGCTCGCTGTTGCCTCATAAACACCAAGATTTGCCGCAATGCTTGTGCAATCAGATTGTCTCTGCAAAGCAGTGGAGGAGGTGGTGGTAATTCGGAGAGGGTACCCGATCCCCGGGTACATCATCGTCTCCTCGTGGAACGCGACGAGGTCTCCCACGCCCTCGATGTTCCGCCATTCTCGTATCTTGGTGCGTTAGTTGCAATGCGAGTAAATGAATACAATAATTATTCGCGTAAAGCAAAAGATATCGTAGGGAAAGTAACATCGACACAAGACATGAATAAATAGCAAAAGGTATATCCATTAATATAAAATTGAATACACCCAAAGTACATCACAGAATACTAAGTCGAGATACATGGAATCAAAATACATCAGGATCTAGTACAATAATGTAAAGGTACAACACTCGGACTACACAGCTACAACAACAAAAGTACAATCGACAATCGCTAGCTAATCGGTGAGATCGCCATCATCATCGCCGCAGCCTATATCTATGATCGGCCGGGTCGGGCCGAGGCGGCGCCAACCTCGGCCAATCCACAAAGTCCAACCACCGCTCAAAGCCTTGAGCCTCATCGAGTGGAGCAGCCTCCGGCTCTCCAATGTCGATCGGATCCTCCTCGGGATCCTCCCGGGATCTTCCTCGGCATCGAGTCGTCGGAGTTCGCCTCGGGCGTGGCAATGGCCGAGCATTAGCCGCTAAAGCAGCCTCTAGTGCGGCGTCCCTCCTCGAGTTAGGGCCTGTGTAAGGTCCTCAATGATGTCATCCGCTTGATGAGGGTCTCCTCCAAGCGATCGACAAGATTACGGGATGACGGGCATCAATCTCCCATTTCTCGCGACCATCGCCGTCCTCTTCATTTTCTCCCCGCATGTT
Organism: Rehmannia glutinosa; assembly: GCA_016081115.2. Taxonomy (NCBI): domain Eukaryota; kingdom Viridiplantae; phylum Streptophyta; class Magnoliopsida; order Lamiales; family Orobanchaceae; genus Rehmannia; species Rehmannia glutinosa. The sequence continues at coordinate 83,304,381 of CM071936.1, read as the reverse complement.
ATCCAGGCACTCCGGATACTTTGTATTTGGTCCTCCCGCTCTTATGGTGTTATCGTGGTCCTTGATGACAGTGGGTGGTCGATTCGTTCTTCTCATTCGCTTATCGCCAAGCGCCGAGTCAGTCTCATTGCGCTGGCGCTCGGGCTAGTTCGCGTGGTCGATGCGTTCGCTTTCCGGTGCCAATGAATCATCGGTGCCGGTAATATTCCTCGGCCAAAGACGGGCATGGAATACATCCCACCACGTAGGCGCGTCGGCTCCATCCCGATAAAACAAACTAAGGCGGATCACCAAAGGTAGTGGAAAGATAAGAAAGAATAAGGAAGAACGAGTAAGGGAAATCAGTCAAAATCAACTAAGTCAAGACAAGTATGATTATGAATCTCAAAGACACGATCCTAACTTAGTTCAAATATCAATAAGACGGTTCTATGCTAATTTGAAATCGATTTCACACTTAATTGGTCAAGTCGCGGTACTACCCAAAACACGCACCGAGGGTCCTATCCCGGGTCGGCTCGGTGTAAGTTTCCATCTTACTAGCCGAGCTCGATACCACTCTTCTTCGTCACGCCCAAACGGGACGCGACGAACGATTCACAACTTAAATACAAATGGACTAACGGTCCGATAATACCAATGAGAACCCGATAAGACAGTAGTCTAAATAGCAGCGGAAATAAATAATGATACAAGTTATCACTTAAAGTCTACATTCCAACATCCAAATTACAACCCGAAATTCAACAAGGTAGTAACTTAAAGCCAAGGGTCATACGCCCCTCAATTACAAACCCGAATTGATTAGGATACAAAAGTCCAACAACAACATAATAAGAAAAAGTCCAATCAACAACAAGAAGCAAGAATCCAACAAGCGTAGTACAAAGTCTCAATCCGAGAGCGGTTCAAAGATCCCCAAATAAATCCTCATCTAAGGTTAGAAAACGGTGGGGATGAGACAAAAATCTTAGTGGATGGGGTGATCGTAATGCGTAGGTGGCGCAATATAGTTAATGTGAGAAAAAAGAGTTATACGAAAAACGCGTGAGTATGATGCATGGTTTCACACACGCGATTCACAAGCGTCGTGATAAAATATTTAAATAATATACTTATACGATTTAAGAAAAATTTCATGGTCACACAGTGCACTATGTGATACAAATAAGACACAGGTAGGATTGCACGGAAGTGTAACGCCAATCCTATGTAAGGCAAATAATGGTTGCGTGCACGGACTTGTAGCGCCAACCAATGCAAAACAGTAGCGGTTTGCGTGCGAAAATGTAACGCCAACCAAAACGGGATGATAACTCCGGAATCGTGTGGATGGGGCAAACGATTCCTTCGTTCTTCCTTGTAACTCCCGGTCAAGATGGTCCAAGACCGCACCTTATCGCTCCGTAGGCAAAGACAAAATCCCAATGGAGCCGGGCGAGGCTCGAACTGTCATAATCATGATTATACCCGATTTACGACCCGCTTCCCTTGGACAAACCACGTCCCCGCTGGATTAGGGCGATGGGGCGGAAGAGTGGAATAGCGGCGAGCTGCCGGTTCCATCCCGATGTATCCATTCCGACCGTGAGCTCGACACACCAAGTTGACTCAGCAGAAGGTAATAACAATTACAGCGATACCAACCAGCAATGAGTATTATTGATTCAGGGAAGCAGTTTAGGAAAAGTTTTGAAAAGCGCGAGTGGTAATTATGGCGTTGGTGGAGTGTTGGTGAAGATGATCATCGGAAGGATAAGCAATCTTCGATATCTTGAAAGATTAGGTGGAACATGAGTCCCGTTATAGATTCAAAATCGCAAGGCGAGGAAGTCGCTCCGCGATCGGGTATTAATCGGTCAAATTGATACGATAAGTCAAGGGTTTTGAGAAAAGTAAAATACTTTAATTAAATCTCAAATTCAGAGAGTCCAGGGCTATTTTAGTAAAGGAGAAAATAATTTGAGTTAGGTCCTTTATAAAAGAGAAATTGTAATTTAGCCCCGTTTTGTAAAAACTAACACTTTTGGGGTTAAAATTGAATAATTAAATATCCCGACCTTGAAAAATTATGAGGTCAGTTCCTAAATTCTCCAAATTGTCCAGAGATTCAGGTTTTTAAAGTTTTGAGGTCGAGTTTTTGTAAAAATCTCACATTGGCCCCAAATTTGTAAAAATTGTCAATTCGGACTTTAAGTTTTAAAAATTCGGAACTCACAAACCGGAAGGGATTTTAATGTGGTTCCAGTTGGAAAATGTCACTAAGGTTAGTAGTATATTGGGACAAAAGCATTTTTTAAAAACAATATGTGTAGGTCCTTCAACTTTTGAAAATATCATTTTTGTCCCATTTTAAAATAATTACCTTTAAGGCTTTTAGGGGTCCAATTGTTATGAAATTTGAACCTTGGGTCCAAAATACAATTAAGTTATAGTTAAGTTAGTATTCCCAGGTGCATGGGCTGCATAAGTCCTGGAAATTTCATAAGTCCCAAGTTTAATATTTTTCACATTAGTCCCTCAATTTTAGTAAAATTGTTTTCCAAGCCCTAACCACTTGGATTTTTAAAATACTTTTTAAAATATGTGATTCCCAGTAGCTTAAAAGTAAAATTTTCAATTTATAAAGTTTAGGTCTGGTACAATTTTAAAAATTGCAAAGTAGCCCTTAAACTTTCAAAATTTTACAATCTAGTCCTTGGGCTTTTAAATGTTGATTTTATTTATCTTAAAACTCTTAAAACATTATTAAAATGTCCAAAAGTCATTTTTGAACCTGAGTACAGTCCCAAAATTCGAAATTTGCAGAGGGGTCCTTTAACTTTCATTTTCTTGCAATTTAGTCCACCAACTTTCCATTTTTACATTTTTAAGTCCAAAATTGAAATTTAATCAATTATGCTCGACTTTTCCAGGTTATAAGGCATCCAAAACATAGATTTTAAAGATCATACACATGCATGTCCAATACATACAATAATTCATCAATTAAAGCATTAAAGTGTACATGCATGCACCTAAAATTCAATAAATAGCAAGTTTGAGCAACTCTTGAGAATTTTCATGACTTGATATATAAAATTGACATGCAATACATAGATTATATATATCTCAAGGCTCATGATCAAATTTTCTACATGCATTTTAATAAAACACCTAAAAGTTGGAAAAATAATTTTCCACCCACCTTAATTTTGGAAATTGTGAAGTAAAAGGATAATTTCACAATTTTTTTGGATGAGGCTTCTTAGGTCAGCCCCTAAGTCAAGAAAATATTAAAATTTGGAGTTAGAAAAATGAGAGAAAAATTAAGGAGAAAAAGAAGGAATTAAGGAAATGAAAAGGACTACACTTTACCTTGTGTAGTAGATGTTTGGAGACTAGTTGAAGCTCAAAAATTGGAATTTTGGCTCCAAAAATCTCCTAAAGTCAGCCCCTATTTCTCAAAAATGAAAAAGGGGTGTTAAAATTTGAAAAAAATAGGAAGAGTAGGAAAGAAGGGGTCTAGTACACAATTCTTACCTTGTAGTCAAATTTTCTCTACTATATTCTTCTTCAAGCTTGAGGTCCTTCTTCAAAATGTTGTCAAGCTCTAACCTTCAAAGTCTTCTAAATGTACCTCCAAACCAAATCCAAACTTAAGTTAAGAAGGTGGAAGAGATGAACAAGGTGATATCCAAAAATGGATTGAAGCTAAAATTTCTTACCTTGTAGTATAGTGGTTCGATTTTTATGGTGTATAAGGATGAAAATGTTGAATTTTTTTCTAAGTATGGAAGAAGAAAGTAAGAAAAAGAGAGAGAGAAGTTGGGAGTTTTTAGAGAGAAGGAGGAGAAAGGCTTTGAGTGTTAGAATGTGTTGATGAGAAATGAAATGAAATTTTTGTGTAAAAATGCCATAATGGCCGTCAAGTGAGAGAGAGGAAGAGAGGAATTTTTGTTCAAATTGTGTCTTGTAATTTGTCTCTTGCATGGAGACAAAAATGCAAGTCAAAGTGTGGGTCAATGGAATTTGAGAGGAATAAGAAGAATGTTGGTTAAGTGGGAATAAGTTGGGGAAAATAGTAATAAAGAATTGGTGTATAAGATGATGTGTATAATGTTTGAATTAATGATATAATTATACACAAGATGACTAATATATGGTGTATGTGTACAAGAGTTGGATGATATTTTTATCCCAAAATATCCACAATGGCAAATCCACTATGAGGGCAAAATGGTAAGTCCATATTTTTTTTTGTCCCAATTTTGATGATAATAGATGAAATATATCAATCTCCAAAATAATTAGTGATTTCCTTGATCACTTGTAAGTCTCATGATCACTTAATCTAAATCAACATCTTAATTCTATAAGGTAAAAGTCTCTAAAATAAATAGTCTCTTAAATTTCTAAAGTGACTAATAAATACAAAAATAGTACTAATGATCAATCAAGTGATCATAAATGAGGAATAGAATTAATGATGATCATGATCACAAGTAATTAAATAAAATGAATTAAAATACAAGATGTATATATTATTAATAATTACCCGTCAAAATGACGCGGTAAAATAGTCGATCAAAAGCTTAAACAACAATAAGGTTCAACTAATAGCTTTCGGAAAAAATTGGGGCTTCACATAAGAAATCTTCGATATCTTGAAATATTAGGTGGAATAAAAGTCATGTTATAGATTCGAAATCGCAAGACGAGAAAGTCGCCCGCGATCGCGTATTGATCGGTCAAGACGATCCGATAAGTCAAGGTGTTTTAAGAAAATAAAATCTTTTATATCATTATTAAAAGTCGAAGGGATGTTTCTTTAAAAAGAAATAATTTGAGTTAGGTCCTTGTAAAAAGAAAATTTACAATTAGCTTCGTTTTGTAAAAATCAATACTTTTGGGTTAAAAATTGAATAAGTAAATGTCTCGACCTTGAAAAATTATAAGGTCAGTTACTAAATTCTCTAAATTGTTCGAGAGATTCAAGTTTTTAAAGTTTTGAGGTCGAGTTTTTCAAAATGACGCGGTAAAATAGTCGATCAAAAGCTTAAACAACAATAAGGTTCAACTAATAGCTTTCGGAAAACATTGGGGCTTCACATAAGAAATCTTCGATATCTTGAAATATTAGGTGGAATAAAAGTCCTGTTATAGATTCGAAATCGCAAGACGAGAAAGTCGCCCCGCGATCGCGTATTGATCGGTCAAGACGATCCGATAAGTCAAGGTGTTTTAAGAAAATAAAATCTTTTATATCATTATTAAAAGTCAGAGGGTCCAGGGATGTTTCTTTAAAACAGAAATAATTTGAGTTAGGTCCTTGTAAAAAGAAAATTTACAATTAGCTTCGTTTTGTAAAAATCAATACTTTTGGGTTAAAAATTGAATAAGTAAATGTCTCGACCTTGAAAAATTATAAGGTCAGTTACTAAATTCTCTAAATTGTTCAGAGATTCAAGTTTTTAAAGTTTTGAGGTCGAGGTTTTATAAAATTCTCACATTGGCCCCAAATTTGTTAAAATTGTCATTTCGGGCCCTAAGTTTAAAATAATTGGAACTCACAAACCGGAAGGGATTTTAATGTGAATCCAGTTGTAAAATGTCACTAAGGTCAGTGGGATATTGGGACAAAATCAGTTTTAAAAGGAAATAAGTATAGGTCCCTTAACTTTTGAAAATCTCATTTTGGTCCCATTTTGAAATAATTGCCTTTAAGGCTTTTAGGGGTCCAATTGTTATGAAATTTGAACCTTGGGTCCAAAATATAATTATGTTAAAGTTAAATTAGTATTTTCAGGTTCATGGACTGCATAAGTCCTATAAATTTCATTTTGGTCCTTAATTTTAATCTTTACGATTTGGTCCCTCAATTTTTATAAAATTACTTTCCAAGCTCTAAACACTTGGATTTTTGGAATACACTTAAAATATATTATTTCCAGTCCCTTAATAGTTAAAATTTCAAATTTTAAAAATAGGGTCTTGTACATTTTCGAAAATTGCAATATGACCCTTAAACTTCTAAAATTTTACAATCTAGTCCTTGGGCTTTTAAGGGTTGATTTTATTTATCTAAAAACTCTTAAAAATTTATTAAAATGTCCAAACATCATTTTTGAACCTGAGTACAGTCCCAAAATTCGAAAATTACAGAGGGGTCCCTTAAGTTTTGTTTTCTTGCAATTAAGTCCACCAACTTTCCATTTTCGCATTTTAAGTCCAAAAACTGAAATTTAATCAATTATGCTCGACTTGTCCAGGTTATAAATCATACAAAACATGGATTTCAAGGGTATACATATACAAGTCCATTTCACACAAGAATTCATCAAATATCACAATAAAAGTGTACATGTATGCACCTATTTTTCAACAAATAACATTTTGAGCCATACTTGAGAAAATTTCAACTTGATACAAGAAATTAACATGCAATACATAACATATATATATATGTATATATATATATATATCTCAAGTGCTCAATATCAAAATACTACATGCATTTTAAGTAAAAACACCTAGAAGTTGGAAAGATTTTCAACCCACCTTAAAATGAACTTGTTGGTGAAAGATGAAATAAATCACTCTTGAAGGAGAAGTGACTTAGGTCAGTCCCCTAGGTCAAGGAATACTAAAAAAAATGTAGGAGTTAGGAAATGAGGTTAACAATTTAAGGAAAGAAGAAGGAGGTGAAGAAAATTGGTAAAACTACACTTACCTTGTGTAGTAGAGGAAAAGAGACTAGTAGAGGTCTCAAAATGGGTCTCCTTCTTCACTCTTAAACTAACTCTTAAGGTCAGCCCCTAAAAGTCCAAAAATGAAAATGGAGTATCAAAATTTTGGAAAATAGAAGAAAAGAAGAAAATGTACTAAAAATCCCATTTCTTACCTTATAGTCCAATTTCTCTTCAAAATCTTCAAAGTCTTGAAGTTCTTTTCAAGATGATGGTAAGGCTCTTAGTGTCTCCCAAGTCTTCTAAGTATACCTCAAACCAAAAATCAAACTTAGGTTAAGAAGTGAAGATGATGAGCTAGAGGATAACAAGATGATTTTTAGAACACAATTTCTTACCTTATTGAAGGGGGTGTTCGAATTTGTTGTTGAAGTAGAGAGGGGTGTTCTTGAAATTTTGGTTAAGTGTTTGAAGGTTTGAAGAAGAAGATGAAATTATGCTTAGAGAAAATATTGGAGGATTTTTGGAGAGAAGTTGGAGAGAATGGCTTGAGGGATGAATGTGTTGGTGAAATAAAGTGTGATGAATGAAAGTTGAACAAAATTTCTTGCCCATCTAAGTCCATTTGGCCGTCCACTAGGGGGGGAGGGAGACAAAACATTTTTGTTTTGTTTTTGGTAAAAAAATAACTTAGTGGGAATAATTGGGTGATTTAGGAAATACAAATTAATTAGAGTCCTTTTACTAGGGACATGAAGCCAAAAGCTATGTTTAGGGAAATTATTTGTTTGTTGACCAAGATGTAGTGGAATATGTAGGGTAATTTAAATGTAGGTTTGAAAAATAAATTGAAAAATTCTCCAATTTTAATGAAATTTCGAAAATTAGTAAAATAAAATATTTGGTTTCTTTCTTTTATAAAATTTAGAGAAATACAAAATATATATAAATATCCATAATTGAATATTTAAAAATTTAAAATTAAGGATGTGAAATAAGAAATGTGTATTTCAAAAACAACAATTTGGAAGTTATTGGGAATGAATTATAGAATCAGATCAAATATTTGGATAAGGGTCGAAATGTACTCCTAAATTATCGAGGGTCTAATATTTCTAAAGTCGTAGTCATTCGATCAAGTATTAATACTAGAGGAGAATATAAAATTTGCTAAGCTCAAAAATGCGAAATGCTTAATTGACGTTAGAAGAAATAAGTAAAAGTAGAGTCGCGCTTCATTAATAATAGGTTTGTGATACATAGCCGAATAAATAATCACTACATAACACCGTATCTCACGTTGTTAAAATTCGGGCCTCACAATCACAAACCGTCTTTCTCGTTGGTGTAAATAATTACTAGAATTATTTATTTGGATATGCACACTTTAAACCATTGGAGAACTTTGGTGATGCTCCAAGAAGAAAACCGTAGAGAGAAATTTTAGGAGAGAGATTATTCTTATTCCATGTAGGGACGATTTTCATAATTAGACTGATATTGTAGGGGGAGATATCAATGTATAACTCAATCCCATATCGCAGTTAGAGTCCTAATGGGGGAGGTTTCTAGATAAACCTCATCTGAATAGGACTCCCTATTATCTCAAATATGGATGCAACCTAATTACACCCAATATATTGCAATCTTTGTCCCATATCTGCAAAATGGTCCCATTTATGAGTTCTTTTGCAAAAGAGTCCCACCATTACATTTTTAACGGAGGCGATTGCCAGCTCCGTTAACATGTAGCTTTGAAGGGTTGAAAAATTGTATATTTAGTCCGATATGATTTGTCATTTGCAATTTTAGTCCCATAGGAACAATTTTTTTGCAAAAATAATCCCGCTATTATATTTTTAATACCCGCAATTGTCAGCTCCGATAGAAATTGAATTTGGAGGCAAAAAAATAAGCGGCTTATTTTGAATGTCAATTAAAGAAAGAAAAGAAAAAATTGAATGCAGTGTTTTTAAATTTCTCTCTCTAATCGAAAAAATCCACATGTGTTGTGTCTGACTTATATTTTCCCTAGTTAGTTAAATACGAGAAGAGAAAAATTCGGGATTTAATACGTACGAGTACATTATGAAATCATTAAAAATTACGGTAAAAAAACCGGAAAATTAATATACCGACTCGACTCTTAACGTACGAATAAAAAACAAATATAAAATAATTATTTGGAAGTAAAAATACAAGTTATTTTAATATTATTTTTATATGAATTGTATTTATAGTTATGCTTAGATTATATTAAAATCAAGTTAAGGTGTTTTATATTAATTAATTTATAAATATTACACAATTTAAAAATGATTAGTTTAGTTTTATGTGAATTGTATTTATACTTATATTTAGATCATACAAATATTAGTATATGGTATTTTTTATTATATTAATTTATAACTTAACATAACTTAAGAATAGTTAATTAATAATAATTAGTATATTTGTATATTATTAATATTATTATTTTATAATGTACATAATATTTATGTTATATTTATAAATGACTTTTTATTTTTTTTATTAATTTACATATTAAAATATATTAAATGAAGTATATTCGCCAAGTATTATTTAAATAGCTATAATATGTATGCTAAACATTTAGTTTAGAAAAAGAAGTATCTAATATATACCAAGAGGAGATTTTAATTTGTTTAACTAGCTTTCTTTTATTGAATATTTTAAATTAAATGTATTGGTCGGGACTATTTTTGCAATCGGACCATTATGCATAGATGGGACTAAAATTGCAAATGGCAAAATGTAGGACTAAATATGCAATTTTCTCCACAAAAAATCTACGACTTAATGTTCACGTGTAGCGCATAGTCTTCGTTAGTTTTTTGACGGGTATGGGACTAAAGTTGCAAGTTTTGTATCCTATGGAAGTATCATTGCTTTAAAACAAATTATTGGACTATTCTATATCTATATCTATATCTATCTATCTATACTTATTATAAAAGTGTGAATGATTTTTAAGGTTTCTTGAAAATTTTGACTTGCCAAATATATCGTTATAGTAAAATTAGTTTAAAGGGCAATTAAGTGATTTTCTATATTGATTTTCTTTTAATTTTTTTGATAATATGATTAGTGTCTCTTTATATTTCAAATTCTTTTTATATTCTTTCATTTAATTGTAATTCTTAAAATATTTTGAATTTTTAAATAATATTCACTTCATATTAAACTAGAAATCTAGAGCTTTCCAACTATATGTCATAAGCATATATAAAAGACTTCAAACGAGATAATTTTAGCCATTTAAAGTTGAGTGTTTCGTAAAAATGTACATTTATAATATTTTTCTTTAATTTTCTTAATAACTGAATACATCTACAAAAAGAACAAGAGTATGAATTTACAACTAAATGAAGATAAAAATAAATAAATAAGATTAATGAATTTAGTTTGATTTAAATAAATAGGAGGATAAATATATTTTCTAAAATTCATGTTTGGTTGCAAATATCCTATAAAATAATATATTTATCATTTATCATTTATAATTTAATGATACATTTTTTAGATACGTGAAGATGGGAGTTTGAGACCATTGAGAATTATAGAAAACTATATTTATTTCCAATAAAAAAATAATTAGTTTTAAGATTAGTGAAATATAAGTTATTACTACAATTTTGAAGGAAAAATTTGTTATCCAAGCTTTATTCAATAATCTTTATCTTTGTTGTTTCATTTTTTTATAATAATGGATATACTATTTAACATGATTTATATTCAATTTTTTTATCAATGCAAAAACTTGGGTTATCATTTTGTCACGCCCCAAACGTGACGTGACAACGATCAATCACTTAAACGAATTAAATCAACAGTCTAAACCAAAGATACCAAACTCCAAGTGAAATAGAGTCTAATGCAAAATGAATTAAAATAAACACGAGTACAAATTACAATCTTAAAAGTCCGCGGTATCCAAATACAACCCAAAGATTATCTCGAATTAACTTACAGTACCAAACAAAAATAAAAATGAAGGAGTTCAACAACAAATAAAAGTAAAAGTAAATGTCGCTCCACATCACGGATAGGGATTCAATCATGCGGTAGGTTCGATATCTTCGAACTCTTCATCTAAAGGTTAGAAAACAGGAGGGAATGAGACAGAAATCTCAGTGGATGGGGTGATCGTGTGCAAGTGTGGCGATATAAATAGTTAATGTGAGAAATTTAGTTGTATGAAAACGCGTGAGCAATGATGCATGATTCCACACCCAGTCCACAAGCGTCGTGATAAATATATTAAGTAACATACTTATATATTTTAAGAAAACAGTTCGTGGTCACGCATGCACTATGGTTCAAGCAGGCGGGGGAGGATTGCGTGCGGATTTGTAACGCCAATCCTATGCAAGACAAGTAGCGGTTGCGTGCGGATTTGTAGCGCCAACCTATGCAATACAAGTAGCGGTTGCGTCACGGTTTGTAGCGCCAACCAAAGCGGGTCCGATTAACTCCGAATCGTGTGGATCGGGACAGCGATTCCTTCGTTCTTCCTTGTAACTCCCCGAGCAAGATGGTCCAAGACCTGTCACCTTATCGCTCGTAGGCAAAGACAAAATCCACAGTGGAGCTAGCAAGGCTCGATTTGTCATAATCATGATTATACCTCAAGTACTACGACCCGCTTCCCTTGGACAAACTCCGTCCCTCGATTTGCGGGATTAGGACGATGGGGCGGAAGAGTGGAATAGCAGCCGAGCTGCCCGATTCCATCCCGACGTATCCATTCCGATTGTGAGCTCGACACACCAAGTTGACTCAAGCAGGAAAGTAAACACAAGTTCATGTAGTCAACCAGGCAGTCGAGTATTATTGATTCGGGAAGCAGTTCATGAAAAGTTCTCAAAATTTGCACAAGATAGTTATGGCGTTGGTGGAGTTATTTGGATGAAGATGATTATCGGGAGGATAAGCAATCTTCGATATCTTGAACGATTAGTTGGAACATAAGTCCCGTTATAGATTCAAATCGCAAGACGAGGAAGTCGCCCGCGATCGGGTATTAATCGGTCAAGGCGATCCGATAAGTCAAGGGGTTTTTGAGAAATTAAATATTTTAATTAAGAATTAAAGTCAGAGGGTCCAGGGCTGTTTTAGTAAAAGAAAATAATAATTTGAGTTAGGTCCTTGATAAAAAAAAATTTACAATTTAGCCCCGTTTTGTAAAAACCAATACTTTTGGGGTTAAAAATTGAATAAATAAATATCTCAACCTTGAAAAATTATGAGGTCAGTTCCTGAATTCTCCAAATTGTTCAGAGATTCAGTTTTTTTGAAGTTTTGAGGTCGAGTTTTTATAAAATTCTCATATTGGCCCCAAATTTGTTAAAATTGCCATTTTGGGCTCTTAGTTTAAAATAATTGGAACTCACAAACCGGAAGGGATTTTAATGTGATTCCAGTTGTAAAATGTTACTAAGGTCAGTGGGATATTGGGACAAAAGCAGTTTTAAAAAGAAGTAAGTATAGGTCCCTTAACTTTTGAAAATCTCATTTTTGTCCCATTTTGAAATAATTGCCTTTAAGGCTTTTAGGGTCCAATTGTTATGAAATTTGAACCTTGGGTCCAAGATATGATTATGTTATAGTTAAATTAGTATTTCCAGGTGCATGGACTGCATAAGTCCTGGAAATTGTATTTTGGTCCTCAAGTTTAATCTTTTACAATTTGGTCCCTCAATTTTTATAAAATTACTTTCCAAGCTCTAAACACTTGGATTTTTGGAATACACTTAAAATATGTTATTTCCAGTCCCTTAAGAGTTAAAATTTCAAATTTTAAAATTAGGGTCTGGTACAGTTTCGAAAATTGCAAAATAGCCCTTAAACTTCTAAAATTTTACAATCTAGTCCTTGGGCTTTTAAGGGTTGATTTTATTTATCTAAAAAAAACTCTTAAAACTTTATTAAAATGTCAAAATATAATTTTTGAACCTGAGTTCAGTCCCAAAAATCAAAAATTACATAGGGGTCCCTTAAGTTTTATTTTCTTGCAATTAAGTCCACCAACTTTCCATTTTTGCATTTTAAGTCCAAAAGTTGAATTTTAATCAATTATGCTCGACTTATCCAGGTTATAAATCATTCAAAACATAGATTTCAAGAGTCATACACATTCATATCATTCTCATACAAAATTTCATCAAGTATAACAATAAAGTGTACATGTATGCTCTATTTTTTTTTCGATAAATCGCATTTTTGAGCAATACTTGAGGATTTTTCCAACTTGATACAAGAAAATAGCATGCAATACGTAATATATATCTCAAGTGCTCAAAATCAAAATACTACATGCATTTTTTTAAATAAAAAACACCTAGAAGTTGAAAGAATTTTTCCACCCACCTTTTATATTTTCAAGTAGTGATGGTAGGAGTCTCTAAAATTGAACCTTCTTCTTCAAGCTCTAAAACCCAAGACTTATATCCTTAAGTCAGCCCCTAAATAATACAAAATCCACAATTTAAGGTCAAAATTTGGGATTAAAGCTTAGAAATAAAATTGTACTAGAATCAAAATTATTCTCTACTTATCTTGACTTGTAGATAGTTGAAGCTTTCTAAAATTCCACTTTAGATCAAGCTTCCTTCAATTCCTCTTATTCTCTTAAATTTTATCCACTAGGTGCTCTTTGATCAACAATTTCTTAACTTTTCTCACCCAAGTTCAGCCCTCGATCCAATTTCTGTTTGCTCTCCAAAACCAGCGCCAAGCCATGCATGGTTTCTGTGAAATCCAAAAAGTCTCACCTCCTAAGCGATCCCCTCGCTCACGCCTGCTTGCACAAATACTCAGTTTTTGATGCTATCTTGCTTACTAATTTATTTAATGGAGGGTTTAGGTGTAAGATATGAAACCAAGTTTAGAAATTTGAAAAGTCTCACAATCTCACATTTACTCACTCACTGAGCAGAAAGAAATGGAAATAGGAGTGATGTTATGGGTTTTATTTGGAGATATGAATCATGAAATTAATGTGAATGTTTGGTTTCAAGAAAGCTTGAGAATTTTTTTTTTTTTGGTTATCCTCCTTCACATTTCACAACCGAGTCAAGGAAAAGAGAGTTTTGGTGTGTGTTTTGAATGTATTGTGTGTGTATAGGTTGTCTTAGGCTTTGGAATGGGGTTTGTTGGGAGGTTTGTGGTGTGATAAGGAAAACAATGAATTTGATTCCCACCTAGAATCAATTTGGCGAAAGTTGGGATTTTAGTGGTTATTTTTTTTTAGTTTTGGGGATTGTTTAGTGTAGTGGGGTTTTGTAGGGTAGTTTTTTTTTTTTTTTTTTATTGTAGGCTTTGATAAAAAAATTGCAACCAATCCCTTAATTCAAGAGGAGGGGGACCGATTTCAAGGTTAATTGTTTTTTTTTTTTTTTAAATAAATAAATAAAACAACCTCCCATTTTTAAGGGGTAATTTTCGAAATTAAAAAAAATATAAGAAAATAAAAAATTTGTTTTTATAAAAATTGAAAGAAATAAAATGTATAAATATATTTACCTAAATATTTAGAAATTTAAAAATTAAAGATGTGAAATAAGAAATACGTATTAAAAAAAAATTGGAAGTTGGTTGGGATGAATTATAGAATAAGGAGAAATATTAGAATAGGGATTGGAATGTACTCATAAATTGTTGGAGGTCTAATATTCCTAAAGTAGTAGTCATTCGATCAAGTATTAATACTAGAGGAAGAATATAAATAAAAGTCGGGTCGCGGTTCATTAATAATGTGTTTGTGATACATAGCCGAATAAATAATCACTACAACACCGTATCTCACGTTGTTAAAATTCGGGGCCTCACATTCACCCCTCCTTAAAAGAATTTGGTCCCCAAATTCTCTTCAGAACAACTCTGGATATTGATTCCTCATGTCTTCTTCTATCTCCCACGTTGCGTCTTCGTCTCGGTTGTGGTTTCGCCATACCACTTTAACCATCGGGGTCTCTCTATTACGCAGTCGAGCGTTCTGCCTGGTCAATGATCCGGATTGGTTTTCGATGTAGGATAAATTTTCCATCGGAGGAGGAGTATCTTGGGTGATAATATGCTCGGGATCCGATTGATACTTCTTTAACCTCGATACATGGAATACATCGTGCATTCCCACATCTTGTCTTTGGTAACTCGAGTCGAGGCTAACTTCCCGATCCTCTGCAAAATTTTGTAAGGTCCAACATATCTCGGGCTCAACTTGCCTCTTTTCTTTGGATTGATCAATCCTTTCGGTGGAGAGAGTCTGAGAAATACTTCATCTCCGACTTCAAATTCTAAGTCCTTTCTTCTCTTGTCTGCGTAACTCTTTTGGTGGCTCTGAGCTGTGCGAATCCGTTCCTTGATCATCTTGACCTTCTCCATGGCCTCCTGAACTAAGTACTTTGGAATCGAGGGCGACTTTCGTTTCTCTTTTGGAGTCCATTGGTCATCAATCTCCCAGTGTAGTGGAGATCTACACTTTCGCCCGTACAAAGCTTCGTAGGGTGTCATCCCAATTGTGGCCTGATAGCTGTTATTATAGGCGAACTCGGCCAATGGTAAGTGCGAATCCCAACTTCCTTGGAAATCCAATGTGCAGGCTCGCAACATGTCTTCCAGAGTTTGAATCGTTCGCTCAGACTGGCCACCAGTTTGTGGATGTGCTACTGTGCTGAAACTTATCGAGGTACCCAATTTCTCGTGCAAGCACTTCCAGAATCTAAAGACGAACCTCGGGTCTCTGTCTGACACAATGTCGACTGGCACTCTATGCAGTCGAATGATCTCTCGGATATAAATCTGTGCGAGTTTCCGCAAGCTGTCGGTTTTCTTCATGGTTAAGAAGTGTGCAGATTTTATGAGTCGGTCTACGACTACCCATATAACATCATGTCCTCCTTTGGTCCTTGGTAGATCCATCACGAAGTCCATCATTATGTGTTCCAATTTCCACTCGAGAATTCTCAACGGTTGTAATAAACCAGATAGTCGTTGGTGTTTTTTTTACTCGTTGACAAGTCAAACATCTCGCAACGAACTCCGCTACCTAGTTCTTCATGTTTACCCACTAATAATTCCGTTTCAAGTCCTTATACATCTTGTTTCCTCCAGGATGTATAGTGTATTTCGAGCGACGGTGTGTGTGCCTGCGAGGATTCTATTCCTAATCGCTTGTCACTCGGTACACAAACTTGATTTTTGGAATCTAGTAATTCCATCTTTATGTACCGAGAATTTCGAACTCTCTCCTTAAGTATCTTTTCTTTATGTTTTTGAAGATGCACATCTGTTCTCTGTGCTTTCTTGATCTCGTTCAGCAGATCGGGTTTAACCGAAATGTTAGCACATGAAATATGAGTATTGGTTCTCGTCGGATTCCAAGTGTTCATCTCTTCTAATGATTTCCACTCTCGAATCATTAGTCCGGCTAAACTCGCCGCTCAGGCGCGCTAACTACTACGTTAGCTTTCCTGGGATGGTATTGAATATCAAAGTAATAGTCCTCAATTAACTCCATCCATCTTCGTTGCCTCAGATTGAGGTCTTTCTGAGAGAATAGATACTTCAAGCTCTTGTGATCTGTGAAAATCGTGAATGTTGCTCCGCAGATAGTGCCTCCATTTCTTTAAAGCGAATCTCGCCGCCAATTCCAAGTCATGCGTTGGGTAATTGGTCTCACACGGCTTGAGCTTTTGTGATGCATAAGCGATGACATTTCCTTCCCCCGCATGAGCACTCGCTCCTAGTCCTTCTTGCGATGCATCACTATAGACGACAAAGTTTTCTGTTCTCTTTGGAAGGGCTAAGACTGGAGTTGTAGTAAGTCGTTTCTTCAGATCTTAGAAACTAGTCTCACACTTGTCATTCCACTCAAACTTGACATGCTTCGGGTTAGTCGAGTGAGTGGTCCGGCTATCTTGGAGAAATCCTGGATAAATCTTGATAATATCGGCCAGTCAAGAAACTTCGATCTCTGCATTGCATTTCGGTTATTTCCATTCAACCATTGTCTGTACCTTCGAAGGATCTCTGGCGATTCCAAAGTGTCGGATACTATGTGTCCCAAGAATGCGACTTCACTAAGGCAAAATTCGCACTTCTTTGAATTTGGCATACAACTTGTGCTCGTAGTGTCTCCAAAATAATTTTCGGATGATGTCCATGCTCTTCTCCGACTTAGAGTATACGAGTATGTCATCAATGAATATCACTACGAATTGATCCAAATAAGGTTGAAAGACTCGATGCATCGATCCATAAACTTATTTGTTGGTGCGTTAAATCGACAAAGGCATCACTACAACTCGTAGTGTCCATATCTTGTTTGAAATGCCGTTTTTGAAACGTCTTCTTCAGGATCTTCAGTTGATAATATCCTTGTTGTAAATCAAACTTCGAGTATACAGTCACTCCTTGAAGTTGATCAAATAGTTCGTCTATCCTCGGGAGGGGATATTTAGTGGTAACATCTAGTCGAGATCGTATAATAGTCACATTCTTAATGTATCTTATCTATGATACCTAAACCACAAGTCAAATTCCCTTACTTAAGCTTGGGCAAGTACTTGAGAATGAATAACACAAGGGTATTATCATTGATCAATATACTTAGTTATTCCCCTACTATCATTTTCCCAAAGTAATATCATTAGGTGTCTAGATCCCATAATATATCACATCCAAATCATATAATTATCAAGAGATATCCTCATATTCTTTGAGTCTCACCATATCAGACATTATAATCTCTAAATCACTTAACGTCCAAATAGAGGAATATCTGGATATATTAACACTATAACAGCCCAAAAGAGTTCAAATATTAATCCAAGATTCAACTTAGGTCAACTAGTAGTGGTACCTAATCCAAGGTCAGAGGAACATATCCTGGGTCAGCTCGGTGTAAGTTTCCATCTTACTAGCCGAGCTCGATACCATAACATCACGCCCCAAACGTGACGTGACAACGATCAATCACTTAAACAGAATTAAATCAACGTGATCTAAACCAAAGATACCAAACTCCAAGTGAAATAGAGTCTAATGCAAATGGAATTAAAATAAACACGAGTACAAATTACAATCTTAAAGTCCGGCGGTATCCAAATACAACCCAAAGATTATCCGAATTAACTTACGGTCCAAACAAAAATAAAAATGAAGGAGTTCAACAACAAATAAAAGTAAAAGTAAATGTCGCTCCACATCACGGATAGGGATTCAATCTGCGGTAGGTTCGATGTCTTGGCGAACTCTTCATCTAAAGGTTAGAAAACAGGAGGGAATGAGACAAATCTCGGTGGATGGGGTGATCGTGTGCAAGTGTGGCGATATAAATAGTTAATGTGAGAAATTTAGTTGTATGAAAACGCGTGAGCAATGATGCATGATTCCACACCGAGTCCACAAGCGTCGTGATAAATATATTAAGTAACATACTTATATATTTTAAGAAAATAAGTGGTCACGCATGCACTATGGTTCAAGCAGACAGAGGATTGCGACGGATTTGTAACGCCAATCCTATGCAAGACAAGTAGCGATTTGCGTCACGGATTTGTAGCGCCAACCTATGCAATACAAGTAAGCGGTTGCGTCACGGATTTGTAGCGCCAACCAAACGGGTCCGATTAACTCCGGAATCGTGTGGATCGGGCAAAGCGATTCCTTCGTTCTTCCTTGTAACTCCCCGAGCAAGATGGTCCAAGACGTCACCTTATCGCTCCGTAGGCAAAGACAAAATCCACAGTGGAGCTAGCAAGGCTCGGATTTGTCATAATCATGATTATACCTCAAGTACTACGACCCGCTTCCCTCGACAAACTCCGTCCCTCGATTTGCGGGATTAGGGCGATGGGGCGGGAAGAGTGGAATAGCAAATGAGCTGCCCGATTCCATCCCCGACGTATCCATTCCGATCGTGAGCTCGACACACCAAGTTGACTCAAGCAGAAAGTAAACACAAGTTCATGTAGTCAACAGGCAAATGAGTATTATTGATTGAAGCGAGTTCATGAAAAGTTCTCAAAATTTGCACAAGATAGTTATGGCGTTGGTGGAGTTATTTGGATGAAGATGATTATCGGGAGGATAAGCAATCTTCGATATCTTGAACGATTAGTTGGAACATAAGTCCCGTTATAGATTCAAATCGCAAGACGAGGAAGTCGCGCGATCGGGTATTGTCGGTCAAGCGATCCGATAAGTCAAGGGGTTTTTGAGAAATTAAATATTTTAATTAAGAATTAAAGTCAGAGGGTCCAGGGCTGTTTTAGTAAAAGAAAATAATAATTTGAGTTAGGTCCTTGATAAAAAAAAAATTTACAATTTAGCCCCGTTTTGTAAAAACCAATACTTTTGGGGTTAAAAATTGAATAAATAAATATCTCAACCTTGAAAAATTATGAGGTCAGTTCCTGAATTCTCCAAATTGTTCAGAGATTCAGTTTTTTTGAAGTTTTGAGGTCGAGTTTTTATAAAATTCTCATATTGGCCCCAAATTTGTTAAAATTGCCATTTTGGGCTCTTAGTTTAAAATAATTGGAACTCACAAACCGGAAGGGATTTTAATGTGATTCCAGTTGTAAAATGTTACTAAGGTCAGTGGGATATTGGGACAAAAGCAGTTTTAAAAAGAAGTAAGTATAGGTCCCTTAACTTTTGAAAATCTCATTTTTGTCCCATTTTGAAATAATTGCCTTTAAGGCTTTTAGGGGTCCAATTGTTATGAAATTTGAACCTTGGGTCCAAGATATGATTATGTTATAGTTAAATTAGTATTTCCAGGTGCATGGACTGCATAAGTCCTGGAAATTGTATTTTGGTCCTCAAGTTTAATCTTTTACAATTTGGTCCCTCAATTTTTATAAAATTACTTTCCAAGCTCTAAACACTTGGATTTTTGGAATACACTTAAAATATGTTATTTCCAGTCCCTTAAGAGTTAAAATTTCAAATTTTAAAATTAGGGTCTGGTACAGTTTCGAAAATTGCAAAATAGCCCTTAAACTTCTAAAATTTTACAATCTAGTCCTTGGGCTTTTAAGGGTTGATTTTATTTATCTAAAAAAAACTCTTAAAACTTTATTAAAATGTCAAAATATAATTTTTGAACCTGAGTTCAGTCCCAAAAATCAAAAATTACATAGGGGTCCCTTAAGTTTTATTTTCTTGCAATTAAGTCCACCAACTTTCCATTTTTGCATTTTAAGTCCAAAAGTTGAATTTTAATCAATTATGCTCGACTTATCCAGGTTATAAATCATTCAAAACATAGATTTCAAGAGTCATACACATTCATATCATTCTCATACAAAATTTCATCAAGTATAACAATAAAGTGTACATGTATGCTCTATTTTTTCGATAAATCGCATTTTTGAGCAATACTTGATGATTTTTCCAACTTGATACAAGAAAATAGCATGCAATACGTAATATATATCTCAAGTGCTCAAAATCAAAATACTACATGCATTTTTTTAAATAAAACACCTAGAAGTTGAAAGAATTTTTCCACCCACCTTTTATATTTTCAAGTAGTGATGGTAGGAGTCTCTAAAATTGAACCTTCTTCTTCAAGCTCTAAAACCCAAGACTTATATCCTTAAGTCAGCCCCTAAATAATACAAAATCCACAATTTAAGGTCAAAATTTGGGATTAAAGCTTAGAAATAAAATTGTACTAGAATCAAAATTATTCTCTACTTATCTTGACTTGTAGATAGTTGAAGCTTTCTAAAATTCCACTTTAGATCAAGCTTCCTTCAATTCCTCTTATTCTCTTAAATTTTATCCACTAGGTGCTCTTTGATCAACAATTTCTTAACTTTTCTCACCCAAGTTCAGCCCTCGATCCAATTTCTGTTTGCTCTCCAAAACCAGCGCCAAGCCATGCATGGTTTCTGTGAAATCCAAAAAGTCTCACCTCCTAAGCGATCCCCTCGCTCACGCATGCTTGCACAAATACTCAGTTTTTGATGCTATCTTGCTTACTAATTTATTTAATGGAGGGTTTAGGTGTAAGATATGAAACCAAGTTTAGAAATTTGAAAAGTCTCACAATCTCACATTTACTCACTCACGGCAGAAAGAAATGGAAATAGGAGTGATGTTATGGGTTTTATTTGGAGATATGAATCATGAAATTAATGTGAATGTTTGGTTCTGAAGAAAGCTTGAGAATTTTTTTTTTTGGTTATCCTCCCTTCACATTTCACAACCGAGTCAAGGAAAAAGAGAGTTTTGGTGTGTGTTTTGAATGTATTGTGTGTGTATAGGTTGTCTTAGGCTTTGGAATGGGGTTTGTTGGGAGGTTTGTGGTGTGATAAGGAAAACAATGAATTTGATTCCCACCTAGAATCAATTTGGCCGAAAGTTGGGATTTTAGTGGTTATTTTTTTTTTTAGTTTTGGGGATTGTTTAGTGTAGTGGGGTTTTGTAGGGTAGTTTTTTTTTTTTTTTTTATTGTAGGCTTTGATAAAAAAATTGCAACCAATCCCTTAATTCAAGGGAGGGGGGACCGATTTCAAGGTTAATTGTTTTTTTTTTTTTTTAAATAAATAAATAAAACAACCTCCCATTTTTAAGGGGTAATTTTCGAAATTAAAAAAAATATAAGAAAATAAAAAATTTGTTTTTATAAAAATTGAAAGAAATAAAATGTATAAATATATTTACCTAAATATTTAGAAATTTAAAAATTAAAGATGTGAAATAAGAAATACGTATTAAAAAAAAAAATTGGAAGTTGGTTGGGATGAATTATAGAATAAGGAGAAATATTAGAATAGGGATTGGAATGTACTCATAAATTGTTGGAGGTCTAATATTCCTAAAGTAGTAGTCATTCGATCAAGTATTAATACTAGAGGAAGAATATAAATAAAAGTCGGGTCGCGGTTCATTAATAATGTGTTTGTGATACATAGCCGAATAAATAATCACTACAACACCGTATCTCACGTTGTTAAAATTCGGGGCCTCACACATTTAGCATATAACATTACACCATTAATTATTTATAATGCATCTAATGCAAAAAAATTAAAAGTAATATAAATAAAGATGTCTCCATCTGTCAAAACCAAACAAGAGAAAATTTGATTGTAAATTAAACATAAAAACATATATAGTTTTATACTGTTTTTAAGTTTTTCTTGAATTGAGTTATATAAACAATTAGTTAATAATTCATTATGATCTATACTTACTAAAAATAAAGTATATATTGAAACAATGTTAAAAATTTAACAATCATATCAACAATGTTATACATGTACTCAATATCTATGGTTAACATGGGTAGTATATTAACTAATTTCTATTTAGAGGATATGTAATTATTTCAAACAAATTATTAATTTGCAATAAATCTAACAAAGAAGATATTGAAACAACAAGGAATTAATAATATTTGAAGTACTTAAATATTTTATTAATCCATCAAATCATTATTTCATGAATTTTAAATATAGATTACAATTGAATGTCATACAAGGTGTCATTTATGTTTGAGTAGCGTGACTATATATATCGATCTCCAATAAGTGAATATTCAATATTGATTGAATATGTAATAATATTATATTATAGATTACTTATCTTTCTTCATAGTTTTATGTTTCCTTTCCTATTAATATATTGTTGGCATAGTGCATGAAAATAGATCGTGGTTTAATAATTTATATCATATAACCATGCGACTTTTCTTTCAATTATAATTTATTGACCATTTCCAATTGTATTGTTTAGTCTATTTTATCTTCATTTCTAATATATAAATATTTAATTTAACTAGGAACAACATGTGAGTGAGATTACATGGAGCTAAGGGCTCATATGACCACATTTCAATTGAAAATTTTCATTTTGACTATTTTCCTTGAGAGTGAGTATTGGTTTTTGCGCGATAATTGAAAATATATTTGGTTGAATGTAAAATTTTGAAATTAAATATTGGTTTAGAAATGAATTGATATTCGGTTGAGTATTTGTTTTAAAATTATTTTTACACAAAATAAGTCATACAATATGTAATTGAAAATAATTTTATCGGTAAGTTAGGGGTTGGCTTAACAATTAAATTTTAGTGAAAAGTGAGAGATAGTGGTGTAAATTTGATAAATGTGATTGAATGACAAGGTAGAAAAATATGTAAGAAAAGTAGCTTTGAAAATTAATTTAAAATGAGTTGTTTTTAGTAAAAGCACTTGAAACAAAAATATTTTCGATTTTATGAATAGTACAAAATCGGAAATAGATGTTTGGAAATGCGAACATACGAAAAGAAATTTACTTCCTCATCACTCTAAACGAAAAAGTAAAGGCACGGGTGGGTGAATGGAAAACTTAATATTATAGCTTAGTCGATAGATAACATATACACATTTCGGACATGTACAAAAAGAGAAAGACATATACGCGTTAATCAATCATGCTTGGGCTAAGAATAAATTAAAAAAAGTTGCAAAAAGATCTCAAACCAAGCATGAAGAATGGACACTTACAAAAGTAAAACAAGAGTTGAATTGATGCAAAATGAGTTCTTGCAATATTGTTTTAATTGCTCTTTAGTTTTTTTTAATATCCATTGTATTTTGTTCAATGATATATCATGTAATTATCGTGTTTTGGGTTCAAAAATTTCTACCATACTTCACCTACTAAGAAGTTTAATTTTAATTTTGTAAATTTTATTTTAGGATCATCAAACTACACGAGTGACATTTACTATATATAAAAAAATAATTTACTAAAAACATTATTCCATTTATAAGGTTGATGTTAATTAAATATGAATTATTTGGATTACGTGCAACACACGTACACCTAACTAGTTTTGCAAAGTATGGGACTAAAATTGCAACAGGCATAATCCTATAAGACTAATAATGCAATTTTCTCTAAAATAAAAAAACTATGAAAAAACTTAGCTGCGCTTAAAATTAACTATCATAGGACTATTTTTAACCATTCAAGTTTTTCAAGAAAACCATAAAAGCTATTCATATTTTAGAATCTGCAAAGAGGAAACTGATTATAAGTCAGTGGAAAATATTAGAAGATACGAAGGCTCAAGTCAGCTTTTGATATTAATTTTCAAAGTTAAGCAAAATTCTAATAAATCAAATGCCTGTCGGCTGGTTACATCTTCCAATCGTTTATGGTCTACAAATGTGATAGATCAGTCATTGTCTGGTGGACCATATTATAAGTCCAGTAATACCCCTCACCACACGCCAAAATCTCATTTTCTATGGTGCTTTTAGGAATGCTTTAACTATTTATATCTCATATTCCACCAATGGCTGTCATAAAAAAAGCCATGGATAGAAATTTGATCACCTTTCTACTAGCAATTGCACTGCTGGTACACAACTATCAAATTTGATCACCTTAGAAATAAATCGTTTACTAGTTTCATCCCGCCTTATCTGTCTAACACAACAAAGCTTGAAATCTTGGACCTGTCTTTCAATCCTTTGCAAGGTCAGAGATTGGAAATCTTCATAACTTGAAGATCTTTAGATTACAAAAAAACCAACTTAGCGTTTTTGTACCCTTGACACTCTTCAACTTGTCGAAAATTGAACGTCTTGCTTTATCAGGCCAGCTAACATGTATCGTGATCTTTCAAGACTTGAAGGCCTTTTTCTATCTGCCAATGAGTTATTTGGCTGAATACCGTCAAACATATCTGAATGTTCACAACTTCAAATCCTTTCTCTATCGTACAAGTAGTTTGGCGGACCAATACCAAGAGAAATGGGAAAACTAAGGATGATCGAGATATTATATCTTGGCGCCAACAGTTTGACTGGTACGATGTATGTCTGTTGTATATTGTAGCGTTTGTTGCTAACTGTTGATTTTATTTACAATAAACTGACAGGTATGAGTAGTTTGGATTCATCAAAGATTTATTTACAATATTAGCAGTCAAATTAAGAGATGTGCATGCTATAACATTTGGCAGGTGAAATCCCACAAGAGGTTGGTGTTAGGAATTTTATTGTTTAGATTTTGATGAATGCCATGTAAAACTTAGAATAGAAAGTAGCAGACCCCACCTCAGTAAAATGTATTGTAACAATTAGATTTGGTTCAAGTGAGTTAAATCATTCTGTACGCCCTAACATGCAAAAGACAATCAAGACTTGAAGGAAAACTCGTTGAGAGACAATTTGAGTACGGCAAAGAAAAGCAGACAGAACTCGATCGAAGAAGCGGTGAGATGCATCTGTTGAGTGGAACATCACCAAGTCAACTCAAGAGTTTCAAGTCTCAGTGAAGTGAATGAAGAGTCATCCATGATTGGAAGTCGACTCTAAGTCACCTGGGGAAAGCAAGGAAATGCGGTCAAGTCGAGATAATCGTAGAAAAGAACCGTTACGTAAATCAAGAGATTTACTTAAACAAGTAATATCTCCATACCACCTTTCTTGGAGTGCTCACCCCCTAAGCGTGCAAAAGGAATGAACCAATGGGAAGCACTACACCGTGTCGTAACTCGAAAAGGTGATAAAACAATTCATACGAGGAAATGGCAATTCCAAGAAGCGCAAGCCAACGATCGCAAAGTGACTTTCAAAAATGAGCCTATCTCTTCAACGGGCAAATTTTTGAAAGTTCACTATAAAAGGCCGAGGAGTTTGTTTGAGAAGGGTGATGCATGACACACACGTGAGATATACAAGCTTATCAAAATCGAAACATTCTCAATCCTCAAGCCTACATTTCAAGTACATCAATCCAACACTTACCGTGAAGGAAAGAGAACTTCAATCGTTGAAGAGGAAAATACGAAAACAAGGGGTCTACATTCCGGAAGGATTGTAGAAAGGTTCAAGGGTGAACCAAGTCTTAAGCTTTTGGAGGGCTTCGTGATCAAATCCAAAGTGCTTGAGCAAGTGAGTCTGAGTAGCAAGGAGTGCGCCTGTGAAGAAGGTTCGAGTCGTACGAGAAGCGGTGAGTGATCAAGGCGTCTCAGATCGAGTCCCAAAGGATCAAGTCGTTTGTTGTGATCAAGACTTGTATCCGGACTATTACCACTTTGTAAACCGATCATTACCTAGTGGATTCCTCCAGGAGTTGGAGAAGAGAGGAGTAGAAGAATTACCCCATCTTCGAACCTCTATAAAAATTTTATTGTGTCATTTACATTTCAAAGCATTTAAATTCTCGCACTTTTTAATCGCTTATATCTTGATAAATTTGCTATCCATTTGATAATTTATAAGTACTAAATCAAGCTCTAAAATCTTGCTTAATTAAACGTAAGGGTGTTAAGTCTTCGCTGAAAACAAAACCCTGACGTTGAGTCAAATTATAGCTAACAAATTTGAGTTACTCCATTAATACTTATTTCAATTTGAGTCATAAGAGATTAACTCTACTTAGTGACTAATTCGATCGTCCATCAAGGACACAATCGTGTAGAACTCAGAGATTTAAAAAGACTAAATCGAAAATTTGTAAGGTTTATTCAACCCCTTCTAAACCTTACACTTACACCCCTTGGGACCTACAAGTGGTATCGGAGCGGTTGGTTCATTGAACCCTCCGCACCGGTTACATCGAACTAGATCTCCAAACTTTTCAAAAGTCCGCTTTAGTACTTAAACTTTCAAAACTCTTTTCTATCATTAAAAGTTACTATCATGGAAGCAAATCTAACACGCATTCCTATGTTTACTATTGAAGAATTTGATGATTGGAAAATTCGTATGTAGGCTCATCTATCAAAGATTACATGATGAGATGTGGATAGTGATAGAAGATGGGCCTCTGCGCAAATATTAAAGGTGAACACAATTTTGACGAAGAGTTGCGGTGAAGGAGAAGAAGATGTTGCTCTCGCACGATCATGGTTGAAAAACCAAGAACCGAGTGGACAAATGATGAGAAAAAAGGTACAACCTGGACAATGTAGCCAAGGACATCCTGTACAAAACCTTGGACAAAGCCATGTTCAATAAAGTCAAATCTTGCAAAACGGCTAAGGAAATCGGGACAAGTTTCGACATTGATTTGTGAAGGCTCGTGAGCAAATCAAAGAAAACAAACTATCGGTGGCTGTACAAAAATTTGAGAACTTCAAAATGATCTCGGAGAAAACCTGGATCAACTGGATGCTCGGTTCACGAAATCACAAATGAGCTATCTCGCACTTGGAAAGGAATATACACGAATGAAATGTGTATGAAAATCCTAAAAAGTCTTCCAATTGAATGGGAAATGAAGGTCATGGCACCGAGACATTCCATGGACCTATCAAAGACATCCAACCATGAGTTATTCTCGGACCTCAAAGCCTATGAGTTTGAGCTAAGAAGAAAATACCAGGAAGAGACAAAATTTGTACCCAAAACAGTGCTTCTAATTGTTAAAGATGGAAGAGAGCCGAGGTCAAAGAAGTCATTGACCCTTAAGAAATAGCCCCGATGGTTAAAAGATTCAACAAGTTCTTTAATAAGAACTACAAGAGAGGAAAGGGTGAATCTTCCGAGAAGACACTCAGCTCCCTCAAAATCAAGGAAGACAGCCAACCAAGAGAAAGATCATCAAAAAGTTGAATATCAAAGGGCCGACAACTCAAGAATGGAAAGAGTCGATCAAAAGGTGAATATCTATGTTGGAACCAGACAACCAGGTCACTATGCCATTGATTGCTCATATCCCGTAGTCGCAAATACGAGAGATGAAGAAGAAAGAAAGGTCTTGAGGAGAAAGAAGACAAGAAAAGAAAAAGGCAATGATGGCTACAGAGATCGCGAGAGAACCAAGTCAAGAGAGAGTGACTCGAGAGTAGTGAAGTGACTACTCAAGTGACTCTGAAGAAGAAGCCCCGACCGCTTGATGGCCAAAGAACAAGATCAAGAAGATGAGGTACAATCTAACTCAACAAACTCGGACACTAGTGATAGTGATCGTGACACACACACTTCATCACCCACCGATCTTTATGATTCATTAGGCAAAATGATGAAAGATTT
The DNA here is from genome assembly GCA_016081115.2 of Rehmannia glutinosa. NCBI lineage: Eukaryota > Viridiplantae > Streptophyta > Magnoliopsida > Lamiales > Orobanchaceae > Rehmannia > Rehmannia glutinosa. Next base: position 83,276,693 of record CM071936.1, on the reverse strand, counting down.
TGAGCACATTAAAACCTCACACACACTATTGAATGAGGAAAAAAACCTACTCAAAAGTCAAAACTCAAAGTCGACTAAGGAGCCGAGTACTCTAAGTCAAATAGCCGACGAGAATAAAAGTTTAAAGGTGAAAATGCTAAATTAATAAGCGAGTAAATTGCCGCTATAGAAAAGAGGAGAATGACCTCAAGAATGTTATTGTCTCATTCACCAAGGCATCTAAATCATTGGATGATCTTATTATGAGTCAAAGAGAATGTGGAGACAAGACGGGCTTAGATTTAATTCCTCTATGCTATGTCAAACCTCAAGAATAATTTTGGAAAAAGGATCTTCAAGTCATGAAGAGTCCGAAAAATCCAAAACTATAAATGTTGCACACACATTCGCTCCAAAGCACAATAATAAGCAAAGCGGCCTTGGTTACAAAGGAAAAGGAAAACAAAACCGATTGAGAGTCTTTGAAAGATACAGTGAGAAGAGATTCACTGAGTCCTCAAAGAAACTCCAAACAGAAAATACTCAGAAAGAAAAAGCGAGCTACCAAAAACCCCTTAAAATCCATAAAAGAGATACATGTAATGGGAATGGTAGAAAATATCCAAGCCAAGCTGATTGGAATAATGTGAACTATCCCTAGACTTATGGAATACAAGCCCAAATGGCAAAGGCCAGAACTCAAGAAAGGCCATTCCAAAAGTATAAGAGCTTTCATCAACACACATATGCACCTAGGCACTACACTCAAAAACACCACAACTATCCAAGGAAGGAAATTGCTAAAACACATATGCAGCATACGGACAAAAGAGACAATTTGTATGAACCTAGAATCCCCAAGCAATTTGCCAGGATTAATTATGATTATGGCATCGATAGATGGCAACCTCTTAGAGTCAAATCATTTGGCTATAGGTTGGTTGGATCATCTTATAATTTAACCCCTCGGGACCCTGCACAAGCATGGGTACCTAAAACTTAATTTCTTTGATTGCAGGTTCAAGGAACAAGTGAGTGCCAAGGAACCTGGTACATGGATAGTGGTGCATTCCGGACATATGACAGAAATAAAAGAAATCATCAAAATTCAAGGAAGTTAAAGGAGCAAAAGTCATATTTGGAGGAAATGAAGCTCCGGTGAAATAAAAGGCATTGGATCCATCAAGAGGAATGGATTAGAAATCACAGATGTTGCATATGTTGAAGGACTAAACTTCAATCTACTAAGCATCACCAACTTTGTGACAAGTGGCTACAATGTTGGATTCAACATGGGCATATGCCAAATCAAAGATATCAATCAAATGAAGTGGTGCTGCAAGGATGTAGAGAAAAATATGTACGTAGTGGATTGGTCAACCGCAACACCCAAAGACTGTCTACTTGCAAAGAGCACATCTCGAATCAAGTTGGTCGTGGCACAAAAAGTCGAGTCATCCAATTTCAAAACGATCAACAAACTTGCAAGAAGTCATCTTGTGGAAGGACTTCCGGACTCAAGATACAAGAAGGAGAGTATATGTGACGATGTCGAAGGAAAACAAATCAAGTCGTCATTTAAAGAAAAGACATGCCCATCCTCAACAAGAATATTGCACCGCTTCATATGGATCTATTTGGCCCAAAGTGGAACCACCAAAGATAAGTGGAAAGAAATACACCTTGGTGGTAGTAGATGACTACTCAAGATATACATGGACAATTTTCATGTGTAAGAAGAAAGAAACTCTACAAAAACGCCCACGGTGATGAAGAGGATTCAAAACGAGAAGAGTCAAACCATTATCAAAATAAGATCGATGAGGAACCGAGTTTGTCAATGGAATAATAACTCGAGATTGTATTGAGAATGGTATTGGTCATGAACTATCAGCAAAGGACTCCGTGAGAATGGAGTTGCAAAAAGAAGAAATAGAACCCTCAAAGAAGAAGAAGGACCATGTTAGCCAAGCGAGTTACCAAAAAGATTTTGGGTCAAGCAATCAACACACGACTTTGCTACACTCAAAACAGATGTATGATAAATAGACGGTGACAAAGACTCCTATGAGATCGGATCGAAGAAACCAAGTGTTGCATATTTTGAATATTTGGATGTAAATGCTTCATCCACAACAATGGCAAAGACAATCTAAAGGCTTTTGATGCTAAAGTCGATGAAGGTATCTTTTTAGATACTCACCAAAGCAAAGCCTACTGTAATACTCAACAAAAGGACTATGGTCATTGAAGAATCCATTCATGTGGTATTTGATGAGCCAAACATAAATGGAGAAGACATTGAAGAGTCACCGATAAGTCAAACATCCAACCATACGTAAGAGTCCCTATGTCAAGTCAAGCCGGAATTATCAATTCGAAGAAGATGAGATGGTCAATCTCAAAAACGGCCGAAAATTTGCAGCTAAGTGATTACGAGAGAGTCGACCACAAAGAACACGTACCGCAAGTCAATCGAACCAGCCTAACTCACTCCAACCCGATGTAAGATGGCCGAGAGACCATCCATTTAACTTGTCATTGGAAATATAAGAGAAGGTGTCAAGACAAGATCCGAACTCAACAAGAAGCAATGTTCACATGCTTCATCTCGCAAATAGAGCCAAAAGATGTGTCACAAGCATGGATGACACACATTGATTCAAGCCATGCAAGAAGAGTCAATCAATTTGAGAGAAATAAAGTATGGGAACTAGTGCAAAGACCCATACATCAAAATGTCATTGGAACCAAATGGGTGTTCGTAAATAAGATGAACGAGGAAGGTTCGCGGGTAAGAAACAAAGCAAGACTAGTGGCCAAAGGATATTGCCAAGAAGAAGGGATAGATTTTGATGAAACATTTGCTCCTCGTAGCAAGATTGGAAGCTATAAGGATGTTTCTTGCCTATGCACTCACAAGAACTTCATTGTATATCAAATGGATGTAAAAAGTGCATTCCTAAATGGCTTATTGGAAGAAGAAGTGTATGTTGAACAACCTCCAGGATTTGAGCAGAAGACTCTTGGAGACAAGGTATACAAACTCAAGAAAGCCATGTACGGATTGAAACAGCACCCAGTGAGCATGGTATGATACCCCGTCACAATTCCTAATCGAAAATGGATTCACTAAAGGAAAAGTAGATAGAACACTTTTCGAATTCAAGACAAGAAGAGTATACGCTTGTTCAAATATATGTGGATGACATCATTTTTGGATCCACTAACAAAGAGCTATGTGAAAAATTTTCAAACCTCATGCAAAGTAAATTTGAAATGAGCATGATGGAGAGTCGACATTCTTCCTTGGACTCCAGTGAAACAGTTGAAGGATGGAACCTTCATAAGTCAAACAAAATACACCAGAGATTTAATGAAGAAGTTTGGTATGGAGGAGAAGTCTTCTCAGAAAAATACCAATGAACACATCAGTCAAAATGGACATGGATGCAGATGGCAAGCCTCGTAGATCAAACAAGATACTGAGCACTTATTGGATCATTGCTCTATCTCACACGCAGCGTGCCCGACATCACTTTTGATGTAGGTGTATGTGCAAGATTTCAATCGCTCCAAAAGAGAGCCATATGACAAAGCAGCTAAGAGAATATTGAGATACTTGAAAGGAAGCCAAGAAGTAGGCCTATGGTATCCAAAGGAAGGTGGATTCAAGCTAATTGGCTATTCAGACTCGACTATATCTTGGATGCAAGAGTGGACAGAAGAGTACTTCAGGCACATGTCAAATGCTAGAAACAGACTAATTTCCTGGTTTAGCAAGAAGCAAAACTCAATAGCCACCTCTACGGTGAGGCAGAATACATAGTTGCGGGCATTTGTTGTGCCCAAGTCCTATGGATGAGACAAAGGTGAGAGATTATGAAGTTGAAGAAAAAGAAATTCCAATCATGTGTGATAACACAAGTGCAATTGCAATCACTCATAATCCCGTGTTGCACTCAAGAACAAAACATATTGATGTCGATATCACTTCATAAGAGACCATGTTGAAAAGAAGGACATCATCCTCGAATATATCTCAACCGATAAACAACTAGCCGACATCTTCACAAAACCATTATGTGAGTCAAGATTTGAAGAACTCAAACATGAGTTGGGGCTAATTGAGCTAAGCCGAGACACGTAAGAATCAAAGAAAAGAAATGGAATAGGAAAGAAGGTGAAAAGAGTGAAAACAAAAATCACCAAGAATCACCAGATGTCGGAAAGTCACTATACCAAGTCACCGATAGTTGAGTCACTAAGAGAAATGTGAGAAGAGAGTTAAATCGCCTAAGAGATAATTTGAATAACTTATGAGCAAAGTGACAAAAACGCAATGTTTTGACTTAGCGGGAATGTTTTAAGAAACACGTCAAAGATAATGATGATGTGTACGGACATAAAGCCGCACACCAAGCCTATGATTGGATATAAATCTTGCCGCATTAAATACGAGACATGAATCGCTTCAATATGCGTGCGAAATCCAAGCCGTTGATTTCGATCACAATTCAAAACCGTCGCACGCCCTTTCATAAACCATATTTAAACCATTTTCGCCCGCTTTCTCTCACACTTCTAAAAACTGTTCATCTCATTCTCTCAAAAGCAAAGGCAAAATACTCGAAACCCTATCAATCAAAATCATTTTCTCGAGTTTTTCCTTGAAATAATTCTCGAGAAATGGCACCAACTTATGACTTTGCCAAGTTGGGAAAGCAAATCCACACCGGTTCGACGGTGGATTTCGACTTGAATGGTGAAGCAGGGGTCCGACGACACCCTGGTAAAGAAAATTGCCGAGAAGTTGGAAACGCAGGGCTAAAACAGATTTCTAACACTAGAATATCCGATGACCTACGTGGAGGAGGTCGCACAATTCTACGTGAATGCCGAGATTCATGATGAGGGAATCAAGTCATCTGCTCACGGAAGCGGTGACTATCACTACCAAGGATTTGCGAATATTGCTCACTACCGTGCCAGTAAGGAGCATCCGAGATTAAAGAGGCGATGTAAACTTGGCCGACGCATGGAAAGAGATAGCCAAGTCCGACGTTTCGACAAAATAATATACACAAACAAACAAGAGATCGGCCAAGGAGGATTATCACAAATTGTTGGACATAGTTGCTATGTGTATCGACATCAAATTTTGACTTTGACCAATGTCAAAGGCAAAGTCGATTGTGATGGCCGCAATCATCGAGGAAAAAGAAGATAAATCGGGCTGAGTTTATCTACCGCACTCGCTTTAACGTGGGAACAAGTCCTTCAAAGAAGATGGGTCATTTGGAGGATCCCAGGATATGGCCCGGTGATTGGCCGGCTATTGGAGGTGAAAGGAGTCCTCTGACATGGGAAGGCTTTCCATGTTAACAAGAGGATGTTCGAGCTAATCTCTCCGGTGCTCGTGCGAGCTTACGCCAAGAGAGCCGACATGAGGGGGAATCACCGACCCAAGACACAAATGCTTCCTCTCCGGCCAAGAAGAAAGCGCCCGCACTGCTAAGAAGATCGCCGCCGCAAAGAAAGAAAACCAAACATGCTCCCCGCCCGCGCAGAGAGTCACCGCCCAAAGAAGCCCATGTCCCCCGCCCCGCAGTTAGCGGTCGAGAAGGACTCACAAATTCCTTCTCCGATCAAAAAGAGGAGAATCGACAAACCAAGACGGCCAGCTCCTCGTAAACAAACACCGAACCGCCCCCACCGCCCAAGACTCGGAGGACACCGCTCGAACCAGTAAATTCCCCGGTACAAACTAGAGACGAAGAAGACTCGTCAAGCAAATCCGAACAGAGAAACCGGTGAGTCGATTACTCGGCCTAGCACATATACTTAGGAGACAATCGGAGAAGTAGAGTCTCCAGATGTAATTGATGAAACAGCCCAAGTCTCGTCAAGGTGATCAGCAGAGGCAACTCAAGACACACCAGAGCTCACACACCAAGCACAAGAAGAACCGGCCCAAGCAGATAGTGATGTAATGATCCTCTCTCCACCTTACCCGACATCCAAAATCGTCTGCGTGAGTGGAGAAAATGGAAGTTGAGCAAGTCAAGGAACAGTTCCAACGGCCCGAATTCATAGAAGAAGAAGAGGAATCGCTAAATTTCCTCGATTAACTCATCGTGCTCCCTACTGGATGAAGACAATCGCATAGACATTCTGCAGATATACAAGGACAAGGAGAGAGAAAAGCAAGTCAAGAAGCCAAGCACGAGAGAAGGCAAGCACCGCCCCTATCTCCGCACCACGTAACACACACATCCTCTCCTTGATGTCTTCTCCGATAGTGACGAGGAACTGGAGAATGTCACGCTACGTAAGAGTTGCAAATGCAAAGAATTGCACGAATCAAGAATCCTTCACGAGCAAAGATTAATAGAGGGACCAGGAGAGTCCTCCGGATCACACTGAAATCGATCCAATGGGAGTGGTTCAAAGCAAATAGCCACCGTTGTTCTTTTGCTACCACTTCCCCACTCACTCAAGAAGGCAATAAGGAAACTCGGCGATGAAACCGGGATAGTGGGGACCCCGATCCGAGCCAACCCCTATTGAAGGTGTGCTACCACCGCCCAACGGCCGAACAATCAATCGAAACAACCGGGAGTTTGGAGACGAGTGACCCCATTCCAAGTCACTCACCGAGCGCCACCGAGGGGAAACTCCTCCACCGCAGCAAGGTCGGAGGATCTTTCGCAGATGACTCCACAAAGAATGCAGGACGCGGAGTAGGGACAATTCAAACGCAAGAAGAACAGAAGTTGCCATCAACGAAGCTCGACAGCTTGAGACTGTCTCACTGAGGTGCCAAATCGCTCTGAAGGCTAATGACGCCGCCGATGCAATCGAGGCACAGGAAGGAACAGTACTGGGAGTTAACACTGGGCGAAGAAAGTGCAATCCATGGGGTTGAGACTCCAATGGATGCCATTGTAGAAGACCCTAAGACACTGACACTCGCCGAAAGGGAGAGCAAGTGCCTCGCAGCAGAGAGAGACCGCCGGAGGAAATGAAGGCCCACGGGAGGTTGAGACTTCCCGGGGTAAACCAACCGAAGTAGAGAACATCCTCCCTGGTATCATCGACCCATCCGAGAAGGAGATCAGCGCACTTCATGATTCCCAGTGACAACCCCGATGTCACTTTTCCGGGATCGGCGCGAAGAAGGCCGAGTCATCCCCATGACAAATCCAAAAGACTCAGTGCGGATGTTCCAAGCACGAGCAAGTCGATCCCAAGACTACTCGTCAAACCTTTAATTTTGATGATGAGCCACCTATGGAAATCTCATCATCGTCCGATGACGCTTCCGATAAGGCCGAGGACCGTCCATCTGAAATGGAGAAATCACTGAGACCAACGAAGCTGTTAAGACAATTGAGGCTCACCAGTGGGTCTACTCCACAACAGAACCCAGTGAACAACAGACTCACTCGCACAGGCTCCTCAAGCTGCAGCAGATCAATTCCCAAAAGAACTTCACGCGCACCGCTCATCATCGAACAGATCCTTGGCGGTGATGATTCTTTTGTAGAATCTTTTCCTTTCTCAATGGAGATACCAGAACTCCACGAAGAATCGAAAACGAACAAGCACGCTATTACAAACCAGCTCCTGTTCTTCCAACAGACACCATTGTTCCAGCGAATTATGACTTCGATGTTGTATGGCCATCACCGCAATGAAGAATCACCAAGCTCGAGAAGTGTTCAAGGCACTCTTTGCCGAGATTGAAAGGATGGAGAGGCATCAGCCTCTTTGGACATGCGATTGGACAACAGAGATGCCACCCTTACACCTGATTTAAGAGGCATAACTTGATTCGGATAAGGAATGGTGGCAACAAAGAAGAAACAATGCATGTGGAAATGGTGAGATACTTGAGACAATTGTTCAATAAGTCGCTGGTGTGGAGAGCTGAAAATATCGATGCAAAGACAAAGTCGAGAGAGCACATTGAGCATATGCATGAAGCTCACACTCGCCGAGATCAAGTCGCGTGAACAACATACACATGATCTACGCGTTTGGAAGAACACATGACAAGAAAATTCAGCCTTCTCATGGCCGAGATGAAGCCGATTTCAAAGCAGAATCCAACGCTACTAGATCAATTCGCCGCATACAACGCAGCAGACTTGAAGCGTAACTCAACCATCGAAGACTCGACTTCATGCTTGCCAAAGATGTTCCCGGGGTTCCTCTATCCTTTGATGATGCCAAAAAGGGGGAAGAGGAATACCTTAAAGCAAAGAAAATCTGGCCGAAAGAAAGGAGCAAATTTGAGTCGGGAAAATCACCGAGGAAGTCTTGAAACAGAAGAAAGGAAAACATGTTGAGGGGGAAGGATCAACGGATGTGACATTGATGATTGCACAAACCCCCAACAAGGTCCCGTCACGGTGACATTATAAGCAAAGAAACTCCGGTGACTCGCCACTCCAACACTCGTCAGTATCTATGGCCGAGAAAAGAAAATCAATTGAAGCAGGGATGAAGGAAGTGGAAGGAAGAATGGATGCCAGGGTGATGAACATCTTGAAAGAACATGGAGGCATTCGGTTGACAGAGACACCTATGCCATCTCGGATGTCGGGACAGAGCCACGTTGCCGATGAATTCAAAACGCCGAACCGGAGGATACTTTGCAAATATGTCCATGGCTCAAGCTTGGGACCTCAGATCGGGAAAAGTGGTCTCACATTATGTGAAGAAGCCGACAGCAAGCAGACAACCCAGTCAAATACTCTGCTGGTCACTCCGCCGGGCACTCACCGAAAGAAGAAGACTCAAAGACAAAGATATCCCGTAGGTAGAGGAAGAAAAAGTGATGGAGGAAGAAGCTTGCAGACCTAGGCCTCGCCCAAGAACATTGAATACGTAGATCCAGGGGAAGAAAGGAGGGATCTATCGGGGGCTTGACTTGACCAAGTGGCAAATTTGCGAGTGGCTAAAACTAACGCCGAGTATGCAAAAAGAATAGAAGAAGAAAACAAGAGACAAACTCGGCTATGGCAGGAGAGACAGAAAGAATAAGAATAGATGAAGGTTGCAAGAAAAGCATATGAGAAGAAAAACAAGGCAAATTGATGACGAGAAGAAGAGAAGAAGAGAAGAAGATCTTCGATCAAGACGAAAGAAGGAGACAACGAAGAAGATGAAGTGTTGTTTGTCCCACCCTTCGTACTTTATTATGTAAATACATACAATGTAAGTCTTCTCAGAATAAAGATATAAATTCTTTAATTTTTGTGAAGACAATTATATGCTCGATACACCTTGTAAACATTGTGTTAAGGAACAAGAATGATATGATCAATAAAAAAGAATTGATTCTCACAGATACATTCTATGTCAATACACTATCTCGTATCTTTGAATAATTTAAGTTTTGGCATCATCAAAAAGGGGAAATTGTTAGGAATTTTATTGTTTAGATTTTGATGAATGCCATGTAAAACTTAGAATAGAAAGTTGGCACCCCAATTCTTCTTTGTAAAATGTATTGTAACATTAGAGCCGCCAAGCCGAGTTAAGTCACCACGCCCTAACATGCAAGAAGACAATCAAGACTTGAAGGAAAACTCTGTTGAGAGACAAATTTGAGTACGGCAAAGAAGAGCAGACAGAACTCGATCAAGAAGCGGTGAGATGCAAATTGAGTGGAACATCACCAAGTCAACTCAAGAGAAGCAAGTTCAAGTCAAGTGACAAGAGTCATCCATGATTGGAAGTCGACTCTAAGTCACCTGGGGAAAGCAAGGAAATGCAGTCAAGTCGAGATAATCAGAAAAGAACCGTTGTACGTAAATCAAGAGATTTACTTAAACAAGTAATATCTCCATACCACCTTTCTTGGAGTGCTCACCCCGAAGCGTGCAAAAGGAATGAACCAATGGGAAGCACTACACCGTGTCGAACTCCTGAAAAAGGTGATAAAACAATTCATACGAGGAAATGGCAATTCCAAGAACTGCAAGCCAACGACGCAAAGTGACTTTCAAAAATGAGCCTATCTCTTCAACGGGCAAATTTTTGAAAGTTCACTATAAAAGGCCGAGGAGTTTGTTTGAGAAGGGTGATGCATGACACACACGTGAGATATACAAGCTTATCAAAATCGAAACATTCTCAATCCTCAAGCCTACATTTCAAGTACATCAATCCAACACTTACCCGTGAAGGAAAGAGAACTTCAATCGTTGAAGAGGAAAATATCGAAACAAGGGGTCTACATTCCGGAAGGATTGTAGAAAGGTTCAAGGTCGAACCAAGTCTTAAGCTTTTGGAGGGCTTCGTGATCAAATCCAAAGTGCTTGAGCAAGTGAGTCAGAGTAGCAAGCGGTTTGCCGCCTGTGAAGAAGTTTCGAGTCGCACGAGAAGCCACCGAGTGATCAAGGCGTCTCGTGATCGAGTCCCAAAGGATCAAGTCGGCCGTTGTGATCAAGATCAGTATCCTGGACTGCTACCACTTTGTAAACCGATCATTACCTAGTGGATTCCTCCAGGAGTTGGAGAAGAGAGAGAGAAGAATTACCCCATCTTCGAACCTCTATAAAAATTTTATTGTGTCATTTACATTTCAAAGATTTAAATTCCTCGCACTTTTAACTCGCTTATATATCCGATAAATTTGCTATCCATTTGATAATTTATAAGTACTAAATCAAGCTCTAAAATCTTGCTTAATTAAACGTAGGGTGTTAAGTCTTCCAAAAAACAAAACCACAAGTTGAGTCAAATTATAGCCAACAAATTGAGTTACTCCATTAATACTCACCAGAAATCACAGTTAAGAGATTAACTCTACTTAGTGACTAATTCGATCTGTCCATCAAGGACACAAATTGTAGAACTCAGAGATTTAAAAAGACTAAATCGAAAATTTGGTAAGGTTTATTCAACCCCTTCTAAACCTTACACTTACACCCCTTGGGACCTACAGTTGGCAATCTTAACAATTTGGAAGGACTATCTTTATCTAATAATAGCTTAAGTGGTTCCATCCTCTAAGTTAATTAAATATCTCGACACTACAAGTGCTTTCACTCTAACAGCAATCTTGCATCAAATTTGGGTTTACAGCTTCCTAATCTAGAATCGCCGACTTTTTTGGAAACTTTTTAACAAGTGAATCTTTAGAATTGAGCTTCATCACTTCATTGACAAATTGCAGATATTTAACAAGTTTGGTAATTAGTCATAATCCATTGAACGGCGATCTTCCAGCTCCCATTGGAAATCTTTCGACTTTCTACAATATCTTTATGTTAGTAGTTGTAATCTCAGAGGCGTAATCCCAAGAAATTGGCAATCTAAGTAATTTAGTGGGCTTAGTCTTTATGGAAATCGGTGACAGATCAATTCCAAAAAGTGGGAGAATTTGGAAACTCTTCAAGGATTATACCTTTATGGCAACAAACTAAGTGGATCCATCCCAAACACCATTTGCAAATACGTAAATCAACCAACTTATTTTAAGTGACAATCAAATTTATGGTGCAATTCCACACCGCATAGGAGATATTACTACTTGAGTGTTCTTTATTTGGATTCCAACAAACTGGACTCCAATATACCATCAAGTTTGTGGAATCTCGTAAAGCTTCTTCAATCAATCTCTCCTCAAATTCACCGTCGGTTGGCTCTTTATCGCGTAAATGGTGAATCAAGGTTTCTACAAGAATTGATTTGTCCTTGAATAAGTTCTCGTGTGTCATTCCCAAATAAATCGGGGACTTACAAACTTTGAGCTTTCTCAACTTGGCACATAACAAGTTACAAGGTACTATTCTTAATCAATAGGAAATACGGTAAATCTTGAGATTCTTGATCTATCCCATAATAATCTCTCCGGCATAATCCCCAAATCCATGCAAAAACTTCGATACCTTACATCCTTTAATGTCACTTTCAATGGTTTAAATGGTGAAATTCCCACCGATGGCCCTTTTAGAAACTTCACATTTGAATAATTCATGTTTAACAAAGGGTTATGCGGTGATCCCAAATACCATGTTCTACCATGCCATGCTAGTAAAGTTGACATACCAAATAGGAAGCTTCGAGTTTTGCTTATCTCTTTGGGGACTTCACGATAGTTTTAGTGGTGATATTGGCATATATGGGATAACAAGATACCGAAGGAAACCAATCACAGGAATAAGACATTTTTGGTGTGGAGGAACACAATTGAGAATTTCTTATTATGAGCTTCTTATGCAACCAATGGGTACAATGAAAGCAATCTCCTTGGCAAAGTGGTAGTTTCACTCTGTTTACAAAGGAACACTTAGAAATGGAAAGGATATTGCTGTAAAGGTGTTCAATTTGCAGTTGGAAGGTGCATTTAAGAGTTTTGAAGTGGAATGTGAGGTGTTGAGAAACCTTTGCCACGTAAATCTTTGTAAAGTCATTGGTTGTTGCTCTAATGAAGACTTTAAGGCCCTCACTTGCGATATGCCTTGTGGAAGCCTTGAGAAATGGTTGTATTCACACAACTACTTCTTAGACATGGTTCAGAGAATTAACATAATGATAGATGTAGCTTGCGCTTTAGAATATCATCAGATTACTCAGGCCTGTAATTCATTGAATTCATTGTGAGCTGTGTAACATACCGCTTGACCCAAATATGACAAAGACACTTATGTGATTTTGGTGTTTCAAAACTTTTAGGCGATGGGGAATGCATCGTCCGACCACCATGACACTAACGACGTTGAGTTAACATCGCACTGTAAGACCTCTGATCATTACTTCAAGTTTCACTTTTCGATGCGTTAATGTTCTTTCTTTTAGTTACATATCTTCTTTTATAAGACTAGATAAAAATCAACTAACATTACATTGTGTTTTATTGTAGAGTATGGAACGGAGGGTTTGTATCGTGAAATGTGATGTTTATAGTTATGGTATCATATTAATGGAAGTCTTTACAAGGAGGAGGCCTATTAATGAAACTTTCACTGGAACTTTGAGCTTAAGGAGTTGGGTGAATGATTCCGTGCCCAATGCAATTATCGACATCATTGATCCAAACTTATCGAGGCCGGGCGAAGATGGGTTGAATCAAAAGTTGGATTGTCTATCCTCAATAATGGAGTTGGCTTTAAATTGCTCGGAATCTCCTCATGAGAGGATGAGCATCAAAGATGTCGTCCAAAGATTGAATAGGATAAAATTCCAACTCCTTGTTATCCGATATCCGAGACATGAGTCTTGAGAGTACCAAAGAATGTAGTTAAGTTTCACTAATTATAATCTTGGTTTACATTTATTTTGACCGTGATAATTTTTATTGAGAAAAATAAGACCAGGATTAAAATATGCAATCGTAGTAGACCCGATTCCATTTGGAAAAAGGAAGATCATGTAATCGTAGTCCGTAGTAGAGGATGTATCGGTGAATACATGCACATTCACTACTTCCAATAGCTACAATCATTTTACATAATTCCACAAAGATGTACAAAATTTCTCATCTAATTTCTTGTGAAAACTTTCACCGATGAATGTTGAACTGTCATCAAACTAAGAATACGAAATAGTAATTGTCAAACAAAATAAGTGATATCATATCCTACATGCTTTCATCCTCTCGTGTTCATACAAATTTTGCACATAAGGTTGTATCTGTTTTTGGACAAATTTTATAATACATTTGTGATAGCACAAATAAGCCTCCTTAGAAATTAATTCCTTCTCGTAAGTATGAACGCCATTTAAAGTTAAAGACTTACTATTTACACCAACCAATTGTAACTACGTACCTCTTTCGCCTAATATATGCAATTCTTTAATGCAAATTGGTTCCTAGAGCACATGGTCTCTCATTCATTTTTTCTCATTTCTTGTAAATAATCACATCCGCATCCATCTTCAAGCACGTACGCCAAAAGAAAGAAATATGTAACATATATGCAGTAAGACATGATGAGACGACCCGTACAAGGTTTCATCAAAATCATTCAACCCTATCTATTACAAGTTGAGTTACATTTGAAATGGGGTGCCAACTTCCTAATCTAAGTTTTAAATGGTATCATCAAAATCTATACATAATTTTTCTCAACACGCGGAACACTAGATGGCGCGCACATGTTTGGCGGGTGCGTGCGGGCGCCTTGCCATGTTAGCTTGATTCATCGATGGTTGCCTTGGATGCATGCTCGACTCATGGGATGGTTGCTAGACAGTTCCACACCTTGGTGCTTACTTGTGGCCGGTTGGCCTCGATAATCGCCCACGACACTTGCGCAAAAGATTGGCAATGGCGTCAGCGCCTTTGCCACATGTTAGGCCGTGATTGGTTATTGCCCAGCAGATGGGGGATTGTCCTCTCGCATAGTTTTGATAGACTATATTTATGTTCCGCCCTAACTTGCACGATTTTGGGAGATCATTGTGTGCAAGCTTGGCTATTCCTTTTTATTGTGCCTTGGAAGTAATAAATAGATTGAGGGTGTGTTCCCTGTAAATTGTGTTGTGTACTTTAACATTAGGTGTTGATGTGTGCGTGACTTAACATTGCTTGTGATTGTGTGCTTGACTTGCTTTGATCAAATTACTCTCCTACACTAAATTAAACATGAGTGCTTCGGTGTGGGAAAGGTCGACAGATTGGTACGCAATCGGCCGCATGGTTGGCTAATTCTTGCAAAAATATTTATAGCGTTAATTATCCTTGTGACACCTAGTATAGTGCACACACAATCAAAACGTGAGAATGTCCCATGAATATTTCTACTCTAGCGGGTATTCAGGGGTCGGAATGTTGTTATTTATTGGCCCAAAATTTATTTTGCTGGCCCATTTAAACATATCTCCTTAGCAAACAACCCAACCCATACCACTTGGATGCAGCCCCACAAATTGGTCAGTCGGGTCTAATGATATCCGGGTTGAACGACCGCAGATCTTATTACCTAAATCTGGACCGCTCATTATAGGGTTTGAATCTTAGCCTTCTATTTCACTCTTTTATTCCAGTCCCCCAAACCCTAATCAGTCAGACCAAAAATCTTTCACCCCTAAGAACGGCTTATCCTCTCTCTCACTATACATTCAAGTCTTTCCTTGTTTCTTTGTGAACCTGGTTCGAATCTTTGTGGGTATTTGTGTGAGGCTTCCGATTCCTCTCTTCGTGTTGGGGTTCGGAATATTTTGAGGGTTCTTTGTGCGCGTTCAGTGTGCGGGTGATAGGCGGTTTCGGTGGTCCTTCTCCGGCGAGTTTTCGGTGGGGCTTTGCAACCGTGGTTGGGTTTGGTGTTCGTTGGGGCTAGCTTTGTGTCTGTGCCTTGGCTTGTCCGATTTGGTGAAGATTGTGCTTATTCCCAGTATTCTGAGCCGAACGGAGTCGACCCTCCTTACCTCAGTCCGATTCGGCGTCTCACAGTTCGAAGGGCTTGGCCGAAGCAGCCCCATCCCGCTGCTATTTCGAACGGGCTGAACAAAGGGGTTTTGTGTAAACCCCATTTGGTGATATCACTCTTTGCTCTTGCTCATATTATTTCTGGTCCTTTATTTTATTTCCAGCTTTTGCTTATTTTACTATTTTTCTTAGCAGTGCGTGCACTGGATGGAGCAGGTGCCTCCTGCGTGGGTCTTGTTTGTTGTTGCTGCGTTTAGTAATTTTAGATTATTATTTAGACGGATTGTAATCCCTAATCCCTAATCCCATAGGCCAAACTTTGTAATAGTTTATTAGTTAAATTATTGGAATCATTATTCGGCTATGGCGTACGGGCTTGACAGCGGGGTCGATACCTAACAGTGGTATCAGAGCATCCCCCGCTTTGGCGGTACGAAACCCTTACCCTAGGGTTTCGCTCTGGTAAAGAGGCTTTAACTCACCTTTATCGCTTTTATTAGTGTAGCCGCTGTCGCGGATTTATCGCCAGAGTGTAAATACCACTTGTCGGTTTATTTGTCGAGTCTTTTTATTTGGGATTCTCGTGTGATCCCTTATTTTCTCTTATGTGGTTGATCGTCATTACGTGGTTGATCATCTTTTCGGTTTTTTATTTAGTATTAAAGGAACTCCGAGCGTAAAAGCCGCTTGACCCTACACCGCGAGTGTAGTGGAATCTGTGGTGCGAGGGTTTCCTATCTACGGCCCTTATTTTTGTTGTTTACAGATTCTCGATTTTTCCGTGTCATTGTTGTTTGTTCTGTGACTATAACTTGCCTCGTGTGCCTTGTTTTCAAAACTCGTTGTGTTTTTGTGAAAATGGTTGTGCCTAGTTATAATCTTGAACCGTTTAATGGAAAACTGATTTTTCGATTTGGCAACAAAAATGAAAGGGATTTTAATTCAAAGAAAAGGTTTATAAGGCTATTAGTGGTGTTTATGGTGAAAAAGATACCATTTGAAAAGAAAGTGAAATTGATGAGTATGCATATTCTTCTATCATTTTAAACCTTTCTCGACTCGTGCTAAGAAAAGTTGGTAAACTTGCTTCGCAAAAGCTTTGTGGGAAAAATTAGAAGAATTGTATACGGAAACTTCTTTGCCTAGTAAGTTGTTTTTGCTTGAAAAATTTTTCAGATTTAAACTTGACTTAAACAAAGAGATTGATGAAAATTTGGATGTGTTTACCAAATTAATTCAAGATATTAAGTTGACGGGTGATAAGAATATTGATGATTATACTCCGATTGTGCTTTTGAATGCTATTCCCGAGTCTTATAGTAATGTAAACCGCTATTAAGTATGGTAGGGACACGATCACACTTGACATCTGTTGTGAATGGCCTTAAAAGCAAAGAATTGGATTTAAAAGTCAATAGAAGCTCTAGGCAAAATTCTGGTGAGGTTATGCATGTGAGAGGACGTTCTCAAAACAGGTTTAATAAACCCTGTAATAATAACAACCAAATTTGCTAAGAAGAAAGGAAAGAGTAAGTCTTGGTCTAAGTCTCGCCTAAAAATCGGAAGTGCTATGAATGTGGTCAAAGTGGTCATTATGCTAGGAATGCCCTAATAAAAGAGGAAATCAGAATTTTAAACAAAATGAGCATGCTAATATGGCTTCTACGAGTGAAAATGTGCCCGATGTCTTTATGGTTTATGAAAATTGTCTTTGATGTGAATTCTCGTATGCGTTCAAATTCGTGTGTGAAACCGAATGGCTTGTTGATTCGGTTGCACTTTTCATATGACACCATTTAAAAGGCTATTTTCTAATTATAAAGAATCATTGCATGGTTTCGTGTCATTGGCTAATCAAAAACAAAGTGTAATATTGTTGGAATTGGTGATGTCTGTTTAAAATTTGATTCGCTATGTTTTGACTTTGAAAAAGGTAAGGCATGTGCCTCGATTTATGTAGCAATCTGATTTCGTGTGCTTCTCTTGAGGATGACGGTTTAGAGGGAAAATGGGGAAAAGGCTTAATGAAAATTTTAAAGGGTAACTTGGTAATTTTCAAAGTTTGTGAAAAGGAGAAATTTGTATGTTTGTCTTCGCCGAACTTGAATCTAGCCCGCAAAATTCTGTGAATCTTTGTGTGTGGCTCAAAATGACAAACCGATTTATGGCATAAACGTTTGGGTCATATGAGTGCTAAAGGTCTTGAAATTTTGCGAGAAAAATGGTTATTTTGGAAAAGATAAATTGTCTTGCATGCCATTTTGTGATTCTTGTGTTCTTGGCAAACATTCTAAAGTTAAATTTCCTGTTTTCTCTTCTCCGAATAAACCGCATGTTCAAATTCTTGAGTATTTGCATGCCGATGTGTGGGGTCCTGCGAGTGTTACTACGCATGGTGGTTCTAGGTATTTTCTTTCTGTTATTGATGATTTTTCAAGAAAAGTTTGGGTGTTTTTGTTGAAAACCAAATCGATATGTTTGATGTGTTTAAACAAAGTGGAAAACTTTAATTGAAAATCAAATAGGAAAGAAAATTAAAATCCTAAGAATCGATAATGGACTTGAATTTTGTAATCGGTTGTTTGATAACTTGTGTGCCGATTCTCGGTATAAAACGGCATAAAATAGTTCCGTATACACCGCAAAGAAACGGTGTAGCGGAACGTATGAATAGAACTTTACTTGAAAGGGTGAGAAGTATGCTTGCTTGTTCTGGACTTTCAAAAAAGTTTTGGGGTGAAGCTGTTTTAATCGATGCCTATGTGATTAATCGATCTCCTTTTGTGCCTTTAAGTGGTAAAATACCCGAACGTGTTTACGGGTAAAGAAATCGATTTTTCTAACTTGAAAGTGTTTGGATGTTCTGCGTTTGCACATCAAAAACTTGATAAACTTGAACCTAGGGCTGTGAAATGTGTTTTTCTTGGTTATCCCGAAGGTGTTAAAGGTTATAGTTGTGGTTGAAATCTCAACCTGGTTTTAAAGTTTTAATTAGTAGGGACGTGACATTTAATAAATCTGAAATGCCTTGCTTGACTATGCCTTTGTCTCGATTCTCAAAATGATACACCTAATAAGGTGGAGCATGTTCTAGTGTGGATATTTTTCCCGATGTGTGCATGAAAATCATGAAAATGTGCCTCGAAATCGAACTCGTTATGCATGAAATCGAACAGTTTTGCATGATTTTGAACCTGTTTTGCCCGAAAATCATGATGAAGATGTGTGCATGATGAAATACTTGATGAAAATGAACCGAAAATGAAAATCTGCATGATTATCAACTTGTTACAGATAGTGCAAGACGAAACATAAGGCAACTGCTAGGTTTGATGATTTTCATATGACTTCATTTGTTTTTAGTGTGTTTGACTCTATTGATAATTCCGAGCCTAAATCTTATGAAAAAGCTTTAAAATCTAAAAATTTCACGAGTGGTTAAATGCTATGAATGAGGAAATGAATTCTTTGCATGTTAACAATACTTGGATTCTTGTGCCTAAACCTCGCTAATTGTTCTGTTGTGGATCAGTAAATGGCTTTTTAAGGTGAAGAATGAATGTGAATCTGTTAGATTTAAAGCTAGGTTAGTGGCTAAGGGATTTACTCAAAAAGAGGGGATAGATTATACGTAAATCTTTGCTCTGTTGTGAAGTTTACTACTTGTCCGAATTATGCTTGCATTATGTGCTCGATTTAATTGGGAATTAAAACAAATGGATGTCAAAACTGCGTTTTTGCATGGTGATTTGGATGAAAAAATCTATATGCGGCAGCCTATTGGTTTTGTTGACAAAAAGAATCCCCGATTTTGTTTGTTTACTTAAAAATCCTTGTATGGCTTGAAACAATCTCCTAGATGTTGGAACAAGAAATTTGATGATTGCATGTTGTCTTTGAAATTTAAACGAAGTTCTTATGATCATTGTTTGTATTTTAAAGAAGATGCTAAAGTTCTGTTTTCTTGTTGATTTATGTTGATGACATCTCGTTAATTAGCCCTTGTGTTAAAACTGAAGTTGAGCATGTTAAAACTGTCTAAGTGCTAAGTTTGACATGAAATACTTGGGAGATGCAAAAAGGATTTTAGGAATGAATATTTTTAGAGATAGAAAAACTCTTTGATTTTTCTAAATCGATTTCTTATGTTGAAAAGATTTTGAGTAAATTTTCTATGTTGGACTCTAAACCCGTGAATGTTCCTTTGGTGGTCATTTTCTTTTGAGTAAAGAACAATGTCCTAAAACTGATCATGATGTTAATTCTATGAAGAATGTGCCATATTCCAATGCTATAGGTTACGTGATGTATCTTATGGTTAGCACTAGACCCGATATTGCTTATTCTCGTGAGTTGCTTGAGTAGATACATGTCTAATCCTCGAATCATACATTGAATGTGTTAAATGGCTTTTGCGATATTTGAAACATTCTTGAATTATAGTTTGAAATTTCCTAAGTGCAAAGATGGGGTTAAATTGAAAGGTTATGTGGATTCTAATTATGCGAATGATAGGGATAATAGAAAATCAACAACATCTTATGTGTTCACTTTGTGTGGTTCATGTGTTAGTTGAAAATCGCAATTCAAAGATGTTGTTGCATTGTCTACGATCTGAAACTGAGTATATTGTTGTAATCAAGCATTTAAAGAAGCAATTTGGCTTAAAGGCTTGATTTCGAACTTGGTTTTCTTGATGGTAATGTTGTTGTGTTTTTCGACAATCAATCGGTATTCAATTGTGTAAGAATCCTGTTTTTCATGATAGAACTAAGCATATTGATGTGAGGTTTCATTACATTCGTGACATTGTTGCTAAAGGCTTAGTTAATCTTGAAAAATACCTTCCGAATTTAATCCCACGATATGGGAACTAAATGTCCTTCGTGAGTAAATTTCTAACATGTTTAAAAATTTTGAATTTTGATACAGGTGATTGAACAATTCCTATGCTTGCTGGTTTTGGAAATGACTTGCTGTGTGCTTGTTATTTCCAGTATTATTGTGCTGTGTGTACAATATGGTTACTTTACCCTGTCCCTTTTGTGTTATAGTTTGCTGTGTGCTTACTATAATCGTATTTTTGCTTTGACCTTTGTGTGTGTAGTGAGAAAAATCGGCGATGATGATTACTGTTTTCTATTTTGCTTACTTCTCAGTCGGATGAACCGGTATTGGGCCAAAGGTGGAGAATGTTGTTATTTATTGGCCCAAAATTTATTTTGCTGGCCCATTTAAACATATCTCCTTAGCAAACAACCCAACCCATACCACTTGGATGCAGCCCCACAAATTGGTCAGTCGGGTCTAATGATATCCGGGTTGAAGGACCGCGGATCTTATTCCTAAATCTGGACCGCTCATTATAGGGTTTGAATCTTAGCCTTCTATTTCACTCTTTTATTCCAGTCCCCCAAACCCTAATCAGTCAGACCAAAAATCTTTCACCCCTAAGAACGGCTTATCCTCTCTCTCACTATACATTCAAGTCTTTCCTTGTTTCTTTGTGAACCTGGTTCGAATCTTTGTGGGTATTTGTGTGAGGCTTCCGATTCCTCTCTTCGTGTTGGGGTTCGGAATATTTTGAGGGTTCTTTGTACGCGTTCAGTGTGCGGGTGATAGGCGGTTTCGGTGGTCCTTCTCCCATGAAGTTTTCGGTGGGGCTTTGCAACCGTGGTTGGGTTTGGTGTTCGTTGGGGCTAGCTTTGTGTCCGTGCCTTGGCTTGTCCGATTTGGTGAAGATTGTGCTTATTCCCGATTTCGAGCCGAACGGAGTCGACCCTCCTTACCTCGGTCCGATTCGGCGTCTCACGATTCGAAGGGCTTGGCCGAGAGCCCCATCCCGCCGTTTATTTCGACGGGCTGAACAAAGGGGTTTTGTGTAAACCCCATTTGGTGATATCACTCTTTGCTCTTGCTCATATTATTTTCGGTCCTTTATTTTATTTCCGACTTTTGCTTATTTTACTATTTTTTGTCAGTGCGTGCACTGGATGGAGCAGTGTGCCTCCTGCGTGGGTCTTGTTTGTTGTTCCGCGTTTAGTAATTTTAGATTATTATTTAGACGGATTGTAATCCCTAATCCCTAATCCCATAGGCCAAACTTTGTAATAGTTTATTAGTTAAATTATTGGAATCATTATTCGGCTATGGCGAGACGGGCTTGACAATGGGTCGATACCTAACGGTGGTATCGGAGCATCCCCGCTTTGGATCGAAACCCTTACCCTAGGGTTTCGCCTGGTAAAGAGGCTTTAACTCACCTTTACTTTCGCTTTTATTAGTGTAGCCGCTGTCGCGGATTTATCGCTTCAGAGTGTAAATACCGCTTGCCGCGTTTATTTTCGAGTCTTTATTTGCTTTGGGATTTCGTGTGATCCCTTATTTTCTCTTACGTGGTTGATCGTCATTCGTGGTTGATCGTCTTTTTCGGTTTTTTATTTAGTATTAAAGGAACTCCGAGCGTAAAAGCCGCTTGACCCTACACCGCGAGTGTAGTGGAATCCTGTGGTGCGAGGGGTTTCCTATCTACGACCCTTATTTGTGTTTCTCGCCTTTGTATTCGATTTTTCCGTGTCATTGTTGTTTGTTCGTGACTATAACTTGCTCTGTGTGCCTTGTTTTTTTCAAAACCGTTGTGTTTTTGTGAAAATGGTTGTGCCTAGTTATAATCTTGAACCGTTTAATGGAAAAACGATTTTTCGATTTGGCAACAAAAATGAAAGGGATTTTAATTCAAAGAAAAGGTTTATAAGGCTATTAGTGGTGTTTATGGTGAAAAAGATATATTAAAAGTTTTGAAATTGATGAGTATGCATATTCTTCTATCATTTTAAACCTTTCGACTCGTCGTGCTAAGAAAAGTTGGTAAACTTGCTTCGGCAAAAGCTTTGTGGGAAAAATTAGAAGAATTGTATACGGAAACTTCTTTGCCTAGTAAGTTGTTTTTGCTTGAAAAATTTTTGATTTAAACTTGACTTAAACAAAGAGATTGATGAAAATTTGGATGTGTTTACCAAATTAATTCAAGATATTAAGTTGACGGGTGATAAGAATATTGATGATTATACTCCGATTGTGCTTTTGAATGTTATTCCGAGTCTTATAGTAATGTAAATCGCTATTAAGTATGGTAGGGACACGATCACACTTGACATGTTGTGAATGGCCTTAAAAGCAAAGAATTGGATTTAAAAGTCAATAGAAGCTCTAGGCAAAATTCGGTGAGGTTATGCATGTGAGAGGACGTTCTCAAAACAGGTTTAATAAACCCAGTAATAATAACAACCGTAAATTTGCTAAGAAGAAAGGAAAGAGTAAGTCTCAGGTCTAAGTCTCGGCCTAAAAATCGGAAGTGTTATGAATGTGGTCAAAGTGGTCATTATGCTAGGGAATGCCCTAATAAAAGAGGAAATCAGAATTTTAAACAAAATGAGCATGCTAATATGGCTTCTACGAGTGAAAATGTGCCCGATGTCTTTATGGTTTATGAAAATTGTCTTGATGTGAATTTCGTGCGTTCAAATTCTGTGTGTGAAACTGAATGGCTTGTTGATTCGGGTTGCACTTTTCATATGACACCATTTAAAAGGCTATTTTCTAATTATAAAGAACTGTTGCATGGTTCGTGTCATTGGCTAATCAAAAACAAAGTGTAATATTGTTGGAATTGGTGATGTATGTTTAAAATTTGATTCTCGCTATGTTTTGACTTTGAAAAAGGTAAGGCATGTGCCACGATTTATGTAGCAATCGATTTCGTGTGCTTCTCTTGAGGATGACGGTTTAGAGGGAAAATGGGGAAAAGGCTTAATGAAAATTTTAAAGGGTAACTTGGTAATTTTCAAAGTCATGTGAAAAGGAGAAATTTGTATGTTTGTCTTCTTTGAACTTGAATCTAGCCTGCAAAATTCTCGTGAATCTTTTGTGGTGTGGCTCGAAAATGACAAACCGATTTATGGCATAAACGTTTGGGTCATATGAGTGCTAAAGGTCTTGAAATTTTTGCAGAAAAATGGTTATTTTGGAAAAGATAAATTGTCTTGCATGCCATTTTGTGATTCTTGTGTTCTTGGCAAACATTCTAAAGTTAAATTTCTGTTTTCTCTTCTCCGAATAACTGCATGTTCAAATTCTTGAGTATTTGCATGCCGATGTGTGGGGTCCGCGAGTGTTACTACGCATGGTGGTTCTAGGTATTTTCTTTGTTATTGATGATTTTTCAAGAAAAGTTTGGGTGTTTTTGTTGAAAACCAAATCGATATGTTTGATGTGTTTAAACAAAGTGGAAAACTTTAATTGAAAATCAAATAGGAAAGAAAATTAAAATCCTAAGAACTCGATAATGGACTTGAATTTTGTAATCAGTTGTTTGATAACTTGTGTCTTGATTCTCGGTATAAAACGGCATAAAATAGTTCCGTATACACCGCAAAGAAAACGGTGTAGCGGGAACGTATGAATAGAACTTTACTTGAAAGGGTGAGAAGTATGCTTGCTTGTTCGGACTTTCAAAAAAGTTTTGGGGTGAAGTCGTTTTAATCGATGCCTATGTGATTAATCGATCTCCTTTTGTGCCTTTAAGTGGTAAAATACCGAACTGTGTTTTACGGGTAAAGAAATCGATTTTTCTAACTTGAAAGTGTTTGGATGTTCTGCGTTTGCACATCAAAAACTTGATAAACTTGAACCTAGGTATGTGAAATGTGTTTTTCTTGGTTATCCCGAAGGTGTTAAAGGTTATAGTCGTGGTTGAAATCTCAACCTGGTTTTAAAGTTTTAATTAGTAGGGACGTGACATTTAATAAATCTGAAATGCCTTGCTTGACTATGCCTTTGTCCGATTCTCGAAAATGATACACCTAATAAGGTGGAGCATGTTCCTAGTGTGGATATTTTTCCCGATCTTTGTTGTGCATGAAAATCATGAAAATGTGCCTAAATCAACTTTGTTATGCATGAAATCAACCATTTTGCATGATTTTGAACCTGTTTTGCCTGAAAATCATGATGAAGATGTGCATGATGAAATACTTGATGAAAATGAACCGAAAATGAAAATCTGCATGATTATCAACTTGTTACGAGATAGTGCAAGACGAAACATAAGGCAACCTGCTAGGTTTGATGATTTTCATATGACTTCATTTGTTTTTAGTGTGTTTGACTCTATTGATAATTCCGAGCCTAAATCTTATGAAAAAGCTTTAAAATCTAAAAATTCTCTTTGAGTGGTTAAATGCTATGAATGAGGAAATGAATTCTTTGCATGTTAACAATACTTGGATTCTTGTGCCTAAACCCGCTAATTGTTCATTTGTGGATGTAAATGGCTTTTTAAGGTGAAGAATGAATGTGAATCTGTTAGATTTAAAGCTAGGTTAGTGGCTAAGGGATTTACTCAAAAAGAGGGGATAGATTATACGTAAATCTTTGCTCCTGTTGTGAAGTTTACTGTCCGAATTATGCTTGCATTATGTGCTCGATTTAATTGGGAATTAAAACAAATGGATGTCAAAACTGCGTTTTTGCATGGTGATTTGGATGAAAAAATCTATATGCGGCAGCCTATTGGTTTTGTTGACAAAAAGAATCCCGATTTTGTTTGTTTACTTAAAAATCCTTGTATGGCTTGAAACAATCTCTAGATGTTGGAACAAGAAATTTGATGATTGCATGTTGTCTTTGAAATTTAAACGAAGTTCTTATGATCATTGTTTGTATTTTAAAGAAGATGCTAAAGTTCTGTTTTCTTGTTGATTTATGTTGATGACATCTTTGTTAATTAGCCCTTGTGTTAAAACCGCTGAGCATGTTAAAAAGCGTCTAAGTGCTAAGTTTGACATGAAATACTTGGGAGATGCAAAAAGGATTTTAGGAATGAATATTTTTAGAGATAGAAAAACTCGTGATTTTTCTAAATCAGATTTCTTATGTTGAAAAGATTTTGAGTAAATTTTCTATGTTGGACTCTAAACCCGTGAATGTTCCTTTGGCTGGTCATTTTCTTTTGAGTAAAGAACAATGTCCTAAAACTGATCATGATGTTAATTCTATGAAGAATGTGCCATATTCCAATGCTATAGGTTCGTGATGTATCTTATGGTTAGCACTAGACCCGATATTGCTTATTCGTGAGTTGCTTGAGTAGATACATGTCTAATCCGGAATCATACATTGGAATCTTTGTTAAATGGCTTTTGCGATATTTGAAACATTCTTTGAATTATAGTTTGAAATTTGCTAAGTGCAAAGATGGGGTTAAATTGAAAGGTTATGTGGATTCTAATTATGCGAATGATAGGGATAATGAGAAAATCAACAACATCTTATGTGTTCACTTTGTGTGGTTCATGTGTTAGTTGAAAATCGCAATTAAAGATGTTGTTGCATTGTCTACGATCAACGAGTATATTGTTGTAATCAAGCATTTAAAGAAGCAATTTGGCTTAAAGGCTTGATTTACGAACTTGGTTTTCTTGATGGTAATGTTGTTGTGTTTTTCGACAATCAAACGGTATTCAATTGTGTAAGAATCCTGTTTTTCATGATAGAACTAAGCATATTGATGTGAGGTTTCATTACATTCGTGACATTGTTGCTAAAGGCTTAGTTAATCTTGAAAAATACCTTCCGAATTTAATCCTGGCGATATGGGAACTAAATGTCCACTTTGTGAGTAAATTTCTAACATGTTTAAAAATTTTGAATTTTGATACGGGTGATTGAACAATTCCTATGCTTCTTTGGTTTTGGAAATGACTTCTTTGTGTGCTTGTTATTTCGATAGATATCTTTGTGTACAATATGGTTACTTTACCCTGTCCCTTTTGTGTTATAGTTTGCTGTGTGCTTACTATAACTGTATTCTTGCTGCACTGTGTGTGTAGTGAGAAAAATCGGCGATGATGATTACTGTTTTCTATTTTGCTTACTTCTCAGTCGGATGAACCGGTATTGGGCCAAAGGTGGAGAATGTTGTTATTTATTGGCCCAAAATTTATTTTGCTGGCCCATTTAAACATATCTCCTTAGCAAACAACCCAACCCATACCACTTGGATGCAGCCCCACAAATTGGTCATCGGTCTAATGATATCGGGTTGAAGGACCGCGGATCTTATTCCTAAATCTGGACCGCTCATTATAGGGTTTGAATCTTAGCCTTCTATTTCACTCTTTTATTCCAGTCCCCCAAACCCTAATCAGTCAGACCAAAAATCTTTCACCCCTAAGAACGGCTTATCCTCTCTCTCACTATACATTCAAGTCTTTCCTTGTTTCTTTGTGAACCTGGTTCGAATCTTTGTGGGTATTTGTGTGAGGCTTCCGATTCCTCTCTTCGTGTTGGGGTTCGGAATATTTTGAGGGTTCTTTGTGCGCGTTCAGTGTGCGGGTGATAGGCGGTTTCGGTGGTCCTTCTCCGGCGAGTTTTCGGTGGGGCTTTGCAACCGTGGTTGGGTTTGGTGTTCGTTGGGGCTAGCTTTGTGTGCGTGCCTTCGCTTGTCCGATTGGTGAAGATTGTGCTTATTCCCGTGATTTCGAGCCGAACGGAGTCGACCCTCCTTACCTCGATCCGATTCGGCGTCTCACATTCGAAGGGCTTGGCCGGCGACCCCATCCCGCCGCTATTTCGAATTTGAGCGGTTTGAACAAAGGGGTTTTGTGTAAACCCCATTTGGTGATATCACTCTTTGCTCTTGCTCATATTATTTCTCGGTCCTTTATTTTATTTGCTTATTTTACTATTTTTGTTGTAGTGCGAGACCACTGGATGGAGCAGTGCCCTCGCGTGGGTCTTGTTTGTTGTTTCTTTGCGTTTAGTAATTTTAGATTATTATTTAGACGGATTGTAATCCCTAATCCCTAATCCCATAGGCCAAACTTTGTAATAGTTTATTAGTTAAATTATTGGAATCATTATTCGGCTATGGCGTACGGGCTTGACAGCGGGGTCGATACCTAACAGTCGGTCCAGGGGATTTTGCCTTATCAAAGATCGTAGGGGATTTTGTTTGTCTATAAAACTGATTCGCTTTGCCTAAAACGAAAAAAGAATCAATTGGGGGGATTTTAGAAATTTTGAACTAAATCAATCACCACAAGAAAAATAAAAAATAGTGAGGAAAAGTTTGCGGCGAATTTAAATTTTTTCGCCAAAATTATAGTTCACAATGGAAATATCAATTTTCTGGCAAAAGCTTATGATTTAATATAACCAATTAGATTTGCCAACATTTTCGATTTTTTAAAAAAGAAAAATTAAAACGTTTGCAAGGAATACTTAAAAGAATTTCGTCTCTAAAATTATCTCCCAAAAAAAAAAAAGGTCTATGACCAATTATTAATGTTTGGTGGCAAAATTTTAGCACAAAATTTGTTTTTTTCCCCCACGAAATATTTATTACTTTCCTCTAAATCTAATTCCTTCACTGTCAAATCCAAATTCTCACAAATTTTATCCCAATCGAATTCATATTTTGCAAATCAATTTATTTACCTTTTCATTTGAAAAATCGGATGACGGTGCATGTACCTCGCTCTCGCCGGAATAAGACGACGTGCGGTGTGGGGCTGGAATTTTGAGCGTGAGTACTTAATGTTTTTGTGCATGTAGCTCTCTGTTTCTTCTACCATAAAATTTTGCGGCTGAACCAATCGAATCCAAATTGCTGACTATGATTTTTCAGAAGAAAAAAGCCGCTTTGAGGGAAGCACTATTCGTTGTTGTCTCACAAAAGTCTTGCTTAAGAAGAGAAACTCTTGCTTTGACTAAACTTCTAAAAAAGGCCTCTAATCCTTCTTCAGTTTCCTGGATGGTCATTTATGCTTTTCTTTGACATGTGGATTCAAGGGACACAATTCTTCAGCAAGAGGCCTTTTTTAGAAGTTTAGTCAAAGCAAGAGTTTCTTGTTCGTCTGACATTGCCAGTGGCAGGTTTGAGTAAACTTGGAAAGCAGTAACCAACTTCTTTGCTTTCACCTTCTGTTTGCCTCAAACAAGAGTGTCAATATGGACTTTAGGATTGAGAAATCAAGGGCCTTTGTTTTCTTCAATATTGATCCAATGGCCTTAAGATCACAGTCTTTTTCTGTTGGTGCTGCAGAATTTTGGTTGAAGCTCTTCAAATTCTTTAGGCGCTTGTTCACCATTTTATGAATTATTTTTCTTGTGGATGTTCAACCTTGTTAATAAGTTATTTAAGTTTGTACCTTGATTTCTTAAATTTCTGAGGCTATGACGATCCTAGCTGCTATATTTTACAATTTTTATCTTATCCCCATGCCTGCAGTCTAGATCGTTGTGCTATATCTCTAAATGGTATGTAGTCTAAGAATAACCTATCTATATTTTGGGCTATTTTAACAAATTAATGTTAATTAAAAACCAATTTAATATATTGCCGTAAAAAAAATTAAAAAAATAGGTGAAAACAGCGTTGCTCAAATTATTATTTTTTAAATAATTAGCTAGAAAACAGA
The DNA here is from genome assembly GCA_016081115.2 of Rehmannia glutinosa. Classification (NCBI taxonomy): domain Eukaryota; kingdom Viridiplantae; phylum Streptophyta; class Magnoliopsida; order Lamiales; family Orobanchaceae; genus Rehmannia; species Rehmannia glutinosa. Next base: position 83,247,845 of record CM071936.1, on the reverse strand, counting down.
GCTTTAAGCTCTATTTTCATATCATCAAATTTTTAATTCATGTATTGTGGAGACCAATTGGTGATAACGGTCAAAAGCAGTACATGAATCTTGCTCCACAGTTTTAAAATCTTAATTCAGAAGACAAATTATTATTTTTTCCGGATATTGTTTTGTAAAAGTTAGCAAACTCTATTCGGCGATTCGGGAAAAAATTAATACGGCCTGTTCAAAGAGATACTTCCAGCAATGGTCATGAGGTTAGTGCTTAAAAACTGAACAATAAATTTGTTCAACTTCAGGTTTATAATTCATTCTCTTCCAAATTTTAGGGATAATCACAAAACTACCCCGAGCTCGAGCTAAGCTCGTTTGAGATTAAACGAGTCTTTACGAGCCGAACTCGAGCTAAGCTCGTCGAATATGTTAAACGAGGTTTTTACGAGCCGAGCTCGAATCGCTCGCGAACTACATAATTTTTAAACAAGCCAAGCTCGAACTCCATTAGGAAAGCTCGAATCGAACTTGAGCCGATCCAAAAACTAAGCGAGCGAACTCGAGCCTGTTCCCTGTTCGCCGGTTTCGGCCGTTTGCAATTTCACAACACCATTGAAGCTGGTTGGCAGGCATGTTCACAATTTTCACTTCTACATAATTTTCTTTTTTTCTTTTTTTTATTAAGACTAATTAATTAGCTGAATTAAAATTAAATTTTTTTTTATGATTTGAAAACAGATAATTCTAACTAATTTTTTAAAAAAATTTAATTTGAGAAAATAGCATTTTGAACGCTGTTTTCTGCAGAATTTCTACAGAAATTCAGTAAACAGCGTTCTAAACGCTGTTTTCACCTTTTTTTTTAAAAAAAACAAAATTTAAGATAATGTGTTAAATTGGTTTTTAATTAATATTAGTTTGTTAAATTAACCTATATTTTGTTGTGAATATTGAGGTGCTTCATACCCCACAACTATTCACTGTTTTGACTTGAATTTGCTTCATAAACCATTAGATTAAGAAAAACAAAATTACCTTTGCAGCCCGAACAACAAAAGTAGACGACATGTTTAATTATCTATTTTTATCTTATTGTTTTTATATATGTAACCAACATGCTTTCTATATACATATGTGTCGCCTAAAAGACTTCCAGATGAACCTAGGAATGATGCACCGAGTGGAAGCTCTTCTTATGCTGAAGAGGACCCATAATTAAGATGATTCTTCATATTAGGTGTTTATTATCTACAATGAATATAGTTGATAATTTTTCATGCGCCGCACAGCTGATAGGGTTGCTTGGTAAGTCCCTCGTTGTTTTGTTGGACGGCTGCGGAGTTCCCTTCTTGGCTTTGAAGTTGTATTTGCTGACTTTCCTCTTATTCAATAATAAGCAAGGCAATTTCTTCTTCAAAAAAAAAAAAAAGTGGTGGAACTTTAAAAATAAAAAAAGAGATATTTTTATTAAAACATTATTGGAAACCGATAATTGGAGAGTGGACAATAAAACCGAAAATGCGTGGAAAAATGTAACTAATCAAACGAAAAGGATTGTATAAAAGAAGAATTTGGGAAGCCAAAAGGCAATAAATGATATAAAGAATTATGGTGGTGGAATCAAGAAATTCAAGACAAAGTAAAGAAAAAACGAACAAGTTATAAAATATTATAACTTATGAATAAAAATTTATTCGATTAATTAATCCAATTAATTAATACGCTTGAAAATAACTCTTTAATTTCAAGAACCTAGAAATTGTAGGAACACCTAGCAAGTAGCATGATTATCTAGTGATAAGTGAAATAGTGAGTAAACATATATATTTCAATTGCAAGTGTATACATGTACGGTCCTTTCGACAACTAATCTCCCAATTAATGGGTATTGATTATTAGTTGAAATCAATTGATTTAATAACGTGATTTCATTTCAAGTTTCAATGATTCTTTTATGAATAAATATTCATGATGCCTTCGCCAAGGAGATCTTCAAGAACAAACTATGAAAATACATGAGATTCCCTTGTCAACGGAGTATCGAATTCTATAATGACCAACGACAAACCTCCATGCACAACAATGCAACACTTAAAAAAATCCCCTTGTGATTATCATTAAATCAGAAAATAAATTAGAGTACTATAGGATGTACACAAGGCTACTATCATGCCTCAAATTTTAGGACGACTTATGTACTATCGCAATATGGAAATTCTTAATTCGATAGTCAAAGCTTCCAGGCGGTTCCAGCTAAAAAAAAATTATTGGCCCATGTTCGGTGAACTGGTTCTCTAACAAGCTCCCACATATATGTACTTGTGCACGTGGATGTTAATGGAATGCAACATCCTCGTCTTGTAAACATGCATCATGTCCACAAGTCTGGTTGGGCTATTCGATGTCTTATCTTGAAAAATCATTTGACTGGGAACTAATTTAAGACCAAAGCCTAGGAGACATGTTTCATAACTGCCATCAAATACACAATCATGTTCCATGACATAGCTAAATTTGGTCTACGGACGTTATCATATGTACAAATATATAATAAATGTTAAACATAGGATAAAAAATATCTTTTTTATTAATATGATTCCTAATAAAATTGTCTTTACAAGTAGACTAAAATCTAATCTAATTGGAGCATATGACACCTACTCTTAACAATCTCCCACTTGACCCTAGAAAAAATTGGTTATACAACAAAACTCATCATTAAAATATATAATTAGTTCATAAATATATTGATACTCGTTGGAGCATATGACAACTACTTAATTATTGTATAGAAAATAATATATTTTTGTGGGAACTCAATAAATTGTTCATAGAATTTCTCAAAAAAAAATTAAAAAATAAATTGTTCATAAAAATTTATTCCAGAAGTAATAAGTATTAAACTTAACAGCATACCCTGAATGATATATTGTGTGGGAAAGCTGGACTTGAAAGTCATGGCAATGCCAAACACCATTAATCGTAGCTCATTTATGGAAGAAATTTCAAAGTCTGACAGTTGTATTCTGCATCGTAGCCACTCGTTGCCTCTTTAGGTACTATCATGGATATCATATCTCCAAAACTTGTAAGTTAACAGGTATAGCTTATTCTAATTAGTTTCCCAAAAATCAACGAAACCACTATATTTCTTCTTTGCAATCTTGCTCGCACATTATGTGAAAAAGCCCTCATTTGCAATGGCAAAGGGTCTAGAAGTTTCGGAAGATTCAAGTAATATCCCTGCCAATGATGTGTATTTCTCAACGCAGATGCTGGCAAGAAGGGGTGGTGGTAGAAAGCCATCACCGCCTCGAAGATGGGTTTTCCATGCACCTCCTGGTCATGAGAAAAGAGCCGGAGGTTGGAATGCATCACCACCACCTCCGAGGTTCAGTACATCTCCTCATCAAAAGAAAAGTACGCCATTGACCCCACCACGGCCCGCATTTTTTGGATCTCAGGTTATAGATGTTTAGTGTTACTGTAATAGGCATTCACTTCTTGCTTGTATGTCATAGTCAAAGATTTTGATTTTCTTGCACCACTTCTTATTCTTTGTCTATCAATGATTTGCACCTCGTCTTTGTTTCTGTTTGAGTTTCATCTAAATATATTCCTTTGCTCATTGGATTAATCTGAGTGATATACAGCAAAACTATACATTACAACCCCTCCCTCCCTGCCCCTCAAAGACAACGATAAGCAGTTAAGCACATACAGAGTGGTCGAAGTCGAAGAGACACAACATCAACAGATTTCGAATGCATTTGTTTCGGTTAAGTTTAGTTTGAAACTTACATCTTAGGAATAATTACAAAAACTACCCCTGAGATTTGGGGCAATTAAAAAAAAACCCAAAGAAGGTTCAAAATTACAAACATTATCCTAAGGTTTGATTCTGCCTTGATTTTAAGGGATTATCTGTAATATTTTTATAAATGTAAAGGGGGGGGGCTTTTGTATTTTTTTCTTATGGGGGGGAGAATGTAAAGGGAATCAAACCTCAAGAATATTTTGTAATTTTTGAACTTCTGGATTTTTTTGTAAGTATCCCAAACCTCGGGGATGGTTTTGTAATTATACCTAAATCTTATAATTGGGAAAAGAACCAAGGAAGACAGAGTATCTGAACATAAAAAACAAAGTCACATTATTTTGAAGAAAATAAAGTTCATCACTAAACCCAAAATCCAAACATACCTTCAGAATAACTTCTTTCTGTGTTATAACTTCAAAAGAGGGAAGTAGATGTAGAAGAAACTCGGCATCTTTCACATTAAAATCCAAGCAAAAGACAAAAGGTTGTAAGGACACCATGATTCATGTGCATATCTATGAATTTTACTTCAGATAATTCTCTGCTGCATTTCATAAGCAGCTGCATGATTAACTATTGGCAATAATACAGACATACCAGATTTTTGGCTGGCGATAGTTCTGAAACTGCAGAAGAGGTTACAGCATTAATATGCAACCAAAGATGAAATTTTAAGGTTCCACCTACTCTGTAAAAAAACAGATCTACTAATTCAGATTTTCGGGTAAAATATAAGCCGATATGCCCCAAGTAGATTTCGTATACCATGTACAATCTATCTTCCAATTTAATTATACCAATCAAGAAAGATAATTGAAAAGGTAAGGACAAATAGAAAAAGCAAGAGAAAAGTTCTGCTACTGCTATTCCGTTGAATTGCTTGTGATAACTCTTTATTACCAAGCTCCACATTCTTTGTTGCTTCAACTGCCTGTTAAAAATCCAAAAGCAAATGAAAAATCAACTTCAACTAATTTTCTCCACAAGAAAGCAAATGGACGAGAATATCTTATTTAAAGTAAGGGATAATCACAAAAACTACCCCTGAGATTTGGGCAAATTACAAATAAAAATCATTTTTTTGAAAATTACAAAAGACCTCATGAGTATTCTGTATTACACTTTGCCGCTTCCATAAGCAAAAACATTTCAAACACCTCCCTTACATTGGTAAAAATATTGCAATTACCCCTTACATTTAAGGCAGAATCAAATCTCAAGGGGTTTGTTTGTAATTTTCAAACATCTCTAGGTTTTCTTGTAATGAAACCAAACCTAAGGGGTAAATTTTGTAATTACCTATTTTAAGTAATTATGCAGCACAAAAGGCTTTGTTCACACATTGAACACAAAAAATAATACCAATATAGAACAAGAACCATGAATTAGGCTAGTAATTTTTGTCCCAACTCCCAACAACTCAGGAAGATTGAATTCAGTCAACTGAAACATAGCTGACCTGCTCGTACAAAAACTCTATCTGTTGGGCCTGTTGCAAAACATGAGTAGACATGAGGTGGTTGAGTGCAGACATTTCCACCATCTTTGTTTCAGTCTCTTGAACAGCATCTAACATGCTGGCCAATTCAACCTACATCAACATGACACGACAGAAATTTTTTTTATAGAATGTACTATGAGTCGACTTGCTTAAGCCATGTAGTTTCATTCTTCAATTACCTGAAGGGCGCGTGTCTCGTCATCTAACAGTTGTTGCTGGAATCTAATTGGCTCGGATTGAGCATCATCTGTCTGTCTGACTTCCGAATTGTTTTGTTCTCCAAGCTCTACATTTCCAGAAACAGACCTCTCTGCAACATCAGAAGTGCCACTCCGTTTGAGTTTTCTTCTTGGTGTAACGCGGTTGATAGCATCTTGAAACGCAGAGCTCTAAGCTGATCAAATTGTGATGTCACTGAATGAAGCTTTTCACTTAGAATCAATACCTGCAATATGAGCAAAATAGTATTTCACCTTGTCAGAAAGTCAGATAGAGCAAACGACAATAAATCAAGCCTAATACTGCAGAAATTAATCAAAAAGTTATCAAGTGCCATTGGCTGCCACACCACCTTGCACCACTGCTCAACAAACCATGGACATGCCACTATGTGGTCAAAATCCTAGAAGAAATCATTTGATACTACATTTTCGATCCTGGACTGCACAATTATAAACAAATTATTTTCTTCACTCTTTTCATGTATTTAAGTATCAAACCTTCAATAACCATGTTTTCCAAAGTTCTACCGTTGTCTGAAGGGATAATCACAAAAACTACTTCTGAGGTTTGGTTAATTAAAAAAAACAGAGATGTTTGAAAGTTACAAAGACCCCTTGAGGTTTGATTTTGTGTTGAATGTATCGGGATAATTATAATATTTTACAAATGTAAGGAGGGGTGTTGCTTATGAAGGGAGTAAAGTGATACAAAATCAAACCTCTAGTGGTTCTTTGTAATTTTCAAAAACATCTGGGTGTTTTTGTAACCTCAGGGTAGTTATTGTAATTAACCCTGTCTTAATACTAAACTGGAGTAAGGACCCAGGCAAAAAATAGTTATAAGTCTGCAACTGTACAATAAATTGAGCAACATACTTATTGATGTTAATCAACTCATATATAAAAGTCATACCACTCCATGCTTGTGTGCTACAGTATCAGCATTCAAATTGTCATTCCTTATGCCAAGCCATCCCTTTGATTTTGCTTCCTCATCATTTATGCTATTTTTGAGAACATCTATTTGTTCTTTGCATGCTTTGATAAAGACTGTAACCTGCATGATGTAAAGATCATCATGAAATATGCAGGCAAATTGATGCTCTAATCCGTGAACCTATGTGTCAATATTTGGCAGGAACCCACCCAATTTAAAAACCTATTTAAATACAGCAAAAATATGGCAAATTCTTTGTCATAGTAAATCACATTCAGCATTTGAAAGAGTAAATTTATTTAGTGCCAAAAATAGTAGTTGGAGCATTAGCTACACGAAACAGAGATCCACTTCTAAATTGAGAAGAAACTGCATGTGGCATAGTAAGCATGCATAGTAAGGACATATGGAATCCAAGTAAGATATGTACTGGAATAAAATTTTAAAAATTTAAATTACAAAAAAAAAATGGGAAACCAAGAACCATATGAGCTTAGATATACCCACTTAAATTACATCCCCACTAAAATTACGTCCCCACTAAATTCTTATCAATTAACTTATGTCATTTTTCTCCCATAAGGTGTTCAAAGATCAATCCTTTAACAATAGCCAAAGAAATGCAACAGAAGATTGCGACTCCATGACCTAAACACTTATATTAGTTGAAATGAGTCGTGGGTAATGCGAACACGCCTCCACTATAGAAATTTCAATCCGGAACTGGTAACCTTTGACCAATACAAAATAGAAAAATGAGAACACAATAATGGCGGATAACTGCTGGTAGCGGATTTTGCCTTGCTAGGTCTAAACTCCCAGGCATGATTGTTTTCCTTGTGAAACAAAAAAAATATATAGTTAACATGTTCAACCATGCAGCAGTTCAACTTTTTCAAGTATGTGATTGCCACTCAATAATGTACTGACTTATCATATGAGAGTGTGTTTAGAAGTAGAATCAGTAACCTGATAACTAGCAATGAAAAATGGATAAGTACAGGTATAAGGTGGGGAAGTAAGTAAATCAATCAGATGATAGACAAATGATAGATTTCTCACTGTCACTTGACTAATGACTACTCGCTTTCCCCACTTAAAACATAAATCTGTAGTATACACATTTTTTGTACAATAAGTAGAATTCAATTCATGCATTCTTTTGAAATTTGTTTTGTTTTGGGGATAAATACAAGGGATAATTACAAAAAAAAAAAAAAGAAAAAAACTATGGCTCGGGCTAATTACAAAAAAAAAAAAAAAACAAATATTTTTGGAATTTACAAAAAATCCATTTAGGTTTGATCCGTCGTACATTTTTCCCCTTCATAAGGCAAAAACATTTCAAATGCTCCCGTTACGGTTATCAAAATATTACAGTTACCCCATTAAATTTAATACATAATCAAACCTTAACGGGTTTTTTGTAACTTTCAAAAAAAAAAAAAACTCTTTTTTTTTTTTTGAAAATAGCCCAAACCTTCAGGGGCTTTTTGTAATTATCCCTAAATACAATCATGAAATGGTAGTAACACGTCAAAAGCATTATGTTACATACAAAATGTTGGCAGTAACCACTCCAGATAACATTTGTGGCTTCTTAACAATTTATTGACAAAGAAAGTATGATAGGAAACACAAATCATTAACAATCTTTGTAAACGGGCCTAGAACTATCATCAGAAATTAGCAAAGATAACTAAAATTACTACCTTTTGATAAATAAAAAATGAGGCCTTTGCACAAGTAAGCAAGGGAAAGAATGACGAGAATATCTTACCTCATGCTCAATGCTATCTCTCTCTTGTTCAGTGGTACGGTGTGGATCTACATAATCCTTCTTATGCTTCACGAGGAACTGCTCTAAAGCTCTAATACTTTCAAGCTGGCAGATAAACGTGACATAAATCGACTCAGATGAAAAGCAATATGTGTTGATAAAACATGTCACTTACACTGATTTTAAAAGTTCTTGCCTCCTATCCAAAATAAATATACCGTTGTTAATGCAGCTCTGGTGAAAGATGACCTTTCCCTACTTTTATGCATGATAAAAGATGCCATTATGGCCGCGGTTTTGGACTGCCAAAAAAAATTGCAACTCAGAAAATGAATAAACCATTATGTTCAGAAAATAGTATTATAAAATATAAAACAGAGTTACCTAGACAAAATATTTGCAATCAATGTGTAAGGATTCAAATTGCTTCAGGAATCAAAAATTACGAACTACCCAGGGACTGAAATATAACAAAACAGAGATGGGAAAAGAACCTCATTATATCCCAAATTCAATGCTGCTCGACGCGCAGCATCCTTAAAATCCTCTGTTCTGTCTCTAACTTTTGCCATTCCTTCAAATCCAATTTTACGGGTAAAACAATCTTCTGCAAAAGAAAAATTAAAAACCCTTGAGTGACACTTCTTCATTTGCCTAAGGGAAAAGAAAAACAATTCTCCGAACCTCAAAAAGACGAATCACAAAAACAACTGAGCAAAATCAAGAAAAATGGCACAACACAATCAACTCAAATATCAAACTAACAGACACGAAAACAGCCACCATTCCCATAATTTCATAACTAATGAATCAAATATTTCAAACCTTTTGAAAATTTAGCAATTAAGTTGGTAATTTATTAAGAGAAGGAAATGAACAAAGGCTCAGTACTATTGAAAACAAACATAAAAACAATTGGTATCAGAAACAAATTAAATAAACACATACTACACAGACACAACGAGGCAGCCAAATCTACCCTACTCTTGAACAAATTAAAAATTATAAATCAACATAAACGGAAAATGCTTTCTTTGCTTAGATCCACAATACATAGGAGAATATTAACCAAATATATCATCATTACATAAGGATAATTCAATGGATGGAGTGCTGATTGCGGAAAACAAAGAGAAGCAAATCTGCTACGGTGAAAAGCAGTTATACATCTCAATTTGAGTGCAGTACAGACAGAACTGGCGGTTCAACCGGGAACTGGTGATCGATCTGGTCCAAAACACCCTACCAAACCGGTTTCGGTTTAACCATGTCAAATCGGGAAGACCGGTCAAAAGCCGCTCAAACCGAAAAAACCATCCGGTTAACGAATGTCCAGTTTGTCAAATGAAGAAAAGAGAGGGAAAAGAAAGTCGAGCCTAACCCGAAAGAAAGTCCCTTCTGCTTTTCGTCATCCCCTTCCTCTTTTTTCCGTCCAAACAGATAAAATACTCCAATTAATCAGCTTTTATTTTTGGTCAAATTCTTCAATTCTTGGACAATGGGTTCAATTTCTTGATTTTTTCTAACCTGATATGTACAAAAGTGTGTGAGTTGTGACTGTGTGCAAGTGTGCGGGGTGGGTGCTTTTGTGCGAGTTGTGATTGTGTGTGCTGGTGTGTGCGTAGCAGTGAGTTTGTGCACCTAATAGTGTAGATATTAAATGCTAATTTGTGTATTTACTTTAGTTTGTGCATCTGTCTAGAGCTGTCAAAACGGGCTGGCGGGGCGGGCCAGCCTGTGGCCCGCCAAAACCCGCTATTTGGCGGCGCGGTGCGGGCCGGCCTGCCAAAATGGAGGGCCATGCAAGCTCTGGCCCAACCCAACCCGCTATGGGCGCGGGCCAGCCCGCCAGAATTGATATATGTTGGGAATCTGGAACAAAGATAACAATTCCTTCACATAAACTTTGGAAAGCAATAGCAGACCTGGGAACTGATTGCTTGGTTCATTCATTCCAATCTCTAAACCTTTTTCTCATACCACTTTGTTGCAGGCATAAATTACATCCAAGATTAACAGCCTTTCGCATCAATTTCGAGGTTTAACCACCTACGTCTATTAGAAAATAATGACTAACCTATAACTATCTTGCAATTCGACAGCCAAAAAAATTAAGAAAAGAGGGCAATTCCCAATTTCATTCTACAAATCCAGCAAGCCAAACATTGTGAAGTGGTGAAGAAATCACCTATAAATCAATTGGGTAGCAGGGACAAAGCGGTGGCGAAGCGCCGACAGTTCGACGGCGTCGGAGGTGTAGAGAGGGCAGCCGTTTGTGGAGTTGGGACGTCAGACGTTAGTTTCGTGGAATTAGGGTTTCTGCCTTTTGCAGTTTTGGGTTTTGTTTGTTTAATATTGGGTTGGAGTCTGACTCTTTTCATTTGCAGAATGAAAGTTATCTGAACAAACTAAATTTAAATTAAATTGAAGTACAAAACAAAAAAGCCCGCCCCGCCCCGCCCCGTGCCAGCCCGTGGCCCAAACAGTTCAGCCCATTGAGGCCCGCTTCCAAACGGGCCTGCATAATCCTAACCCAACCCAATTATTAGGCGGGGCGGGCTAGCCCGACGGGCTAAGCCCATTTTGACAGCTCTACATTTGTCTGATTTATCTTCAAGTATAGATGATTATTATGAAAGAATGGTTCAAGAAAAATATGTTCTTGGTAATGAAGAGATCAAGTGGAATGAATATTGAATTTTGTTAAATGTACTTTTTGTTAGATATTCAATTATATATTATGTAATTAATTATTGTTAAATTGGTCTGACCGGCAATTGAACCAGTCCGACCGGTTGATCCGCTAACCAGTAGTGAGGCCGGTTTGCTCACCGATCCCATTTTTAAAACATTGCATTCCAAATCCACACTATTTCACTAGCAGTGAGCAAATTCAGTCAAGATTCAGACTTTCGGCCTAAGCTGAACCCTACGGCCTGAACATAAAAAAAAAAAAAAAAAAGGAGAAGAAGAAAAAAGAAACGAAAACTTAGGATGACCAGATTCCACTTAGATTGAATTTCGTTTTTGATAAATAATTTTCCGCACTTTTTCGTTAATATCAATAATCTCTTCTTTCTAATCTCCATATAAATGCTGAAACTTAAAAATGAAAAACTCGAGCCATCCAAGAGCTAAATATGTTTAAATGAAAAAACTGAAACTGATTGGAATCAGAATCTACTCACAATCAAAAAGACATCCAAAATAAAATTCAACGAACCAAAAAAATAGAACACCAAAATGTTGAAAAAATGAAATGAATCCAGGCTGACTTTAATTAACAGAAGATTTCAATAATATACAATTAAATCTTTTGTAATCAATTTCAATAAGCTATTTGCCGCAGTTGTGTGCTTATGGGAGAGGAAAAGGAAGAATTTCTTACCGAGAATTACAGAAGAAAATTGACGGGCTCCCGGGAAAAAGGATTCGGGGGCTGACGCGGAATTCAGAACGACGGCATAACTGGAGGAGATAGAAATCTTCGATTGAGGGCTTTGGAAGGAAGAGCTTCTTTTTGCTTTATTTTGTTTATTGACAAAATAATCCTTAAAATAAGTTTTTATATCCAAAAACTTAAAAATGAAGATTAATTTTTTTTTAAGAAGAAAAATGAAGATTAATTAGATTTTCCCCATTTTCGTTTTTTAGAATCAAAATAACTTCGTTCATTCATGACAAAAAATTTACGGCTGATTATTGCATGTCCTACACGATCATATACTTATATATAGAGATGTCAAAAATAGCCCTACTCGATAATAGAGTCGGGCTAGGATGTAATTTTGTAAGTCCGAAAAAATTTGGGTCTAGGTTGGCCCGATTGGCTCGAAGAAAATCAAGTATATTTTTAATATATAGTTGGGTTGGACTCCCAAAAATAATGGCCCGAAGAAATTCTGTGCCGGGCCAACTGGCCCAATTTTTTCCCTTGGCCTCACGAGCCAGCACCAGGCCGGACAATTTGATAGCTCTACTTATATATATCTAAAACAAAACAATTATATCTAAATAGATCTGTAGAATCAGAACATCGCAACGAATGCATTGGACAAAACACGTAAAAAAATTAATCTCACTTATATCATGTATCATCGGGTAATTATTTATCTGAATTTTCTGACTAAAAACCCATATGTTGGACAAACTATGGGAAAAAAGTCACGTATTGGGAATAAATAAAAGCCATCTATTTGGATAAATTTATTCATGAAGAGAGATTAAAAGCATTGAAAATTACTTCTCTCATCCTCATATCATCATCTTCCTTAGGAGGATGGAGGGAAAAGAATATGTAGGAGCAGAAACGGCTAAAGTTTGAGAGAAGAAAAAATAGCTTTTTGTTCCCCGTTAACTTCTGTAGTTCACCGTCAAAATTCGAACTTTTATAACAAAAAAACAATCTTGATTTCTTATCCCAAATAAATTAATGAATTGAATTTCTTCAATATGAATCTACTTTAGATTTTTCAAGTCGATAAATTATATCGATGATTAATTTAAGTTTTGATATTGATGTTGCTATTTAGAGCAGATCACCCAAGTTAACTGAGTTGGCCAAAATCTTCTTTCCGAGAGGAAGTCTTTGAACTAATCCTCTTCTCGGGAAGTCTTCTCGTCTTCTCGCTCCTCCCGAATCGCTAACTCCTTCAGTTGAGAACTTGTCTGCACACACGCGCAAACGTTAGAAGGTCCTGGGGGTTGTCCCAGGGATGCCCCTCTGACGCTCAAGTCAGCACGGTGAACGAGAGAATAAACAATAATCGAATATTAAATTATAAATGCGTAGGATGATTATGAATTAATTATGAGTTAATTACTTATAGATAATAGAAGGAATCTTTTTATACCTGTGAGATAGACTCTGTGGGCCGTGGGAGAATTTGGTCTATAGGCCAATCCGCGTAGGGAAAATGACCGCTTGGGTCAAACCCGGACTCCTTTGGGTTGGTTTAAATATTAAGAGCTCATTGGGAAATTAATAGTAAATAAATAAATATCAAATGAATTATATTTAAATTATTAAATATCGTTTTTGTCCCCAATATAAGCCCCCCAGCTCTGGTGATGTGGAGGATGAAGCAGTGCGGGAGCTAATCTGGTGTAGAAACATATGGCTTGTCTTTGGAGAATCTTTGACCACTTTGCTTGTGATCATGCCTTCCAAATGTAAATTCTCTTTCTCTACCTCTCAACTTTGAAATTTTTTGCTTTGTAGAAGACTTGGGAAATTTCTTGAAAATGAGAGGTGAGGTGAGATTTGAGGTGAGAGTTGACAGAGAGGTGGAGTGCATCGCGCGGAGAGGGAGATGAGAGCTATAGAAGACGCCCCAGGACGCCTCCCGGGAGTGGGCAAGGGTGCCCCCTTGGTGCCCTCCCCGGCGGCTTTGTGCTTCCTCCAAACACTTTCCTTAGTCGGCTTTGTGCTTCCTCCAGACACTTTCTTCATCTCGATCCTTAGGTCGGTGGGAGCACGTGTTGGTCAGATGATTCCCCAGGCCTATGCATATATACGAGGATAACAGCATGTTATGCGGCAGTTGGGCTTGATTCCGACCATAGACGGGTTTCATTTCTTGTTCTATGCCCGGAAGTCTCCGGGTGACGCCTTCTTCCACTTTTTCCCACGTCCTCAGTGCAAGTTCCTAGATGGGTTTCCTTCTCCTGGTGGGCTGTGGAAGGAGGATTTCTTTTATGTGAGGGATAACGGTTGGAAGCTTCCTCACGAATGGGTTTCAGAGGTTAAGGTTGCCCGAGGCACTCTCGTTTCCCGAAAGGAGATGGCGGAAGCTTATAGGTCTCGGAGCTTGTTTAAAAACCTTCTGAATGTTAAGGAGTTCCTGGGTATCCCCCTTTCTTTACTTCTTTACATTGCTTCATATTTTACTTGTATATTTTGACTACTTCATTTTTTGATGTTGTTTCTACTTGCTTTTCAGGTAAGATGAGTTGCAGCATCGCAGAGTCGATGGCTTTCAAGAAGAAAGAGAAGGAGAAGACTAAGGGGAAGTCTACTGCTGGCGGGAGCTCGAGTGTCCCACCTCGGAGTGAGAGGCCATGCCCTTCCTGCAAGGAGGATAATAGGCACCCTAGCTCACGCTCCAGTGATCGTGCTGATGTCGCTCCGGCTCCTCGTCCTTCTGTAGGCCCTTCGGGAGGGAAGAGGTCGAGGATGGAGCCCGGCGTCGCTGCTTTTGAGAGTGTTGGTCCCCGAGCTCTCTTCTCTGGTGGAGTGAACCATTGCGAGGGGATCCAGTCTCATTGGGACTACAATGATTTTGGCTTTGGCTATGCCGCATGACGAGGAGCTATATCGTCGATGACCGGTCCGCTTGGGTCTTTGTCCTTCAAGGACATTAAGACTCACCTTTGCATGGGACTTGCTCGGGTAAGCTTCCATGGTTTCTTTGCATTTCCATTCTTCATGCTCTGTCTCTTTACTTGGCTAAGACTTGTACCAATTATGTTGTAGGCCCTGAACCTCGTAGCGGCTTCGAACCATTTAGGCAAGGTGATCAAGGCGGAGACCCATCGACTTTGAGGTGAGGTGAAGGCACTCAAGGTCACTGACTAGCCAAAGACAAGTGCGAGATGTTAGATTTGTCAAAGCAGTGTGCCCGGGCGAAGAGTCAGCTTGCCCACGAAGCTGAGATATGTGAGTTGTTCTTCCAGTCTCCCGTTGTAGTTGATTTGTTGGCCAAGGAGAGGTCCAATTCAGTTGAGGCCTACAGAGGTTCCTTGTCCTATCGCTCCGATATGATGAGAGAGTCTTGCTCTTATTATGACTAGCAGTGCGCCACTGCCGAAAACTTCTACAGCAGAGTGGAAAGGCTTCTAGTAAGCTGATAGCCATCCTGGATAGCGGTGTTTCTGAGGAGAAAGAGGATGAAGAGGTCGAGGCCTTGGTGGATCTTCCGACGGTGTTGGTGGCGATGGAGATGCTGCTGATGGAGATGAGGCGCCTCCCGCTTGAGTAGTAATAGTCTTTTTGGCTTGATAGTCTTAGCTTACTGCCCATCTGTTAGGGCTTGGTTTACACATTCGGATGTTTCTTTTTATGCACTCGAACAATTCTCCCTTTCCCTTGACCTTGAGAAGTTTGATTTTGCCCTATAAATGGATGATTTCCTCTTCTTTATGCCTATTAGCTTCCCGTTGTCATGTTTTACTTGTGATATTTGTGTATAACTTCTTGCGGGAGATTATCCTTTATATTACATTTTAACATCAAGGGGCGCCCTTCCGGAACTCGTAGGAGGACGCCTCCTTGGGGTTCCCAGGGCCCCCTTTGAGGAGCCAGGAGGCACCCCAGGTTTTCCCAAGTCATTGCTCCACCTAATGATTTAACATAATTTCGTTCTGTAGGAGACATGTTTATTTCGATGTTGAGGTGGATCTTTCCTTTGGAGGGAATTCTTGATTCTTTTAAATTAGCCGAGAATACTCGTGTTCAAGGTTAATGCGCTCCATCCCCTGATTTCTTCAGGGCGCCCTTCCGAAACTTGGAGAGGGTGCCCTTCCGGGGCTCGAATGGGCTTCCTTTTGGAACTCTTCTCTGGCTTATCTTTTGATGTCTTCCCTAGGTGTTAGAGTTTTTCTTTCTTCTATCGGGGAGGGGGGTTAATATTTTGAGGGATGCCCCTCCAAAGCCCGGAGTAGGTGCCCTCCTGGAGTTCACGGGGCACCTTTCCTAAGCTTAAAAGGGGAACCGTTCTGGAGCTTCCACCATAATTTTTGCTTTAGGCTTTTGATCTTTTCTCCACATGTGTTAGAATTTTTTGCCTTCTTTTTCTTGCATATTTGTAAGTCCAAGCGGCTACGATAATCTAAAGGGGGGGTGAATAGATTATCTCTATCTTTTCGATTATGCCCTCTTTTTGAACAAAATACGCCAAGACAATAATAAAGGTGCGGAATGTAAATAACACGCGTCGATTTATAGTAGTTCAACCCACCTAGGGCCTAATCTACTACTACCCCAGTATATCTGGGATGGGTTTTGAAAAAGGAAAAGAATTTTATTAATTACCACAATTAATACAAATTCAACTTACAACACCTTGAAGAGCACCACACTCTTCTTCAACACCACCTTTGGAGATTACCACAATCTCCCTTTGAAGATTACCACAATCTTCCTTCAACGGCACCTTTGAAGATCACCACAATCTTCAATCTTGAAGAATACCAAATTCTTCAAACACCTCAAGAGCACCACACTCTTGAAACACCTATCACCTAGATCACCCAAGTGTATTCTTTCCACAAGAATACTCACAAGGATGTCTTGTGTTGAATGATGACAAAAATCAAGCTTACAACTCAATAATGAATATTACAATTTGAGTACAAGTGTAATCAAGAAATAAAGCCTAGACCTCAAGATGTGAAAGTGAAATACTTAGGCTATAAATACAACAAGAGTGTTGAATATGAAAGCTTGGAAATTTGCGATTTCTTGTTGTGTATTTGCTTGTCTTGTTCTATTTTGTGTCTTCAATTCATCCTCTATTTATAGGAGAGTCTTCACAACATAGGCTCCCAACATAGGCTCCTTCTTCTTCACTTTTGTCTACAAAAAGAGGATCACAAGATGTAGAAATATTGTACAAAAATAAAAAGTAAATCATCTTTGATAAGAGTTTCAAATGGCACAATTTTGTTGTCACAAAATTACATAGGCGAAGGTTGACCGTTGCCCTGTATAAGATTTCGAACGTTTGAATGAAAATAGTGCGATCCAGTAGGGGTTGGGGGTGCGACCGGTCAAGGTGGGGGGGTGCGGGTCGGTCGGAGGGTCCGACCGGTCGGCCTCACCCTTGACCGGTCATCCTCCCCCTTTTTTCATAGAATTGGTTTCTGTTTCATTTTGTGCGTTCTCCAGGTACCGTTCGACCTTTTGTTCGACCGGTCGACCTCCAAATTGAAATGTTGTCCGATTTTTATCAAAAATAAACTTCAAGAAATACTCCAAAAAATTAGTAAAAACATTCTAAATCAATTGGGAGTATTTGGACAACATTTATAAACATTGTAAACTTATTTAAACTAAACCATCAAAAGTGTTGTCCATTTTTATCGAATAATTAACTCTAAGAAATACTCGAAAAATTAGTAAAGACATTTTAAATCATTTAAGAGTATTTGGACAACATTGTTTTGGTATAAAAACTCATTAACACAAAATCATCAAAAGTGTTGTCCAATTTTATCGAATAATAAACTCTAAGAAATACTCCAAAAATTAGTAAAAACATTTTAAATCATTTAGGAGTATTTGGACAACATTTAAAACCATTGTTTTGGTGTAAAAACAAAATCATCAAAATCATGATAAAAACATTTATCTAACAATATTTTCATTGTGAAGAATAATTCACCCGGACTGTTGTGAGGAGGCCCCTTCCTCCAAGGTCTTAGCTGAAGGAAAAATAATTTTTACTAGGACCTCCTTGTAAGGAGGCCTCTCCCATCCAGGGTTTAGCTGGAAAAGGTCATCCCACCCGGGGTCTTAGTCGAGTGAGTCCACCCTTCCGGGGTCTTAGCCGTAGGAGGTGAATATGTTGGGGATGCCCCAGATAGCCTAATGCTACCTCGCTAGGGATATTAATGAGAGGCCCTGGATAGCATGAAGCTACATCACTATGGGCGACCTCCGGGAACCATGGATAGCATGAAGCTACCTCACTATGGATATCCCCTAGAGCCCTGGATCGCGCAATGCTACCTTACTAAGGGCATTAACAAGGGGCCCTAGATAGCGCGAAGCTACATCACTATGGGCGACCTTTGGGAACCCTGGATAGCGTGAAACTACCTCACTATGGGTATCCCCTAGAGCCCTGGATAGCGCAATGTTACCTCACTATCGGCATTAACGAGAGGCCCTGGATAGTAGAAAGCTACCTCACTATGGCGACCTTTGGGAACCCTAGATAGCGTGAAGCTACCTCACTACGGGTATCCCCTGGAGTCGTTCGACTTGAATGTCTGCTACTTAGCTTCAGGGAAGTCCATGTTCATAAGTTATTAGCTATCATCCATGTAAGTGTGTTGCACATGTTTGGATAGAAAACAAGAACTTTATTCATAATTCGATTGCCTTGGTAGAGAAAGAAATGCGTAGATACTCGGCTCTTAGGCTGGAAAACAAAATAAGTAGACTAGCATCTTATGAGATATTAAATAAACATAAAATAAATAAAATATTAGCGCCCGGATGGGGTCTAGGCGTCTAAGGGTCAAGAGTGGGGGGTTTGAACTCCCTTCATTTCTCGCTCGTGGCGCTTTCTTCGCGTCGTGCGGCTTTGGATCACGGTAAAACTTGCTCTGATCCATATAATCCTTCAGGTGGCCCTTCTTGATGAGTCTCTCGATCTCTTTTTTCAGATGGAAACACCTATCTGTAACGTGCCCTTTGTCTTGATGGACGGCAATATCATTGGATTGAGCTAGTTTGGGATTGTCCCTCATCCCTTTAGGAGGCTCTATAATTCCTTGCCGTTGGGCTGCGTACATGATTTCGACCAGGGGTACATTCAATGGGGTGTGTCTGCATTTGACTTTCCTTCTACTTAAGTCTTCTTGTTGTTTCTCTTGGGGCTTGTTTTTTCTTCTTCTTCGTGGGACTTGCGCTTGATTCCGGGTTCCGTCTTGGTGGACTTCTCCACTCGAATATGCTTTTCCATTTGACTCAATAGCTCCTCCATGTTGGATGGAGGCTTCCCGGTCAGAGACTCATTCAAATGCCCTTGGCGTAGGTTCTGCTGTAATATCCTAGCCAAGGTCTCATGCTGGACGTTGACAACTTCATTGACAACTTCCATGAACCGTTTCATGAACTCCGCAATGTTTCTCCTTCCTTTTGTTTCACCTGAAAGAGGTGAGCGATAGTCTTGGGACACTTTCTGTTGATGGAGAACTGCTGCATAAAGACTTCGGTGAGCTTATCCATCCTAGATATTGATCCCACAAGGAGCTAATTGAACCACATCAGCATCCTCTTGGTCAGAGTAGTGCATAACACCTTATCATAGGAGACATCTGTCATGTCATAGAGATCCGCCTTGGCATAGAATTTGTCCAAGTGCTCTTGCGGATCTCCAGTTCCATCATACTCCGGGAGGTTGGAAGTCTTGATTCTTGATGGAAATGGTTTAGATAAAACCACAGGAGCCAACATGCTCCACTTTATCAACATCGTAGCCCACGAGTTGGCTAGGCTAGGTTGTACTACTTGAGATTATTCAACCGGTGGCAGCTCTTCATGATTCTGATTTTCAACGCGACCTTTTTTTCTCTCATCCTAATCGTCTCGATCAGGGTCTTCAGCCATGGGCAGAGCCCATGGTGGTCCTCCTGCCGCATCTGTTGCGGCTGCTTGTTCCCTTACATTGTGTCGAGATGCTCTCCAGGAAATCTCTTCCAAAAAATCTTGTAAGGTTTCTTGAGCTAGGCTAGTTTATTCAGCGGGCGAAGCCCCCTAGGAGAAGGGAGCGGCACCCCTTTTGCAAACAGAAGAGGGGGTGGCACTCCTCCAGGAGGAGGAGGGATGGCTCTCGTCTTCCAAATGGTCGTTGTTCTTGCTGGTCTTCGGTGGCTCAGCTTGTAGCTTGAGATTTGACGTCACGTGCTTGCGATCAAGTTTACATCTTCGTGTACTTTGGTTGTTCCAACAGACGGCGCCAAAATAATCCGCTTTTTAGAAGCAGATCACCCAAGTCAACCGAGTTGACCAAAATCCTCTTCTTGAGAGGGAGTCTTTGACCTAATCCTCTTCCGACGATGGGGAAGTCTTCACGTCTTTTGCTCCTTGAATCGCTAACTTCTTGATTTGTGAACTTACATGCACACACACGCGCAAATGTTAGAGGGCCCCATGGTTGTCCCAGGGAGGCCCCTCCGACGCTCAAGTCAGCATGGTGAACGAGAGAGTAAACAATAATCGAATACTGAATAATAAATGCGCAGGAGGATTATGAATTAATTATGAGTTAATTACTTACGGATAATAGCAATGACCTTTTTATACCGGGAGATGGGCCCCGTTGGCGTGTAGGAGAATTTGGCCTATAGGCCAGTCCGCGTAGGGGAAAACGACTGCTTGGGTCAAACCGGGACTCCTTTGGTCCGATTTAATTATTAAGAGCCCATTAAGCAATTAATATTAAATAAACAAATATAAAATGAATTGATATATTTTCAAATTCTATAGATTATGATAGAAACAATATTGGTTTTAATACTTAAACGAGCTTAAGAAACATTAAATTTTCCAAAGTTCGTATTTTGTACAAAACTTATTAATATAAATAAAAGAATACATTTATATAAAAACAATCTTAAGATTGTCAAAGGTAATAAAGTAGGGCAAAAGGTTAACTATGACTTTTAGGAAATTATCAAATTGAAAAGTATTTCAACTTATATTTTTATCTATATTTATTATAATAAAATCCCGTAAAGTAGTCATCTACAAGATTAATTTATATAAATAAATTATTGTTGATGCAAGTTATCAATTTGAGAAATTCAAAGAAAAATAATTCTCTAAATAGACTTTAATTCGTGTTTTTTTTAAATAAAAATTCACTGGGGATTTAATTTAAAAAAAGTTAGATCTTGATAATTTTTGTGTTATGATTAATTATTCAATGTTGGGGTAATTTCATTTTTGGTACCCAAACTATATATATATTTTGCTTTTGGTACCATATATTTCAACCTCATCAGAATTGGCTACCACTGTTTTTCTTTTTAATCGGTTTTAGTCCAAACTAGCCACATAAAAACATTCGCCTATAATTTGGACCAACCCCTGCACCGATGAACATCACTCAGCGAACGATCGCACCAAAATTTGTTCATGGATGAATCGTGATGCCAAACATGACCTCTAATTTTCTACGCATGGCCCTGAACTTATCACTTAAAATTCACCCATTCAGGCCAAATAACATCAACCACCAACTATTCATCCCCTCCCAACCAACTACATGCCTTGATTTGGCCAGAAATTAACCCCTTGTATGGTTATGTTTCCATGGACCATTTCTAGTTTCTAGTGTTGGAAATTGAATTTTGAGAATTTATTGGTTTTCGTGTGAAAATTGAAAATATGTTTGGATGAATGAATGAAAATGAGTTTTATGTAGGTTTGAAAATGAGATTGTGTTTGGTTGAGTAGTTTTGAAGTATTATTTTATATATATAATAATTTGAAAAGTTGATAATGGTTGAATATTTTAATTGGATATATAATATTATATTTGTAAGATTGTAGTGTGGTAGGTCCCATTAGGTAGATATAATTAAAAAATAATAATATTTTAAGTGGATATATTGGTAATGGTGGGTCCCATGTGTATAATTGGATGAAAAGATGAGAATTGTGATTAATGAGTGATGTAGGACAATATATAGGGTTGGGAATTGAAATTATAAGTTTGAGATGTAGTTCTATGTGAAAAATGGAATGTGAAAATGATGATTTCCATTGGAAAATTTATAAACAAACATGATTCCAGTTTTATGAATAGTTGGAAATTGGAAATAGGTTGTTGGAAACATAAACAAACAAGGAATATTCAAAAATCACAACTTGAAGGTTGTAACCTTGATCAACTCGTCGGTGGCGATTCCCATGTTGCTCCTTTCATCCACCAATGCCAATGAGATTGCAATCTCATGGGTACCAAGTTTCCTATGTCAATTTTCGATGGGTATCGCTGACATTAATTTATCCAAAATTATCCTAAAGCCGAAGTTCAAAAAATCCAATGAAAGTGGCCTAAATGTCTCCATGTAACATGGATGGAGCTAAAAGGTTGGCGGCGGCGGCCGCCCCTTTGACTTTATTTTTTTTTTCATAATTAGTATAACTTTTTATATATATAATTACAAAATTTTATAATTTTTCCCCCTTAAAAAAATAAAAACTACCTATTTATCTTAGTCAAGAAAAAATAAACTTTCCCCCTAGTCTTCATTTTCTGGATCCATCTTTGGACCATGTAGACGGTTAATCCTTTCAATTCAACATCGAGGAATAAAAAGCCCAATGATTATTTTAAGTAATTTTGAGAAAAATAGAACACGGTGAAGCTAAATGTATTATAACATATATGAGTAGAAAATCGAAAACTTTAACTGATGATAATGTAGTATAACATATATATGGATGTCAACATGTCCGGGTAAGACCCGTCTTTCACATTTTTGCATGAACTATGTGTTGTATGAAACTAGTCTTGGGAGTGTTTCTAAGAACTTCCATATCTCACATAGGAAAAATAAGAAGGTTTTACTCACTTTATTAATGAGAGGACATTATGGGTTTAATAATAGGTCAAGTGAGTAAGGTGGGATCGCACACATAAAGAGTTGGGCTAAATTTGCAGTTTCAACTGTAAATTCGTCGATTTTCCCCCCTGAGCGGGCTATGTAGTCGCGACTCGATTTAGTTTCAAAACTCTTCTATTTCTACCTTACCATATTTCCTTAATTGTCCCCTATGTTTTAGTTTAGAGCCGCTTGCTTGTGCCCCTACTTGATATATTTGTATTACCGTTTGAAGCTTGAATCTTATATATCATAGAGCTTCCAGTGTCATTTATACACCAAAACAACACCATTCTCTTCTCGGGTTTTGTTGGGTTACATTCTTCGTGTGCTATTACTGTTCATTTTTCCGTTGAATCTTGGGGGATTACACAAATAAATCCTTTAGGACAGTGCTAGTGTTGCACGCCTAGAAAATCAATTGTTGTTTCAAAACTCTATACATAAATATTTTCTAACATTCTAAAGGATTTAACATGGAATTTGATAATAATGCTATAAGTTCATCTGTGGCCAACTCAACACACCACCTGAGAATAATGCCACGGACACTTTTGTAAATGTAACTACACCAATCGTTCTTCCTATTTCTCCGCATATCCTGTCATTCCCATATGCCAAACCATTTCTAGACATCTCCAAAATTGAAATATTCAGTGGTCAGAATTACAGACGTGGGCAGGAGCAAATGTTTTTCCATCCTAGACATGCACGGTGTTGATAATGTATCGATACAAAAGAAGCCTCAAGCCTCACGATCCATGAGAAATGGAGATGTGTGCTAACAAGGTTTGTAGATATACAATTATTATCACTCTTACTAATGATTTGTTTGATGTATCTTTGCTCTTATAAGGAAGGTGATATTTGGGAGTCTATACAATTGAAAATATCTTTGCCGAAGATCTTTGGAAAACAAAAGTTCATCATTGGAAATTTTTATAGATGAAACATTGTTGGTCCCAAGGGGTGTGAGTAAGGTTTAGAAGGGGGGGAGTTGAATAAACCTTACCAACTTTTCGATTTTAGTCCTTTTAAAATATAATAGAGTTAACACAAACAGCTAAGTCCTTGAGGGACAACTAAGTTGGTTATTCAAATGAGAATTAGCCACTCAATAGACTCGATAGATTTGTTGATAGAATAACTCGAGTTGTTTAACCCGAACCTTAACTTGGTTGTGTAGGTTTTATCGTGGAAGACTTAACACCCTTTGATTTGTTTAAAACTTGTTTTAACACTTGATTTTAGCACTTGGTTATTAATCGGTTGGATAACAAATATGTTTAACAATGAGATATAAAGTAAATATGCGAAAATATAAAATCTTTGAAAAATAAATGACACATATCAATTTTTATAGAGGTTCGAATATGGGGTAATTCTTCTAGTCCTCTCTTCTCTAACTCCCGGAGGAATCCACTATGTAAAAGATCTGTTTACAAAGTGGTCACGATCTAGAGACGTCTTGATCACACACCGTTGGCTTCTTCCGACTAAACTTATTCACAGAGCATTTTGCTACTTGCTACTTGACTCACTTTCTCAAGCTCTTGGATTTGATCACAAAGCCCTCCAATAACTTGAATCTTTGTTCGACCATGAACCTTCCTACAATCCTCCTTGGATAGTAAACCCCTTTTGATTCTTCAAAAGTTTCATCTTCAACAGTTTGAAGTTGTCTTTTCTTCGAGTTTCAGGCTTGAGGATTTTCTTGAATATCTTTGAGAATATCTTCAGGTTAATAGTTCGAATAATGCTTGTTTGTTCGTGGTTCAGGTAACCTTTTCTCAATGAATTTCCTCAGCCTTTTATAGTGAACTTTCAAAAATCTGCCTGTTGAAGAGATAGGCTGATTTTCAAAAGTCACTTGAGTTCATTGGCTTGTCTTTTCTTGGTCCTCAATCTTGAGATGTAGACCTTTCCTCGTATTAAATGAATGTGCGACTTTTCGAGGTTCTGACATGAGGTGCAGTGCTTCCCATTGGTTTATTCCTTTTGCACGCTTCTAGGACAAGCACTTTAAGACCTGACAGCATGGAAGTATTACTTATTTAAGTAATGTCCTTGACTTCTGTGCAACGGATTCATTTCAGTTAACTCCTCTTGGCTACTGACTTTTTCACCAAGTGACTTGAGTCTGCTCCAATCATTGGAAGACTCATCTGCCACTTCAACTTGAGACTTGGCTTCTTGAGTTGACTTTGACTGATTCTTTACACAGCTGGTCCTCAGCTGATACACCTTCAGTCGAGTTCTTAATCTTCTATCTTGGCCATACTGAGCTGTTTCACAGCGGAGTCTTCACTTCAGTCTTTAGTTGACTTCTTGAACTCCAGGCATAGCTGACTTGACTCAGCTTTTCCAGCTCTATCTATTTCAATGAAAATTACAAGGAAAATGGGGTGCCAACTTTCTAGTTTAAATTTTACATGGCATTCATTAAAATCTATAAAATAAATTTCCCAACAGAAATGACGGATGGCAAAAATATCAAGATGCATATCAACGAGTATCACAAGCTATTGGAGGATCTAAAGACTGAAAACACCACCCTACAAGAGGAATTCTTAGTTGGTTTGCTGATTGAAAAATTGCCAAACTCGCAGAAAGACTACAAACAACAATTAA
The DNA here is from genome assembly GCA_016081115.2 of Rehmannia glutinosa. Classification (NCBI taxonomy): domain Eukaryota; kingdom Viridiplantae; phylum Streptophyta; class Magnoliopsida; order Lamiales; family Orobanchaceae; genus Rehmannia; species Rehmannia glutinosa. The sequence goes on along the minus strand of CM071936.1, from coordinate 83,222,636 downwards.
AACATAAACACGTGCAACTATCTCTTGCTAATCTAATTACCCATATTCTAATCGAAGACATCAACTGGAGAGAACTCAAAGTGAGCAAAGGAAAGGAAATAGATATAACTATAAACACGGTGCAAGGTAATTTTAATAACAAGAATGTTAAAAAATTTAATCAAACTGATTACAAATCTAAAGTGAATAACTCAACCAACTTTAAAAGAAAGAAAACTGTTACGTTTGTGAAATGTTGGTCACCATGCACCTCAGATCAAACATAGAAAGAAAAAGAAAAATGGCAATCCTCCAAAGCCAAATGGAAATCATCCAAAACTAAATGCAAGTTTGGTCGAAGGGGATGATATTGTTACAATAATGCTTTCTCAAGTTAATCTTGTGGCCAATGTGAAAGAATGGATGGTAGACTCGAGGGCTACCAAGCACATCTGTGCAAATAGAGAAGCCTTTGCATACTACAATTCTGTGGGAGACGAAGAAGAACATGTGTATCTCGGGAATTCTCGAACTGCACAAGATCTTGGCAAAGGAAACGTTATGTTGAAACTCACTGGAAATACCTTGGCTCTCAATGAAGTGTTTAATGTGCCCATTATTAGGGCAAACTTAGTTTCTGTCTCTTAGTTGGGGAAGGCTGGAGTTAAAGTATCGTTTAAATCAGACAAGATTGTAATGACAAAAAAATAATGTCCTTGTGGGCAAAGGTTATTGTCATCAGGGTCTGTTTGTACTCAATGTTTCTGATGTTATTAATAATATTGCATCTTCTTCTGCTTATATGATTGATTCTATTGATTTATGGCATGCTAGATTAGGACACATTAGTACATGTTATATTCGTAAAATAAATGACACAGTTAATTTTTATAGAGGTTCGAAGATGGGGTAATTCTTCTAGTCCTCTCTTCTCCAACTCCTAGAGGAATCCACTATGTAAAATATTTGTTTACAAAGTGGTCAACAGTCTAGAGACATCCTTGATCACTGGCGGCTTCTCTTCCGACTTCTTCTTCAGGCAGTTTGCCTTGCTACTACTTGACTCACTTTCTCAAGCTCTTGGATTTGATCACGAAGCCCCCCAATAACTTGATACTGGTTCGACCTTGAACCTTCCTACAATCCTCCTTGGATAGTAGACCCCTTTTGATTCTTCAACAGTTTGAAGTTGTCTTTCCTTCACAGCTTGTGTTGGATCAATTTTCTTCGGGTCAGGCTTGAGAATTTGCTTGAATATCTTTGAGAATATCTTCAGGTTAATAGTTCAAATAATGTTTGCTTGTTCGTGGTTCAGGTAACCTTTTCTCGATGAATTTCCTCAGCCTTTTATAGTGATTTCAAAAATCTGCCCGTTAAAGATATAGGCTGATTTTCAAAAGTCACTTGAGTTCGTTGGCTTCTCTTTTCTTGGTCCTCAATCTTGAGATGTAGACCTTTCCTCGTATTAAATGAATGTGCATCTTTTCAGATTCTGACATGAGGTGCAGTGCTTCCCATTGGTTTATTCCTTTTGCACGCTTCTGGGACAAGCACTTTAAGACCTAGCAGCATGGAAGTATTACTTATTTAAGTAATGTCCTTGACTTCTGTGCAACGGATTCATTTCAGTTAACTGCTCTTGATTGTTGCCTTTTCCCCCAGGTGACTTGAGTCTGCTCCAATCATTGGAAGACTCATCTGTCACTTCAACTTGAGATTGGCTTTTGAGTTGACTTTAACTGATTCTTTACACAGCTGGTCCTCAGCTGATATACCTTCAGTCGAGTTCTTAATCTTATATCTTGGCCATACTTAGTTGTTCCACAGCGGAGTCTTCACTTCAGTCTTCAGTTGACTTCTTGTACTTTCAGGCATAGCTGACTTGACTCAGCTTTTCCGGCCCTATCTATTTCAATGAAAATTACAAGGAAAATGGGGTGCCAACGTCCTAGTTTAAGTTTTACATGACATTCATCAAAATCTATAAAATAAATTTCCCAACAATTTCCCCCTTTTTGATGATGGCAAAACTTAAGACATTAAACAAAATATAAACAACAAAGATACATACAGACAATGCAGTAACAAAGAATGTATGCGTAGAATCGATTGTTTTATTGATCATAGCATTCTTGTCCTTTACACAGTTGTTCACATTTAGTATCAGAGCATTCTATATCAAAGCAAAATACAGACATCTATGCTAGGATAAAAATACATAGTGAAAAATTACAGAACACTTCACTAAGTATACATATGACTTAAAAAATTGTATTTACATAAGTAAAATACATGAAGGGTTCACAACAACACTTTATCGCCTTCGCTGCCTCCTTCTTTCCTCTTCAGCTCTGTCGAAGTCATCAACTCTTTTTCTCTTTCTTTCTTCTTCCTCAGCTTTCTTCTTCTTCTCAGAGGCTCTTTTCGCTGCATCATCATTCCTCTTCCTCTCGAGCCATAGCTGAGTTTGTCTTTCATTTCCTCTTCCTGTATTTTCACGGCATCAACATTCTTTCTTGCCACCTCCAGATTTGCCACTTCATCATAGCCAGCCCAGTAGAGTCTCCCCTTCTTTCCGGGATCCACATATCGATGTTCTTGGGTCTTAGACGAGGTCAAAAGCCTCTTCCTCCACCACTTCTTCCTCCTCCTCTGGGTGTATACTGTACACGAGTTTTCTGCTTACCAGCTGAATGGATGCTGGTAGTCTGCTGCTTATCAGCTTCTTTGCACAATTTAAGACCCTTGTCCCAGTACAGATCCCAGGCTTGGGCTAGGGACATCTTTTGGAAATAGCCTTTGGATTAGAGCGTCTTGAATTCTTCAACTGATCTTAGCTCGGATCTGTTTTTAGGAATAGCATCTTGATCCTTTCTTGCCGGAATGCCGCCGTATTGTTTCAACACTTCTTTGATGCGGGCATCCGTCTTCTTGTCGAACTCTACCATCCCTGCTTCTACGATTTGCCTTTTCTCCGATATTAGCACAGTAGAGTGTTCGATCGGCAGAGTCACTGGAAGTTTGCTGATAATTGAGGCCGTAACATGACCCTGCTGAGGGGTTTCAGCAATCATTAGTGTCAAGTCCTTCGAAAGTTCCCCCTCAGCTGCTTTTCCCTTCTTCTTCTCAGCTACCGTCATCTTGATTTCAGACTCTTTCAACTTTTCTTCTTTTAAACTCCTTAGGGACTCCTCTTCCTCCTTTTGGCATCATCAAAGGAAAGAGGGACCCCGGGAACATGCCTGCAATCATAAAGTCGAGTTTGCTGAGCGCGGAATTCTGTTTGGAGTCTGCTTGCTGCGTAAGCTGTTCGAAATTCTGAACGAGTGGCTTTGGACTCGGCTACCACCAATTTCATTTTAGCCATGAGAAGGCTGAATTTTGCATTCATAGTCTCCTCAAGTCGCAGAACTTCTTTTCTCTGAAATTCACGCAGTAGCTCCATTTCTGTTTTGTGATGGGCATGCAGCCTCTCAATATATTCTTGCATTTTGTGCCTGTTCGAAGTGTTGTCAGCGCTCCAAACAAGCATTTTATTGTATAACGCCTTAAAATAGCGAACTTGCTCGTATCGCATGGCACTCTACTGTTGAGACCATTTTGTGATCCTTACCACTATCCCTCTCAAATCTGCTGTGAGGGTGGCATATCTATTGTCCAGTCGTAAGTCTAGTGAGGCTTGGTGCCATTTGATCTTCTCAATCTCTTTACAGATCTTCTTAAAGACTTCACGAATCTCAGGTGTCCCACTTGATTCAACTGTCGGCCATTCTGCATTGAAGGCAAAGTCTGCTGGCATAATAGAGTCGGTAGGGATTACGGGATCTTCTAGTATAGTGAATCGTCGCTGCTCTTTAGCGGTCTCTTCCTCTAGCTCAGGCAATTCAATAGAAAAGGGAAATCCTTGTTCAAAAGCATCATCTTGCACATATGGGATTGCTTGTGCGGTTTGTGCATGTGGTGTTTTTGGTGGAATCGTTACTGTTGTAGTTGTGGGAGCATGCGCAGATGACTCGGTTTCTGCTGGAGCGTTTGGAATGTGTTGCCCACTAATCGATCCTCACTGTCTTAACAAACTTCTTTGGTCTCGTAGATTTCTCTAAATGAATTCAGGATCCTCTCGCCGCAACATCGGCGTCATCGATGATGATGATGATGAAATTTGGGGGCTTGGTTCATCATCGAAATTGAATGTTTGACGAGCTACTTTGTAACTCGATCAATCGTATTCTTAAGAACATCCTCACCGGGTCCTTTTGATGTGCAATGGGTGTGGACTCGGCTTCATCTTGGACTTTAAATGATATGTCGGGATTCTCCTGTAAGTCATGAAGTGCGCTTATCTCCTTCTCAGACTCAACGCTTTGAATAAGAGGAATGTTCTGGATCTCTTGAGCTTTACCCATGGAGGTCTCAACTTCCCTTGGGCCTTCAATACCTCCAGCAGTCTCAATTGCAGCGAGGCCTTCAATATTCCCTTCGATGATGCCAGAATGTCTTAAGGTCTTCAGCATTGGTATCCATATGAGTCTCAACCCCTTGGATTGTACTTTCATTGCCCAAAGTGTTAACTCCCAGGGCATTTCCATCCCGTGCCTCGACTGCAATAACAATGTCATTAGCCTTCATAGCAGCTGACATTTCATGCTCTCCATTCCCTGAGATGTCTCTGGATATCTGGATACAGAGGAGAGTACATAATGATATCATCAGCATCATCATCATGTTCATCTTCTTCTCCTCCTCTTTCTGGAATAGAAGGTAAGTCATGTTGCTCTTCTCCTTTAGCAGCGTCAGTAGCAGGTGGAGAGACAACTTTTTCAACAGGATGTTCAGTTGTCTCAGCTGCTTCACTTTCCTCGGCTGTCTAACGCCCAGCTGAGTCTTCAGTAGGCCTCTGTTGATCACCCTCAGCAGACTTGGCTTGATCATGAATCACTTCAGGAGACTGCACTTCCTGAGTTTCAGCAGTCTCGGATGCTTTCTCCAGCTGAGTGGTAGATTCAGCTGTCTTCTCCAATTCAGAGTTTCTTACCAATCTCCTTTTTCTCTTGGGTAGCAGAGGAACCTCTTCTTCTGTGTTTGCTGGTTCCTGGAAGGAGAATGCTTGCGCGGCTGACTTCCTGGGCTTGACAGTGCGCTTTGTTTTTGATGGCAGGAGAAGGAGTATGATATTCCTCCTATCCCTACGGTGCAGGGGCAAAGCGACTACCGGGCAGGGGGTAGGTACATCCTTTTTCTTCTTGCCGGGCAGGGACAACCTTCTTCTTCGACTTTGTCTTGTAGGGCAAAGCCTTTCTTCTTTGGGGAGTAGCGATTGTGTCCACGGGTTGGTGATTCCCCTCACTTGTATCCGATTTCTTTGCGTGGGCTCTCTTCTGGGCTCCAAAGAGGTTCGACCTGAACATATTCTTGTTGACATGGAAGGGTTTTCCATGTCGAAGGGCAATGCCCTTCACTTCCATCAAGTGGCCAATCACCAGGCCATATCCAAGAGATCCTCAAAAGGATCCGTCTTCTGAACGATTTATTCACAATATTTTGGCGAGTCCATCACACTAACTCGGCTAGTTGACTTTCTTGCCTGCATGATCGCACCATGATGATCAGCTTAGTCTTGGACAGCTGATTAAAGCTTCCAAACTTCATGTCTACACACTTGGAGATGACATCCATCAACTTATGATAGTCGTCCTTCAGCAATTTCTTCTCAGTTGTGTAGACCACTTTAGCAGCGCACTCCGATTTGGCTACATCTCTCCATGCAGCAACCAAATCAACATCAGCTTCACCAATCTCCTTCATGCCTTGAGATGGCAACAAGCGGTGCTCGCAAGGTCTTAGCATTTATCATAAGGTCCTTTGCGTGTGGGTAAGACTTGATCCTTCGTCCCGCACGGCGTTAACATAGAACTGCGCTACCTCCTTGAGATAGGTATGCGAGTATTCCAAAGTCAGAAAAGCCTTGAGACCTGACTTTTCTAGCATTTCAGCAATTTTCTTATCAAGGGTTTCATCGGAACCCTGCTTCACCATGCCTTCGAAATCCACTAACTATCATGAGTGGATTTGCTTTGATAGCTTGAGGAAATCAAACTTAGGTGCCATTTTCAGATATATTTACCGATTAAAACTTGACGAACTTGCTTGAGGACACTTAGGGTTTGCGAGATAGAAAAAGCTTGCTTTCTTTTTGCTTGAAGATGAACAGTTTTCAAATAAGAGAGAGAAAGCCAAAAAAAATGGATATATAAGGGTTATGAAAGGACATGTCTTTGGTTTTTGAATTTTTGATGAAAATCAACGGCTCAGATTTAGCACGTCAAACTGCATTTAATTTCTCGCATTTAATGTGGCAGCATTTATATCCAATCATATGTTTACTGTGTAGCTTTTGACTGTACCCGTCATTATTATGCTGACGTCATTCTTAAAAACATTCTCGCTCATTAAAAACGACTGCGTTTTTGTCACTTAGCTCATAAATGACTCAGCTTATATCAAAAATGACTTAACTCTGCTTCTTTCCTTTCATTCAGTAACTCAGCTGTCAGCCAACTCGATACAGCTGGCTTTCCGACATAGTTGTTTCACATGGTTGATTTGTGAAACTTGTTCAATTTTCATCTTCTCATCTTCCATCTCTTCCGGTCGAGTCTTCTGAGTGTCAACTCAACTCAATTAACCCTAGCTCATTCTTAAGCTCTTCAAATATTGACTCACATAGGGGTTTAGTGAATATATCAGCTAGTTGCTTATCAGTTGAGATATATTCCAAAGTGATGTCTTTCTTTTCAACATGATCTCTTATGAAATGATATCTGATATCAATGTGCTTTGTTCTTGAATGCAACACAGGATTCTGAGTGATTGCAATAGCACTTGTGTTATCACACATAATTGGAATATTTTTTTCTTCAATCTCATAATCTCTCAGCTGCTGTCTCATCCATAAGACTTGGGCACAACAGCTGCCCGCATCTATGTATTCTGCTTCAGATGTGGATGTGGCTATTGAGTTTTGCTTCTTGCTAAACCAGGAAACCAATCTATTTCCAAGCATTTGGCATGTACCTGAAGTACTCTTCCTGTCAACTCTACATCCAACATAGTCAGAGCCTGAATAACCAATAAACTTGAATCCACTTTCCTTTGGATACCATAAGCCAAATTCCTGACATCCCTTCAAATATCTTAGGATTCTCTTAGCTGCAGGCTTTCCTTTGGTGCAGATTGAAATCTTGCACATACACCTACTACAAAGGTGATGTCTGGTCTGCTTGCTGTTAAGTAGAGCAATGATCCAATAAGTGATCTATATATGGTTTGATCTACAGCATTGCCATCTGCATCCATGTCCATCTTAACTGATGTGTTCATTGGTATTTTCACAGAAGACTTCTTTTCCATACCAAATTTCTTCATTAAATCTCTGGTGTACTTTGTTTGACTTATGAAGGTTCCATCCTTCAATTGCATAACTTGAAGTCCTAGGAAGAAAGTCAGCTCTCCCAGCATGCTCATTTCAAATTTGCCTTACATGAGGTTTGAGAATTTATCACACAGCTCTTTATTTGTGGATCCAAAAATGATGTCATCCACATATATTTGAACAAGCAGTATACTCTCTCCATCTTGAATTCTAAAGAGTGTTCATGTCCACTTTGCCTTTGGTGAATCCATTGTCGAGTTAGAAATAGAGACAATGTATCATACCATGCTCTTGGTGTGCTTGCTTCAAACCATATAGTGCTTTCTTGAGCTTGTACACCATATCTCCAATAGTCTTCTCTTTCAAAACGGAGGTTGTTCAACATAGAATTCTTCCTCTAATAGTCCATTTAGAAATGCACTTTTCACATCCATTTGATATACATTGAAGTTCTTGTGTGAAAAGATAGGCAAGAAACATCCTTATTGCTTCCAATCTTGCAACAGAGCAAATGTTTCATCAAAATCTATTCTCTCTTCTTGGTAATACCCTTTGGCTACCAATCTTGCTTTGTTTTTTACTACAGATCCTTCCTCATTCATCTTGTTTCAAAACCCATTTTGTGCCAATAACATTTTGATGGGTTGGTCTCGCACCAATTCCCATACTTTGTTCCTTTCAAACCGATTCGCTTCTTCTTGCATGGCTTGAATCTAATGTGTGTCATCCAATGCTTGAGACACATCTTTTGGCTCTATTTGGGAAATAAAACAAGTGAACATTGCTTCTTTCCGAGCTCTAGACTGCTTTCTAACACCATCTCTAACATCTCCAATGACTAACTCGTGGATGGTCTCTTAGCCATCTCACATCGGGTTGGAGCAAGTTAATCGGATTGAGTCTCGCAGCCTAAGTTGTCTTGAACGGCTTCTTCATCATCATTTTGTAGACTTTCCACTGTCTTTGGGATTCAGCTATCTCATTTTCATCGGGTTGATTGTTCTTACTTGACTTCAACATATGGACTCTTCTCGCATAGTTGGCCGATTCAAACTTATCGCCTAACTCTTCAATGTCTTCTCCACTCACATTAGGTTCATCAAAACCCACATGATAGATTCTTCTCGTGACCATAGTCCTCTTGTTCAACACTCTATAGGCTTTGCTCGGTGAGTATATATCCTAAAAGATACATTCATCGCCTTTAGATCGAAAGCCTTCAAATTATCTTTGTCATTGTTGTGGGTGAAGCATTTACATCCAAATATCCTGAAGTACCCAACATTCGCTTTCTCCCCGCCCGATTTCATAGGGAGTCTTGGTCAATTGCCTATTAATCATGTATCTATTTTGAGTATAGCATCTTTGTGTTAATGAGCCCAAAATCTCTTAGCAATCTAGCTTGACTAACATGGTTCTTGCAGACTTCCTTGAGAGTTCTATTACTTCTTTCGGCTACTCCATTCATTTGTGGAGTCCTTGTCACTGATAACTCATGAGCAATACCATTTTCAATACAATACTTGAGTTATTATCCCATTGACAAACTCAATTCCTCTATCAGATCTTATCTTTATGATGGTTTGACTCTTTTTATTTTGAACTCTTTTCATCACCGAGGTAACTTCGCAAAGTTTCCTTCTTTTTGCACATGAAGATTGTCCATGTATATCTTGAGTAATCATCCACCACTACCAGGGTGTATTTCTTTCCACTTATGTTGGCTGGTTCAACTGGACCAAATAGATCCATATGCAACAGATGCAATATCCTTGTTGAAGAAGGACTAGCTTATCTTTGAATGAAGATTTGATTTGCTTTCCCATCCGCATGCATCACATACACTTTCCTTCTTGTACACCGAGTCGGCAATCCTTCCACAAGATGACTCCTTGCAAGCTTGTTGATTGTCTTGAAGTTCGATGACTCGCTTTTTTGTGCCGCACCAACTTGATTTTGTTTGTGCTTTTGCTAGCAGACAAGTGCTTGGTGTAGCAAGAGACCAATCTACCACATACATGTTCTTCTTGTCTTGATCCTTGCAAAGACTATTTCATTTGATTCAACATCTTTGATCCGGCACACTCTCATATTGAATCCACCATTGTAGCCCTTGTCACGAGTTGGGCCGATGCTTAACATGTTAAAGTTGAGGCCTTCAACATAAGCAACATCCGTGATTTCCAATCCATTTTTCTTGATAGATCATGTGCCTTTGATTTCCCCCGAGCTTCATTTCCTCCAAATATGACTTTTGCACCTCTAATCTCCTTGAATCTTGATAGGTTTTTCTTGTTCCCTGTCGTGTCCCGGGAAGCCCACTCTCCATGTACTGTACCTTGGCACTCATTTGTTCCTTGAAACGCAAACAAGGAAATTAGTTTTTAGGTACCCATAGGTCCCTGAGGGGTTAGTGTTGTAAGATGATCCAACCAACCTATAGCCAAATGACTTGACTCTAAGAGGTTGCCATCTATCTCGTGCCATAATCATAGTGCACATTAGCGAATTGCTTGAGTGTTTTAGGTTCATACAAATTGTTTCTTTTGTGTATGCCTGTGTGTGTGTTTTAGCAAGTGCCTTCTTTTGGGTAGTTGTGATATTTATGCGCGTAGCCTGCGTGAATATGTGTGTTTGATAATAGCTCTTTTGACTTTGGAATGACCTTTGTTGAGGTTTAGGTCTTTGCCATCCAGGCTTGTATTCCATTGGTCGTTCTTTCGATATTTCGCATTGTTCCAATCGGCTTGGCTTGGGTAGTTTCTACCATTCCCAACATGTGTGTCTATCCGATGAAACTTCCGGGGTTTTGGTAGCTCTGTTTATTCTTCACGCAGTACTTTCTATTTGGAGTTTGCGGAGGAACTTTCTTTGGATTTCTTCTCGGTTGTCCTCTCAAAGATACTCAACTAGTTGTTTCCTTTCTCTTTATATCCAAGGCCAGTTTGTTTGTGATTGTGCTTTGGGATGAATGTGGGTGCAACATTTGGTGTTTTGGATTTACGAGATGCTTCATTGCTTGAAGATGCTTTTTCCAAAATCACTCAGGGGTTTTGTACACAAGGGAGTTGAATCCTACGCTGTCTTATCTCCACATTCTTTTTGACTCGTGATTAGATCATCTAATGATTTGGATGCCTTTGTAAATGAGGCAATCACATTTTTAGATCATTTTCTCTATTTTCTATAGAAACTATCTCTCGCTAATAGTTTAGCATTCTCGGCCTTCACTCGGTGTTCTCATCAGCTATGTGGCTTAGAGTACTCAGCTCCTTAGCCAGCTGTGAGTTTTGTCTTTTGAGCTGGTTGTTTTCCTCATTTAAAAGTGTGTGTGAGGATTTAATGTGCTCAAAGTCTTTCATCATTTTGCCTAATGAATCAAAAAGATCAGTGGGTGATGAAGTGTGTGTGTCACAATCACTGCCACTTGAATCTGAATGAGATGAGTTAGAGTGTACCTCATCATCTTGGTCTGATTGATCTTGTTCTTTAGCCATAAGACAAATCAAGGCTTCTTCTTCAAAATCACTTGAGTAGTCAGCTTCACTACTCTCTGAGTCTGCTGCTTCTTTGGACTTGATTGTCTCAGCAGTCTCCGCAGCTAACATTGCCTTTTTCTTTTCCTGTCTTCTTTCTTTGAAGACCTTTCTTTCTTCTTCATTCTTGTATTTATTTACTGGTGGATAGGAACAGTCAAAATGTCATGGTTGTCTGCAATTTTAACACAGGGTCTCAGCCCTTTGATCAGCTCTTTCTATCCTTGGGTTATCAGCTATCTGATATTCAACCCTTTGATGCTCAGCTCTCTTGGGTGGCCTATCTTCCCTTGACTTAGAGGGTGCTGAATGTCTCCTGGTGGTTTCACTCTTGTTTCTTTTGTAGTTCTTATTGAAGAACTTGTTGAATCTTTTAACCATTAGGGTTATTTTCTCCTGGTCTATGGCTTCCTTGGGTTCAGCTCTCTTTCCATCCTTGACTAACAATGCAGCTGTCTTGGGTACAGCTGTCTCCTCTTGATCTTTTCTTCTCAGCTCAAACTCATAGGCTTTGAGGTCTAAGAATAGCTCATGATTGGATGTTTTTGATAGGTCCATTGAATGTCTTAGAGCCATAGTCTTCATTTCCCATTCAGCTGGGAGGCTCCTCAATATCTTCATACATATCTCATTTTGTGTGTATTCCTTCCCAAGAGCTGAAAGCTCATTTGTGATCTCAGTGAATCTTGCATCCAACCGATCCATAGATTCTCCTACAAATATTTTGAAAATTTCAAATTTTTGAATGGCAACCGATAATTTATTTTCTTTAATTTGCTCTGATCCTTCACAAATTAAAGTTCGTTTATCCCAGATTTCTTTTGTTGTTTTCCAGGATTTGACTTTATTGAACATTGTTTTGTCCAAAGTCATGTAAAGTATGTCCTTGGCCACATTGTCCAAGTTGTATCTCTTTCTATCATCGTTTGTCCACTCAGTCCTTGGTTTTTCAACCAGGACTGGTCTTTCTTCAGCAACAACTTCTTCTCCTTCAGCTGCAGTTGCTCTCCTTACAGCTGTGTTCACTTTTAACATTTGCAGTGGCCCATCCTCTATCACAAGCCACATCTCATCGTGTAAAGCAGATAGATGTGCCTACATACATATTTTCCAGTCATCAAATTCTTCAACAGTGAACATAGGAATGCGTGTCAAATTTGCGTCCATGATAATAACTTTGCTAAAAATGAAAGATTTTGAAAACACAAGTGTTTGAAACCTTTTTAGAAAAGATAGAGATCTAGTTCAGTAACCAGTGTGGAAGGCTCAATGAACCAACCGCTATGATCCACTTGTAGGTCCCAAGGGGTGTGAGTAAGGTTTAGAAGGAGGGGGGTTGAATAAACCTTACCAATTTTTCAATTTTAGTACTTTTAAAATATAACAGAGTTAACACTGGCTAAGTCCTTGAGGACTGACTAAGTTGGTTATTTAGTAGAGTTAGACACTCAACAGACTCGATAGAGCTGTTGATAGAATAACTCAGTTGTTTAACCTGAACCTTAACTTGGTTGTGTTGGTTTTATCAGCGGAAGACTTAACACCCTTTGATTTGTTTTAAACTTGTTTTAACACTTGATTTTAGCACTTGGTTATTAATCAGTTGGATAGCAAATAAGTTTAACAACAGATATAAAGTAAATATGCAGAAATATAAAAGTGCTGAAAAATAAATGACAGTCAATTTTTATAGATGTTCGAAGATGGGGTAATTCTTCTAGTCCTCTCTTCTCCAACTCCTGGAGGAATCCACTATGTAAAAGATCTGTTTACAAAGTGGTCAACAGTCTAGAGACAGTCTTGATCACACAGCTGGCTTCTCTTCCGACTCAGCTTCTTCACAGGGCAGTTGCCTTGCTACTTCAGCTCACTTTCTCAAGCTCTTGGATTTGATCACGAAGCCCTCCAATAACTTGATAATGTTCGACCTTGAACCTTCCTACAATCCTCCTTGGATAGAGACCCCTTTTGATTCTTCAAAAGTTTCCTCTTCAACAGTTTGAAGTTGTCTTTCCTTCACAGCTTGTGTTGGATCGATTTCCTTCGAGTTTCAGGCTTGAGGATTTGCTTGAATATCTTTGAGAATATCTTCAGGTTAATAGTTCGAATAATGCTTGTTTGTTCGTGGTTCAGGTAACCTTTTCTCGATGAATTTCCTCAGCCTTTTATAGAGAACTTTTAAAAATCGTTGAAAGAGATGGTGATTTTCAAAAGTCACTTGAGTTCATTGGCTTGTCTTTTCTTGGTCCTCAATCTTGAGATGTAGACCTTTCCTCGTATTAAATGAATGTGCAGCTTTTCAGGTTCTGACATGAGGTGCAGTGCTTCCCAATGGTTTATTCCTTTTGCACGCTTATGGGACAAGCACTTTAAGACTGGCAAAAAACATGAAAATATTACTTATTTAAGTAATGTCCTTGACTTCGGCAACGGATTCATTTCGATTAACTCCTCTTCGATGTTGCCTTTTCCCCAGGTGACTTGAGTCCGCTGCTCCAATCATTGGAAGACTCATCCGCCACTTCAACTTGAGACTTGGCTTCTTGAGTTGACTTGATCGATTCTTTGGTGGTCCTCACGGTGATACACCTTCGGTCGAGTTCTTAATCTTCTATCTTGGCTATTCTCAGTTGTTCCACAACGGAGTCTTCAGTTGACTTCTTGTACTCCAGGCATAGCTGACTTGATTCAGCTTTTCCAGCTCTATCTATTTCAATGAAAATTATAAGGAAAATGGGGTGCCAACTTCCTAGTTTAAGTTTTACATGGCATTCATCAAAATCTATAAAATAAATTTCCCAACAGAAATGACGGATGGAAATGATATCAAGATGCATATCAACGAGTATCACAAGCTATTGGAGGATCTAAAGACTGAAAACACCACCCTACAAGAGGAATTCTTAGTTGGTTTGCTGATTGAAAAATTGCCAAACTCGCCGAAAGACTACAAACAACAATTAAAACATAAACACATGCAACTATCTCTTGCTAATCTAATTACCCATATTATAATCGAAGACATCAACCGGAGAGAACTCAAAGTGAGCAAAGGGAAGGAAATAGCTATAACTACAAACACGGTGCAAGGTAATTTTAATAACAAGAATGTTAAAAAATTTAATCAAACTGATTACAAATCTAAAGTGAATAACTCAACCAACTTTAAAAGAAAGAAAACTGTTACGTTTGTGAAATGCTGGTCACCATGCACCTCAGAGCAAACATAGAAAGAGAAAGAAAAATGGCAATCCTCCAAAGCCAAATGGAAATCATCCAAAACTAAATGCAAGTTTGGTCGAAGGGGATTATATTATTACAGTAATGCTTTCTCAAGTTAATCTTGTGGCCAATGTGAAAGAATGGATGGTAGACTCGAGGGCTACCAAGAACATATGTGCAAATAGAAAAGCCTTTGCATACTACAATCCTGTGGGAGACGAAGAAGAACATGTGTATCTCGGGAATTCTCGAACTGCACAAGATCTTGGCAAAGGAAAAGTTATGTTGAAACTCACATCTGGCAATACCTTGGCTCTCAATGAAGTGTTTCATGTGCCCATTATTAGGGCAAACTTAGTTTCTGTCTCTTAGTTGGGGAAGGCTAGAGTTAAAGCATCGTTTAAATCAGACAAGATTGTAATGACAAAAAAATAATGTCCTTGTGGGCAAAGGTTATTGTCATCAGGGTCTGTTTGTACTCAATGTTTCTGATGTTATTAATAATATTGCATCTTCTTCTGCTTATATGATTGATTCTATTGATTTATGGCATGCTAGATTAGGACACATTAGTACATGTTATATTCGTAAAATGCAATCACTTAGTTTAATTTATGGAATTCATAATACTTGTCTCAATACATGTGAAATATGTTGTGAAGCTAAATTGAGTAAGAAAACTTGTTTTTCAGTACAATGAGAATCTGAATTACTTAGTCTTAATACAAACCATGACTCGAGGTGGTAAAAACTATTATGTGACTTTTATAGATGACTATTCTAGATATAATAAGGTATATTTTCTGAGAAATAAAGATGAAGCTTTTAACATTTTTCGATTATACAAATCAGAGGTTGAAAATCAATTACATAAGAAGATTAAAAGAGTTAGGTCAGATATAGGAGGTGAATATTTGTATTCAATGAATTTTGTGAACAATAAGGAATAATTCATGAAGTCACTTGTTAAGTTGGTTTTTATACCAACGTATTGAGTACTCTAGACGAGGATTTTGCGTTGTTTTCGGGTATTTTTGTGTCGTTTGAGTCGAGTTTGTGTCATTAGTTGTCGTTCGAGAATCGGGACTGATCTTTATAATAAAATCGGTTAAAAACGATTAAAAACGTGTTTGGGTGGTGAAGATCGCATTATGGGAGCTAAAAGCGGAAATATATCGAGCAAGATCGGCCAGCAAGCAAAACCCCCCCAGCGCCTTGGGGTGAAATTGGTACAAAGCGTTTGAGGACAAGGGGGCTGGCTCACACGCACGGGCCTTATTTGTGTATGATGTGAACGACAACAAAGGTATGGTTGCAGCGGCTCAACAAACCAATTGCCAGCGTTGGCTTGGGGGAGAGGAAAAGCTTGTGTGCGCCATTTTCTTCTTATTAGCGCGTGCGTTTGGGCTCGAACGTATTTTGGGCCTTCTTGGACGGAATTTTTAGGGTTTTAAGCCTATAAATAGAACAAGGGACGGAAAAACAGGGGTTGGACATTTTGGAGAGCACAAGGGACGATTTGGGCAAGGAGAAAGAGTTCGGGACGAGATTCAAGGCATCTATCTTCCGGAAACAGAGAAGATTCTTCTTTTAATCATTCGAATTATTTTTCTAGCATCTTTGTTGAACCCTATCAATGTATAATTACTTCTTCATGAGTTTTTGTACATCCATTATGAACTAAACCTATTTTTCTAGGGATTGATGTAACTTATGTTTGAACCTATGTTTTGATTTCTAGTTAATGAAATTTGCATGTTTATTAATCTATTTGTGCTATTTGATTTGATTGCATCTGGATTATCTGATCAATAATTTAGATTGTTTGGCGTGTTTAATTTGATGCTCGAGAGAGGTAGTTGAACACATGACCTTAGAATAGCACAACCTAGGGTTTCATAGAATCGAGAGATTTATGAATCTTTTGAAGTTGGTGAATGAATATTCATTGAGCGTATTAGGGTTTAATTTATGATTTTTATAGAGATATCGAAATCGTAAATTGGAACCTATAATCATTTGGCACTCGAGAGAGGAAGTGATAAACGGTAGGAATATTGGCTTATAGATTAATAACTTGTGATTTATAAACTGGATTGAGAACATAGGGGATAACTAGGTGAAATCAACCCTCTAGAATTCATTTTCTACGTGTTTGATAATTTGTCTGAACCAATTCTTAGTTTAATTTTTAGTTTAATAAACAATCCATCTCTTTTCGATTTCTAGATAGAATTAAGCTATTTTAATTATAGTACTTAGTATAAAATTCGATAACAATCCTGTGGAGACGATAACCCTACTTTCAAAACCTATACTAAAACTTGACACCGTACGCTTGTGTAAGAATTTTGCGATCAAGTTTTTGGCGCCGTTCTGTAGGGGATTGTTTTATCCTATTTTAAACTAATACTATTACCAAGTAGTCTTAATACTAATCTAGACTAGTTTAGGAGTTATAATTTCGTATTTCTCATTGATTTATTTGTTTATGCGAGATTAAGAAAATACTAATTTACTTCCTTTTGATCGAGAAATTGAACGGACACTTTGAGCAATAAGAGCAGCAAAGCGAGCACAGAATCGAGCAATGGCAGGCGTTGTAGACAATGAGAATAACGGAAATCGGGTTGCGAATATGCCACCACAACCGATGCACGAAAGGGCAATCCGGATTACTTTTCGCCCACCGTGAACGAGAATTACTCGGAATTGTGCGCCACCCATTAATGCAAATAATTTCGAATTGAAAGGGCCTCATAAGCATGGTTGTGAGAATCGATTTGGGGGAGTCCAGTGGATGATCCGAATACACATCCGCCACATTCTTGGAGATTTGCGACACCATTAAGATGAATGGTGTGACCGATGAGGCCATTCGGTTGAGGCTTTTTTCTCGCTTCGGGATAAGGCCAGGCGGTGGTTACGACGTTCGCTCCCGGGAGTATTAGAGGATGATCGACTCAAAAGTTTTTAGCAAAATTCTTCCCTCCCAAAGAAGACACTCTAATCAAGAGCGAGATCGCCCGGTTCCAACATTGATTTTGAGCCGTTATATGAAGCTTGGGAGCGATTTAAAGATCTGTTGAGGAGATGCCCACAAACATGGATATGCAGATCGCGAGAGGTTGATATTTTTACAATGGGTGAATGGGCATACGAGGACGATACTAGATGCGGCATCGGGAGGTACATTGATGGCTAAAACACCGACCGAGACCTTACTTTTACTTGAAGAAATGGCCACAAACAACTATCAATGGCCCTCCGAGAGGAAAGACCAAGTCGGTTGCCGGTGTTCTTGAGTTGGATACAGTGTCAGCTTTGGCAGCTCAAATCTCGAGTCTGACAAAGCAATTGGCAATCATGAATACCGGTAGCACACCACAACAAACTGCACTCCCACTCGCCGCCGTTCACGCAGCGGAAAATGAAGCAAAAATTCAGCCTGCTCCCGAAAAATCACCTATTTATGCGAAACCAGTGGAATCCAAGAAAATGAAGTTGGAAGAATTTGAAACTGTCTATCTGACAGAGGAGTGTAGTGCAATAGTCCAGAGTAAACTACCTCAGAAAATGAAGGATCCAGGGAGTTTCACTATTCCTTGTACTATTGGAGGAGTTTGCTTTGAGAAACCACTTTGTGATCTTGGGTCCAGTGTGAATCTGATATCTCTAGCTGATGTGACGAAGTATGGGCTCGGTGAGGTGAAGCCATCCAACATCACTTTGCAGTCACGATCGATCCATCGCCTATCCGTGGGGAATCATTGAAGACGATCTTGGTAAGAATTAATAAATTTGTTTTTCTGTGGATTTTGTAGTGTTGACGCGAACGAGGAGAAGAAAATACCTATAATTTTTGGGCGGCCATTTTTAGCCACAAAGCAAGGGCTTTGATCGATGTAGAAACGGGGAGCTAACATTGCGGGTAAATCAAGAGAAAGTTGTATTCACCATCCATCCAACCAATAGGCTAAAATTTGAATTACAGGATGGTAAGCAGATGGTTGGGAATATTGCTGAAGACATTGGAGGTTGGGAAGTTTCTAAGGGAAATGTGGATCACATGCCTATTGGAGCCCCAACTTGAGGATAATCGACATACCGTCAAGACGTAAACTTAGCGCTTCTTGGGAGGCAACCCAAGCCCCTTGTATTGCTTTCTTAGTTTTAATTTAGTTTAGCGATTGTTTTTGTTTTTGCATTCTAGGTGTAACAAGTTGCATCACACCCGACTCTTTTATTTTATTTGTGCGTGCAGACGAGTTTTGATCGATAAACACGGACGGCTCGGGGATCGAACAACTCTTGCTCAACGTGCAGCAGGTTTAATAAAAAAAAGGAAAAATGTGAAAAAAATGTGCGCTTGTCAGCGGGGCGCACGCCCCCACAAAACGGAACAAAGAACAGCATGTGTGGCGGCTGCAGGTAATCCGGGCAGGCGCTGCAGCATGGCCAAAATTTTTGTACAAAACGTCCAGGTCTCAGTTTTTTTTTTAAACACACCAATACACATCCCTCCCTCTCAACTCGACGGGTATAGGGCCATTTTCACCATAACTCACGAAAATCTCCTCTCCTCTCTACAAGGAACCACTCTAGCACACCACACATCACACTCATCCTCACCACTCATCAATTGGTAAGTTACTTGCTTCCAAAACCCCACCCCAAGGTTATCCCCAAATTCTTTCATTTGTGCTAAGGCATTGGGTGGGTTGAGCTTTATATGTTGAATATTGAATTGTGTTGTGATTGTGTTGAGCTTGAGCATGTTAGAACTAGGTTTGGGTGTGAAATTTTTGGGATTGGATTATACTAAAATTGTGTTCATCACTTTCTCCCAATTTCATGCACACAAGGTGTTTGTTAAAATGCCCCATTGAGATTTTGACATTGAAGAAGTGCCATCTTGCATGATATTACTTGTAATCTCGAAATGTAGCTAATTCATACACTCGGGTGCATTTTTCTAACCACCTTGCTTGTTGATTATTCATCCTCACCGAGTTTTATGTTTCCACGTGTTGTGTTTGTGTGTTTATTTTGCTAGGTGATCGTCATGGTAAGGACTAGGAAGGGTAAGGGCAAAGCAAAGGCATCTACCTCGGCGGACTACGACACGTAAAGATTTGTTAGCCAAGCCGCGGGAGATATTTTTGGCAAACTAATGACTCGGCGAATCAATGCGGCGGGGCTTCCAAGGGACCACAGGATGGTCATCTACACGCGCATGATCCGGGAGCGCAAAGTGGCAAAAGTTGTGTGCACCACCCCTCCATTTGCATCGATACTTGTCAAAGAATTCTATGCCAATGCCGATGACCCGAGATGAGGACCCAACGAATGTTTATCTCCGTGGCGGCGGATCACTTGCACCCCAAATGCGGATATTCGAGAGTATTATTCTTTACCCTTGATTGACCATAGCCCGCATACGATTTTCTTTTTGCCACCGGATTTAGATATGATTGTCCATGCTCTGTCGGCCCGCACGGAATGCCGCCCGCCCGCGAAGGTGGGGGTACGATGGTTTTTTTCTCACACGACACCGAGTCGTTATGGTCGTGCATGGTACCACTTTCTTTGCGAACTTGATGCCGACCAGCCATCTCGGTGGCGTCACGCCGCCTCGTGCCGGTTGTTATATGCTATTATACACGGCATCCGATTCGGCCGACGCAGCATAGATGATTATCGCAGAATCTATTCATCAAGCTATTCGCCACAAAAGTACGGGGGCATGTGCATGCCGGCTCGATTTGCGGCTTGGAGTGCGGGGCGAAGGTAATGTGTTAGAGAAGAATGAGCCCTTAGAGCGCCCTAAGGCGCCAATTGATTCGGCCACCATTGCGAGCCTACGAGGACACTACTCGATGATGGTGTCCCCGATCCTCGGGCGAAGGGTACATTATAGACCATGATCGCACCCCATGCTTCGCCGATGTCGCTGCTGACCGACGCACCATCTCATTCCCATCATGCCGCGGGTACTTCCTCTTCGGCTGCCGAGCGGTCCCACCCTTCTGCATTTCAGGACGACCCGACGCATGCGTATTACCTACAGTTGCGGGAGTTGCGGCGAGCACATCGTTGTTTAGCCGTGGCCTTTCAAGAAGAGCATGCGGCGAGTTCGGCGATAAGAGTATGAGAATGAGCGCGAAGGTCCTGCGCAGATTTATGGACGATCACATCCTCAGTTTCCCTTCCCTACACCACCGCCGCCGGTGCCTGCCACCTACATCCCGCCACACGACTCAGATGAGGAGTCTTAGTCCCCGGTTATCAGGAAAGTACTTTTCTCACCTCTCCATGGGGACCATGTCGTTTTTCGGTTTGGGGGGTGTAGTCTATTTTTATTCTTCCGAGTCGAGTCTTGTTAAAAAAAAAAAGTCTAGAGTCGAGTCGGGTCGTTTGTAAAACTGTGAAACTGCATGACTAAGTGAATTTGTTGAATATGAGTTGAACGGTCAAAAGGGCATGTGTTTGAACTGTGATTTGATCTTCTTTCCATTAATTCCATCTATGTGCTTAACTCTGTTGATTATTTGGGGATGAATTATGCGATTGAGTGTTTCCGTTATGATCCCACCGGATTCTAGAACTTGTCTGATCACTAGTCGAGGCGAAATCCTAGGTGAAGTAACATTAAGGAAGTGATTTAGGCCATCTTTGAATAAGCCAGAGCCTAAATGCCTACCTTTGTATTATATTTTCCCTAGTGTTCCCCTTTGAGCCGTATAAACCCGTTTCTTTGGCAAACCATCGAATACCCAGAGCCTAAATGTGAATATCCTAATTACCCATCACTCATACACACAAAGTATAGAAAAACATTGGAAGTTGATGAGGGTATAATGAGAAGGGTGTGAATTTAATTGAATGAAGTTGCCCGAGAAAATAAAATATGAAACCCCATGTACGCAAAAGAATAAGTTTAGGGGTTCCGAAAAAAAAAAAAAAGAGAGAGAGAAAAATCAGCGGATTGAAGGTTCATAAACATTGGGGATGTCAAAAAGTGAAGGGTAGGGCTAATTGATGATTCGAAGTGCTAATTGTGTGTTTGGGTGATTTGAGCCACTTTTTCCTATATTTTCCTACCTTACCCTAAGCCCACATTACAAGCTTTAAAAGTCCTATTGATCCTTGTGTTACATTAGCCTACATTAGTGGAGATTAGTGTGAAAGACAAGCCTATGGAGTCCCGTAAACATCTCATCTCTATATTCAAAAAGTGGATCGTTTTTAAAACACTTGATTGCGTGAGTCTATCTGGATAATGAAAACGGAGTTGGCATGAATATTCCACCGTCATGATCACATTGTGAAAATACGTGCTTGATTGATAGTAAAACGAAATTTGACGAATGAGTTTGGTTGTGAAGTTTCGCAGTTGGTTTGTTGAGTCTGTCGTCTTCATTTTGTTTTCCTTCATGTTTGTCGTTTTTTCTTAGAGTCTGTGATTGCTTGAGGACAAGCAAACGTCTAAGTTTGGGGGTATTTGTTAAGTTGGTTTTTATACCAACGTATTGAGTACTCTAGACGAGGATTTTGCGTTGTTTTCGGGTATTTTAGTGTCGTTTGAGTCGAGTTTGTGTCATTAGTTGTCGTTCGAGAATCGGGACTGATCTTGATAGCTTAAATCGGTTAAAAACGATTAAAAACGTGTTTGGGTGGTGAAGATCGCATTATGGGAGCTAAAAAGCGGAAATATATCGAGCAAGATCGCGCCAAGCTGCTAAAACCAGCGCGCGAGCAGCCGGGGTCGAAATTGGTACAACGTTTGAGGACGGGCGCGCTGCGTGCCACGCCGGCAAGTGGATTTAGCTGATGGTGGACGACAACAGTAGCGCGTGCAGCGCCAACAACAGCTTAATGCAGCTGCTGGCGTTGGGGGGAGCGCAGCGCGGCGCAGCGCCATTTTCTTCTTATTTGCAACAAGCGTGCGTTTGGGCCTGAACGTATTTTGGGCCTTCTTGGACGGAATTTTTAGGGTTTTAAGCCTATAAATAGAACAAGGGACGGAAAAACAGGGGGTTGGACATTTTGGAGAGCACAAGGGACGATTTGGGCAAGGAGAAAGAGTTCGGGACGAGATTCGAAGGCATCTATCTTCTGGAAACAGAGAAGATTCTTCTTTTAATCATTCTAAATTATTTTTCTAGCATCTTTGTTGAACCCTATCAATGTATAATTACTTCTTCATGAGTTTTTGTACATCCATTATGAACTAAACCTATTTTTCTAGGGGATTGATGTAACTTATGTTTGAACCTATGTTTTGATTTCTAGTTAATGAAATTTGCATGTTTATTAATCTATTTGTGCTATTTGATTTGATTGCATCTGGATTATCTGATCAATAATTTAGATTGTTTGGCGTGTTTAATTTGACGCTCGAGAGAGGTAGTTGAACACATGACCTTAGAATAGCACAACCTAGGGTTTCATAGAATCGAGAGATTTATGAATCTTTTGAAGTTGGTGAATGAATATTCATTGAGCGTATTAGGGTTTAATTTATGATTTTTATAGAGATATCGAAATCAGAAATTGGAACCTATAATCATTTGGCACTCGAGAGAGGAAGTGATAAACGGTAGGAATATTGGCTTATAGATTAATAACTTGTGATTTATAAACTGGATTGAGAACATAGGGGATAACTAGGTGAAATCAACCCTCTAGAATTCATTTTCTACGTGTTTGATAATTTGTCTGAACCAATTCTTAGTTTAATTTTTAGTTTAATAAACAATCCGTCTCTTTTCGATTTCTAGATAGAATTAAGCTATTTTAATTATAGTACTTAGTATAAAATTCGATAACAATCCCTGTGGAGACGATAACCCTACTTTCAAAACCTATACTAAAACTTGACACCGTACGCTTGCGGTAAGAAAATCGCGATCATCACTCCTCCATATTCACCCGAATTAAATGGTTAGCTGAAAGAAAAAATAGAACTTTAAAAAAAAATGATGAACGCTATGCTCATTAGTTCAGGTGTTGTTGATAATCTTTGGGGTGAAGATATTTTATCTTCATGTCACTTACAAAATAGGATTCCTTATAAGAAAACCAGTAAGGCACCTTATAAATTATGGAAAGGTTATCAACCTGTCCTAAAATATTTAAAAGTGTAGGGGTGTTTAGCTAAAGTTATGTTACCTGATCCTAAGAGAAGGAAAATAGGTTCTAAAATATCTGATTGCTTGTTTATTGGTTATGCTGGTCATAGTGCTGCATATCGGTTTCTTGTTTTGAAAAGTGATGTGTTAGATGTTAATACAATTGTTGAAACAAAAAATGCTAAATTCTTTGAGCATATTTTTCCTCTAAAAACTGAGACAATTTCTCGTGCACTTGTTGAATTTACTTCTTATGCACCTGTTGAACACAATATTGAGAACTCTTTTGAGGAGTTAAGAAGGAGTAAAAGACAAAGAAAAGAAACATCTTTTGGAAATGATTTTTATACATATCTTTTAGAAAATGACCTATTAACATTTTCTGAAGTTGTTTCTTCTTCTGATTCTTTATATTGGAAAGAAGTCATTAAAACTAAAATTGATTCTACTGAACAAAACAAAACTTGGACTTTGGTTGATTTGCCATCTGGAGCTAGACCTATAGGTTGCAAAAGGATTAGGAAGAAATATAATCCTGATGGAACCATTGAAAAATATAAAGCTAGACTGGTTACAAAAAGCTTTACTCAAAAACAAATGTGGATTATTTTGATACTTTTGCACCGATTACTAGAATTTCTTCTATTCGAGTTTTTATTGCTTTGGCATCTATCTATAAACTTTTTTATTCACTAAATGGATGTAAAAACTGTTTTTTGTTAAATGGGATTTAGAAGATGAAATTTATACGGTACAAAGGAAGGAAGTGTTGTTTCGGAAAAGAAAACAAAGTTTGTAATTTACTTAAATCTTTATATGGTTTAAAACAAGCACCTAAACAAAGAGCATGAGAAATTTGATCAAGTTTTGTTGTCGATGGTTTTACTTTTGTTGAAGCAATAGATGTGTTTATACAAAACTTGTTGATAATGAGAGTGTAATTATTTGCTTGCATGTGGATGACATGCTTATATTTGGAATCGAAATTGATTTGATATATAAATCACTTAACTCCTTACTTCTAAGTTTGATATTAAAGATATGGGTAAAGCAAAAGTGATATTGGGTGTTACAATTATAAGGAATGATGATGGCATAATGTTGTCACAATAGATCATTATGTTGAAAAACTTCTCAAAATGTTCAGACATTTTGACGTCAAACCAGTAAGTACTTCTTATGACGCTAACACTCAATTAAAGAAAAAATTAGGTGATCACGTGGCTCAATCTGAATATGGACAGATTATTGGGAGTCTGTTGTATCTAATGAACTTCTCTCATCCGGACATAGCTTATGTTGTGTGTAGATTGAGTAGTATACTCATAATCCCAATCGTGACCATTGGACTGCAATAGTCAGACTAATGAGATATTTAAAAGGTATCACAAACTATGGTATTATGTATAGTGGATATCCAGCTGTACTTTAAAGATACATTGATGCTAATTGGGTCTCTGATTCAGATGAAATAAAATTCTCTCGTGGTTACATATTCACCCTTGGTATGGGTGCAATTACTTGAAAAGTCAGCTAAACAAACTATCATAACAAAGTCTACTACGGAGTCTGAGTCTGTTGCTTTAGAGTTAGCTGGCAATGAGGCTGAGTGGTTGAGAAAGTTCTTGGAAGATATTCCATTAGGTTCAAAACCAACACCTTCAATGTATATGCATTGTGATTGTGAAGCAGCAATTGCAATTTCAATGAATAAACCTATTAATGGTAAGAATATACATATTCAATTGAGACATAATGTGGTTAAACAACTGTTAAATGATGGAGTTATATCCATTGATTATGTGAAGTCAGAATTGAATTTGGCCGATCTTCTGACTAAACCTTTGGGGATAATTAATTAATGAAACTTCAAGGGGAATGGGACTTAATCCAATTTGAAAAATTAACAGTGATAGAAACCCTACCTTTGTGATTGGAGATCCCATGAATGAGGTTCATATGGGTAATAACAAGTCACTTGTTAATTCTGCTAGCACAACAATTAATTGTTCCTTCCTATGGTGTGAATAGTGCTAGAATGCAAGCATGATGGATGAGTTGATAATCTCTTAATGAATTTCATATCCCTTAAGGGTGGTATATTTACTTGCCAAATATACTTGATGAGATTCACCTATATGAGTGTGAAGTGGATCTGCTCCTATCAGATTTTGGCATATCTCTAGAGCACTCATGAAATCCAGGCACACGAATGGCCTAGAGGCGCCACACTGCATTAAACAACAAAATATTGAGAAAGTGTAATGTGACTGGTAAGATTTTAACTTACAATAAAGAGTTGTTGATTCATAGAAACTACAAGTTTCACCACAACTCTGTACGTTAAGTCTTATATTTTTAGGTCTAGTTCATAGTCCAAAAGATACCAGATTCAATACATTCTACACTCATTTTAGTAACCCAACAAATATCTTTAAATTTTTTTTTCGTTCTTTAGAAACATGTGGGTGATTGTTGTATGAAACTAGTATTGGGAGTGTTTCTAAGAACTTCCACATCCCACATAGGAATAATTAGAAAGTTTTACTCATTTTATTAATGAGAGGATATTATGGTTTGTAATAATGAGCCAAGTGAATAAGGTGGGCTCGCGCACATAAAAAGCTGGGCGAATTGCAGTTTCAAGTGTAAATTCGTCGATTTGCCCCTCTTGCGTGGGCGATATAGTCGCGACTCGATTTAATTTTGCAAACTAAAAATTATTCTTATTTTGCTGATTTAAAAATCTTATCCAAAACTCTTCTATTTTCCACCTTACCGTAATTTCCTTAAATTATTTAGCTTAAGTGTAATTTCTATTTTCTCATATTTCAGATAATGAATCCATATTATATTAATAGCCTACCTATTTTTATAGGGTGGCTCAAGCCTTCTATTTGTTTTCCCGTGTGGCTAGAGCCGAGCTATTGCCCCCATATGTAGCTAGAGTCGAGCTATTGTCCCCTATGTGTTTAGAGACGTTGGCTTGTCCCCCTACCCGGTCTATTTGTATTATCGTTGGAAGCTTCAATCCTATATATCATGGAGCTTCCACTGTCATTTATACACCAGAACAACACCATTCTCTTCTTGGGTTTTGCTGGATTACATTCTTCGTGTGTTATTGTTGTTCATTTTTCCGTTGAATCCTGGAGGATTATGCAAATAAATCCTTTAAGACAATACTAGTATTGCATGCCTCGAAATATAGAAATATTTGCTAACACTATGTTTTTTTCTTTTCCTAAATCCATCCAGTAAAAATTAGTTGATTTTTTTTTTGAGAAGGAATTAATATCATTAAGATGAAGCTAAAGCTTCGGAAATAACCGTGTCAAGAACATGAGGATGAGCAACTCCATAATAAAAGCCAGGGCACTCCGAGGAGAGTGCAAAACGAGCTACCAAATGCACAAGAGCATTGGCTTTCCTAGGAATATAAGAAAAGGAAACAACAGAGAATTCTCTACTAAGAGTTAGAATGTCTTAGATGATTCCGCCAAGGTAGGATAGGTCAGGGGCTTTGCTTTTCAGTCCATAAGCGAGCATACTACAGTCCGTTTCCAGCTAAAGATGAGACAGGTTCATACTACGGGCAATCTCCAGGGCTTCTCGACAAGCTACTGCTTCAGAAATTTCCACTGGGTAGATTTGCTTAAATCTTTTTGCTACAACCCTTTGAACATCGCCATTGTGATCTCGAAAGGTAACTCCAATACCGGTTCCCTCCGTTTGAACAATCGATGCATCTGTGTTAACCTTAATCACTCCCATGTCTGGTCTTCTCCACTGCTCGTGCGACTGAGAAATGGGCTGAGCTCGGATCCCAAGAAGAAGCCGTGCATTTTCCTGGTAAGATCGAAGACATCACAAGGCAATAGTGAAACATTCATTGTGTGGGATTCCTTACCTTGAAATGTCAGAACATTTCTAGCATACCACAAGCACCATAATAGCACTGCAAACAACTCCTCCATCTCCCTCCGTTTAGTCTTTGTTGTTCCCATCATTAAATCGTCCATTGATGCTAGTGAAATTTCTGCCAGTTTTTCCAACCTCAAAGGGGATGCACACCAATAAAATTTGCTCCAAGGGCAATCCCTAAGAGTGTGTTCGACCGTTTTCTCCACCGTCCCACATCTCGCACAGATTGGAGTTATTTCAATTTTTCATCTTTTCAGGGTTGTCTTCACAGGGAGAGTTCCATGAGCCACCTTCCATAAGAAAATCTGGATTTTTCGAGGGATGTTGAGGCTCCAAATCCATTTCCACAACTTCAATGGATCTCCGGAGTAAAAATTAGTTGAGTTGCATGAACTTCTTCAGATCATTTTTATTGGTGGTGGCGCATTCATTGGTGAATGAGAATATTATTTTTCATAAAAACAAAAACCAACAGATCATAAGTCGATATATCTTTTGGTTCATTTAACACTTGTGTTTCTCTAGCTTCATCCACATAATTATACAATTGTACTAGGAATCAAATAATGGTCGAGTGCTTAAGACTATCAAGTCCAGACCATAGACCATATGTCTGGAAGAAGAAACATCCAACATTTGCACTAATTTCACACAAGTTCACAGAAATTGCACAATAGTAACAAATGCCAATCAATTCATATGTTGCCTTATGTGGAGAACTGGAGAACCTTTTCACGTGATTATTGCATGAAGGTTTCTTATAATTAAATTATCTTTCTACTATTAAAGTATGCTAACCAGGTATAAAAATAATCATATATAACATTAGGAACTTGAGGTTGAATTCATGTTGTATCCAATGCATATTGAAGTTGGATTCAAGCTGCAATGACATGTTATGCCAAATGTTTTAACAAAAACTACAGTCGGTGCAACATCGACAAGACCAAAAACTTGTAGTGCGCTATGAGATTTCAAAAATATTATGAACATTTCTGAGGGAGATTTTGCAAAACAACTTATACCTTTAGAAAAAATAATTTATTGTGGCAGAAGCTAATAGTTGTTGAGAATCAGAAGTTAGGTACTGTTTGGAAATTAATTGAGAGTGTTTGGTAAATTAAATACTTCTTTGTTTGTAAAAGTCAAATCAAAAGCGGAACCAAAAATCTAAAACACTCATCCCCTACTTCTATATTATGATTAAATCAATCAAAAGCAGAATCCGAAATTTGCAAACACTAAAACTATTTTCTGCGAACCAGAGTAAAAATCACTTTTTAATGATTGCAAAGTCTCCCTAAGTTTTTTTTTTTTTTTTTTGAGTACAATGGATAGGGACTTCATAATGGATAGCTAACAACGAAGTTACACTTTTTGGGCACATATAAATAGATTCCTATTATAGTTGCAATGAAGTAAATAATTCCACGTTTAAATTCTTTTACCAGTAGCACTTTCATTCCAGTAATATAAAAAGTTTAAATATTTTTTTGTTTGATGCGATGTAAAATTAATTCGAGCTCGAATCAATTAATATATAAAAATAAAAATATCAAGTTGTTTGAGTTCAATTCGTGATACTATGTTTTGGACTCTATTCGATTCGTTTACACTCTTAGAAATCAATCTATATTATATCTTTCACTATATAACAGGCTCCTGGAATTTAGGATGAATGAGGTTTTACTAAGAATCAAGAATAACCCAACGAATTTAGGGTGTTTTAATAATCATAGTGATATTTACTATTTAGCCATACAAGTCCACGAATGGAGACTCTGGAGTTCGTTTACCTATTGTAAAGTTGTTTGTGAAGACATTTATTTACACAAATTAAAACGAGCATAGAGCCAAATGAACAAAAGAAACTATTCTTAATATGTTATGCTAGGAAATAAAATACACTTCAAACAAACTAAAAGGAGAAAAAATTGTTCTAGAAAACTTATGAAGCTATAAACAACCACACCCATATTTTCAATTTTAAATGAAAGGCTAAGCAAGCATTTCACTTGCATCTTTGGATGCTTCAATGGAGAACAATAGAGGAATCACTACCCCCCTTCAAATAAATTGAAGAGGAAAAAAGAAAAAAAGAAATTACAAATCGGCGAAAACATGATAATTACTGGAATCTACAGCAATCAGTCTCAAAGCAGCAATTGCAGCTGCAACAGATAGGCAACCGAAGAAGACGACATTAAGCCAATGCCAGTTCTTTTGCAGGGACGTGAGGTTGTTTTTCTTAGCCACAAGATACATGTGGTTCGCGAGAATGAACGTGAGAGGGAATGTGCTGATAGCACCTGTAAGGCTCATGAAATCTCCCAAAAACGGCAGCAAGGCTGAAACGAACGTGGTGAGAGCTAAATAACCGCCTCTGACTAATACTCGGAAAGATAAGTTGCGTACGGCTAGAGCGCTTCCTTTAATCCCATACTTCGTGTCTAAATACTCGTACATTGGACTTGCAAAGATCTGAGTATGAACACGAGAGAGGAAAGACGAGAGGTTAATAAACATCAAATATCAGCGTATTATGAGAGTGTTTGCAAAAACTTCTACTTTCAGAGAAAGTGATTCATTGTAGTAGAATTCGAAAGTAGCTAGGAATTAGAAGTTGGTAATGTTTGCAAATAGAAGCTGCAAAGTTCAATAATTTAAAAGAATGTTTGGTAAACAAGTCGTAAAAGTACTTTTATTTGTGTGTAAAAGTTAAAATTGCCTAAAAATTGTGAAATTGTAATTTGTGTGCATATCAATATATTTTGACGTCAAAATGCTTAAAAATAACCTTTTACATATTTTAAAATAAAACAAGAGGCACAATAAAAAAAAAATTTAGAATCTGATTAAACTATATAGAAATAGAAGCAAAAGTTGGCATTTAAAAACACACTAAAAACCGTTTTTTTCCAGCCAAAAACTGATGATCACGTTTTTTAGTGCTTGCAAACATTCACTAAATAACGGACAAACTAAAGGAGAATCTCCAGCACAGATTTATGATAACAGTAAGAACAACAAAGAAAATAAAAATTGACAAAACGGATGATTCTTACATGCAAAGCAATGACTGTCTGCAAGAAAGCTGAAATATTAGCCACAGTCTTCAACCAGATTGGACCATTAACATTGTTGAGCAAGTAGGCCGATGTGCTGGATCCATAAGCCCAATATCCGATAAATGTAACTGCATACATTGGCAGAACTCCGACTGAGAACTGAAAATACAGCGCTTTCATCATGTTCTTAACAACTGGTTGTCTCACTGTTGCCTGTCAAGAAGATGGAAGAACATCGAGCGTCATTCTTGGAAGCAAACCTCAAGGAGGTTTTTGTAATTTGAAACTTCTTTGGGTTTTTTTGTCATTACCTCAAACCTCAGGGGTAGTTTTTGTAGTTACCCTTAGTATTTAATTTTTATGTAAAACTCAATCATAAGCATTAATGTATCTCATTGATTCATAATTTCTAGCCACCTGTATTTCAGGAAGCATTCCGGTATTGAAGGCAAAAACAAGATTTGCTGCTGCACCAATAGTCGTAAACACCTTGCTTCCTGACGTTCCTTGAATGCTGTAATCTCTGGGAGGAGCTTCAATACCTATGAAAAATGCATGAATCACTCATCAAAACATTAACAAACTGCTGAAGACAATTTTAAAATGGATATTACAAAAAGACCCTGAAGTTCGGGCTAATTACTAAAAAATCTTAAGATTTTTGAAAACTGCAAAAACCCTTTGAGGTTTGATTCCGTACATTTTTCCCTTCATGAGCAAAAATATTTCAAAAATCCCCTGATATTTATAAAAATATTACAGTTACCTCCTTAAATTTAAGACATAATCAAACTTGAAGGGACTTTTTGTAATTTTTAAACATCTTGGGGTTTTTTGTAATTAGCCCAAACCTCAGGGTTTTCTTTTGTAATTATCTCTTATAAAAATGATGTTCAGTAAGTTGTATTAATCAATAGGAGGGTATGAAACTTGTAGATCCTCAGAGTAAATAGGCCATGAGAGAAAAATGTAGATCAATTCATATTTACTCAAGTCTCTGATAGAGTAAGGTGTCTAGAATATCTGGTACAGTGCATTCAAGAAACAGTTTATTTTCTTTAATGAAAACATGATTCACATCATGTCAAGCAAGAATTAAGGGGTTCCTTTAGAAAGGTTTTTAATAACAGAATTAGCTCATCACTAAATAAGTTAATCACTAACTAAAAAGTAAAACCTTTAGAAAGGTTTAATAACACAACTAGGTCAAAAAGTAAGATAACCACTAACTAAATTTCATATTCAACTAAATCTATAAAAAAGGATAATTACAAAAACTATCCCGAGGTTTGAGCTAATAACAAAAAAAGACCTAGAGATTTTTGAAAATTACAAAAATTCCATCCAGGTTTGATTTTGTATTACACTTTGCCCCTTTAAAGTAAAAACATTTCAAACACCACTTTTACATTTGTAAAATTATTACAGCTACCCCTTGCATTTAAGACAGAACAGAATCAATCCTTAGGGGGATTTTTGTAATTTTAAAATTTCTCTGGGATTTTTGTAACTACCCCAAACCTCAGGGGTAGTTTTTGTAATTATCCCTAAAAAAATTTCCCAATTATAAACAAGATTGTATGTAGTTTGCAGCGTAATAAACAGAAAGGAGGAGGGTGTACCATCTTTAAGAGCCAGAGCAAATGCTACAACAATGTACACCAGACTAAACAGCGTCGAGAATCCTAGCCAAACACGAAGTGCGGACAAATGGGGTGTGGCAATGGCAAAGAGAACACAAGCAAGTCCAGCTATAGCAATAAAGTGAGGAAGCTTCATGTCATTGTCATCTCTGAAAAGAACATAGCAAGCCTGCATATAATATCAACAGAACCAAACAGAATCAGCTAAAGTGTTATGGTTTTTTTCGGCTTATTTGATATCCGAATAGATAGACATAGGGAGTGTTTGCAAAAACTTCGCTTTTAGAAGAAGTGATTTATTCTAGCACAAGCTGAAGTAGTTGGGAAATAGAAATTGGTAGTGTTTGCAAATCGAATCGAGAAGTTGAGTGTGTTAAGTGAAAAAGTTGTAAAAGTGTTTATCTATTTGTTTAAGTCAAACCAGACCCAGAATCAGAAATCTAAAGCAACTATCTCCCTGCTTTTAGATTCTGATTAAATGAAGAAGAATTTGATGCAGAAGTTGGCATTTCAAACACTAAAAAATGTCTTTTTTTCCAGCCAAAATGTGAGTAGCACTTTTTTTTTAGTGATTGCAAACACTCCCATAATGTTTTTAAGACTTCTATTAACTTTAGAAGTTGATGGTGACAATCATGGTTCTGAATCTGGATCATATGTGAAGAAAAAAATTCTCATGTATAACTGCAGAAAGATGTTTCAAAACTCAAACTATCTTGCTGGAACTTAAATAAAGAGAAATGGAAGAAGAGTTTCACCATAAGCAACCACGGAGTTTTTGAAACAATCAAGGGAGAACAAAAGTATGTTACCTTAAGAGCACTTCCAGCTAAGATGATAAATCCAACATTGATCATAAAGAGATTCACATACTGAAGTCCCCATGTAAGAGAATAAGCTTTTCCACCTACATTACCGAAGCCTCACTTAATAAAACAAAATTTCAGAATTCTCTAAGCACCAAAAATGGGGATTAGATTTTTCACAAATAACAGATAGGAACAAACATTTTTTTTTTACATTATTCTTTATTTCCTCTTACCATATATGAATCCTGCAAGGTCTCTATATCTGATATGCCTCTTTCCTCCGAATTCGTGAAGCTTGGCCACTAACGCATTTGCGTACAATGATATGACCGTTGCTAGGATTAGTCCAACCACACCACCTATCCAACCCAATGGAACCATAATAGTACCAGAATATCCGAGCACGTAGGCACTGTTTATCCCGGTTGTGAGAACAAATCCCACTTGAAACCACGAATCTACATTTACACAACTCGTAAAAATAAGCCCAAATACTAATAGAAAAAGTAATAGATTACAGAACTTGTTCATCAATTTTCCTACCAGAAATTGATTGTGAACTTAAGTTACTTATAAAGAAAAAAATCCTCGGTCACCCTTGCTATAAATTGAAATTAATGAGAGGACAAAAGTAGCAGGAAACTAAAACTGCCAGATACTTAAAAGTGCATCACATATGAAGTTCTGGGATAGAGAACACAGTTGACCAAATTATCCCTCCCATAATCAAGAAAAAAATTCTTTTACTCATAAAACATAAGACCAAAGAAATAACATGGCAAAAAAACAATTCCTTTTTTTTAGGAAATTTGAAAATTCATCCAATTCATGTTATCATTAACATAAAATCAATTATTTAACCTCAAACTGCTGAAAAAAATCAATCTAATCTCAAAAGCACACACCAAAAAAAAAAAAACATTTCCAGACAGTTAAGAAAAACAATCAATCAAGAACATTAATCCAACTAAAACAAAACAAAATTTCAAAACAAGAGGAAAAGGAATAAGACCCTGGCTAATCTGATGGGCAGTATCCGGAATTTCAACAGAGACATCATCGGAATGGACCTTTCCACCAGCAGACCCTGACCGCTCCACGACGTCGTTTTCTCCTTGGCTTCCCATATCTTCAACCCCTCCAACCAATAGCAACGCTCGCTCCTCTTCAAAACTCACGTTCCCCGCTGACAGCCCTTCTTCTCTCCCTGTATTTTGCTAACCAGCATTATTCGTCAACAACACACCAATAAAAAAAAAAAAACATAAAAACACGCACAAAACACGCAGTGAGTGTGTACCTGCGTCCTGACAGAGAGAATCAGAAGGGATGATGGTGTGTGGGGATTGTTCTTGAATGGCGGGCGTTCCATAAATACCGATTCGGATTGTTGGAGCGTTAAAAGATGGTGTGATCTTTTGGGCAAAATGGCCACTCGTTGACTATTGACTATTTTGAGCAATTTTTTCATTGGACCGTAATTATGATTGACTGGACGGTGACGATAAAGCCACGTGGAGAGTTTTTATTGCTGGCTCTAGTGGGGACGTGTCCTCTGCAGTTGACCAGAGTTTTTGACCAGTCTGTTTTTGGGAAGGCGTTTCATATCCGCAGCAAATTGTTTTATCTAATAGGACCAATAATGAGATGTTTATTTTTTTTTTTTTGATTGGTAATGAGATGTTTATTTAATTCTTGATTTGTTGAACTTTGTTTTTTTTTTTTTGAGGAAATTTGTTTATCTATTTCTGGTAATTGAATATGGGGTATTTAATATATATATGGGTACATTATAATTTTTTTCATTAAATGAAAAGGTCATCCCAAGATTTTCATTTTTTTTTTTGAGGGGAAAAACCATCCCATGAGGCCATGATCATGTGAACGGATAATACACAAATTTCTACATACACATCACATGATGTAAAAATATAAAAGAATAGTTTGAACTGAATTTATAGCTCATTTGATATTACATATCATCCTTGTTTTATTTTTATACAAATTTAGTTTTTATATGCACAATATAGAGATGTATTTATTGAAATTAATATTTTTACAATATTATTAGATTTACTTAATTTGTGATATTCAGTTAATATTTATAAATAATGTTGATATGCGTTTTAGATCTTAAGGATAGTTACGATGGACGGATGGAGTGTTCATATCAATTATAATACTAATTATTTCCCTGTATTATTAATATTATGGATTAAGTTTATAATATATACAAACACAAATATATTTTAATAATCTATGTATATGTATATTGTAAGTATTGTTCGAAATTTAAGTAGACTTTGAGACATTTACTAAATCTCAATGAAGAGATAGTGTCCTGTTAGACGTTCTAATGGATAGTTCTGATCCAATTTAACGGGTCAACTCGACCCACGAACCCAGTAACCCAGCCCAGCCCCAATAATCCAATGGAATATATAATACTTTTTAGGGGACCTACTAATATTTTTCAAGGGAGCTATTTAAAAAAAATCAGGGAAAAAATTAATATTTTTTACAGAAAAATTAATATTTTTCAGGGAACTACTAATACGTTTTACGGGGACGATTAATATTTTTGAGAGAAAAAACTACTACTTTTTAGGGGATTTGGGGGAACTATTAAACAATTTCAAGTGAACTACGTACTAATATTTTTCAGATAGACTATTAATACTTTTCAGATGAACATCTAATATTTTTCAGCATTCTCGTGATACTATATCATTGTCCAATGTTACAAAATTAATAATTTCAAGTGAACTATGTATTAATACTTTTCAGATTGATTGTTAATATTTTTCAGAAGAACTGCTAATATCAGTCCATGGATATTACAAAAATGTCATTTCTAATATTATGAAAATACCGCAGAGTCGGTTTTTTGGACCGTCTAACGGATTTTAGCCCGTTAGACCATCTGACATGAGTTTTTGTCTTCGATGAATGTGTAGGTTGAATTTAACGAGGTTTATTTTGTTCTTAAATGATGAAGATTTTACCATCTACAGTTCTACAATGCCGACATAAAATTAAATATTAAAAAAGTTGAAATTAAGAGAGAAACCAATCATTGAATTTGAGTTTGAGTAAAAGATCTAAGATCTGGGTACGACGTCGTCGGGCTTGGTCCTCGGAGTTAATGCTATCTCTCACTTCTCCTCTTTGTTTATACATATTTTCGGGCCGGACCTTGCTTCACAGTGGCCTGGCAGGCGCGATCTCGAAAATGGGCCCCTTGACCACTTCCGTCGCTTTGATCGCGCTAGCTACGCCGAGGAGTGGCAAGTGAGGAAGATGAAAGTGACGACTCACAATGGAGAAGAGAAGAAGGGTTTCGTTCTTAAAAGTTGTAATTAAATTTAAGTCCTCGTTTCATCTTGAGAATTGTGCATTTGAATAGTCGTGAACCACTTACTTTATAAAAAGTATGTACATATTTTATGTTAAAATTAATCTTTATTCTATATACAATTGAAAAGAACTTCAATAATAAAATTTGATACATATCTAGCATTATATTTTTCGGAAAAAACTTATAGTGCTAAAAAGGAATGCATTCCTCCAAAGGAATATTTGTATTTTGGTCTTCAAATAAAATATTAGAATATTTGAGTCTTTGACCAAGGAATGGTAGAGACAATTTTTTTTTTTTTTTTTGAGATAAGAATGGTAGAGACAATTGAATATTAACGTGAATTGCATAAAAGTTTGGAAGAGTTTGGGCCTTTTTGAAATTTGGGTGTTAGACTTTGAAGTTGAAAGTCTTTTCTTGGGTGTTTTGATCGAGAATGAAAAAAATTGGGCCAAAAATTAATTTTCATTAGGAATATAAAAAAAAAATTGGGCCCCTAAAAATTTGGGGCCCTAAGCAATGGCCTACTGTGCCTACCATCAAGTACGGGCCTGCATATTTTGCTGGTCTTTGAATTTTATTTTTATATTTTCCAATGTGTGGAGCACAATATTTTTTTAGTAAAGGAATCAATTATTGTTTGGCATTCTTAGTTATTGGTTATGCTTTATAAGCGGCAACTTTTTATTTTAATAACTGTTTTATATAAATTTAGACCTTAAATTTTAATTTTTACGTGTAAACTTGAAATTCGTTAAAATTTATTAAATATGCATATCCCCGTCAAATTCCTCTCAAAACGTTTGGGGCCTAAATTGATAGAAAACAACTAATTTAAACGTTAAAAAATACCCTTTTGGACTAGTGAATATTAGTTTTGAATCAAATACCCCTCTACTATTAAAACCTACAAATACCCCATTTGACCAATAAAAAATATAATGATGGACAACAATTACCTTTGAACTGTATATAATACTAAGAGGGTGTTTGGCTGAACTTATAAGCTCTTCAAAACATTTTATAAGATGTTTGAGAGCTTATAAGATGTTTAAATTTGTTTGGTAATTTTTTTAGAAAAATATCTTATAACTCCCAAAATAATATGTCAGAAGCTTATAAGTTGTTTTTAAAAAAGTAGGGGAACCCCAAATTTTTTTTTTCAAAATAAGAACTTATTTCAACCTCCTCCTTTAATTTGACTATTTTAATTATAAAATTATCATTACTAAGATTATAAAAGCTACACCATCTAATTTTATCGAAACACTTCAACAACTTATTCTTAAAATAAGATCTAACATCTTATAAGCTCTAAAAATAACTTATAAGATATAGGAGCTTATAAGATCTTTTAAATATGCTTACCCAAACACTTAGTAAATTGCAGATTTTGCCTTCTCTATAAACAACTTTCAATTAATTTGCTCCTATATTTTATTTAACTCTAATTAAACAAATAAATCTATAATGGGATCTAAATAAAGAAAACAGCAAAATATAATCCCAATAGAATAAAAGAATTTACATTAATATTTCAAAGAAATAAATGTATATTCATAGTGTGTATGAATGCATATATTTTTCTAATAAGTAAATAATTTATTGTAAGGTCAAATTAATTGATTATTAATTTATATTTATTAATATAACTATTACATAAGACTTATGTGTAGGTCAAACATATTAATGAATCTAGAAATTTATTTATGAAAGAAAAAATAAATATTATAAAATTTAAACAAAATATCATATAATACTCTCTCTCACAGTCAGATATCTAAAATAATAGTAGTGGAAATTCACTTACTACTTACCTACAAAGCTATACATTTAAAATAATAGTAAATCAGAATTTACGTAAATTAAATAAAAAACTAATATGCATTCTCTGTAATATTGAAGTTAAAGTTTCCTAGACAATTAATTTTGAATTGAATTTAGTTTAAGATTTTTCTTTTATTTTAAAATTTAAGT
The DNA here is from genome assembly GCA_016081115.2 of Rehmannia glutinosa. Lineage (NCBI taxonomy): Eukaryota > Viridiplantae > Streptophyta > Magnoliopsida > Lamiales > Orobanchaceae > Rehmannia > Rehmannia glutinosa. The sequence continues at coordinate 83,184,554 of CM071936.1, read as the reverse complement.
GTTGAATAGAAAATTTGGGATCAAATTAATGGATAGTTAATTAGAGAGTGATAAATTATATATAATTTATAAAAAAGGACGCCAAGTAAACTTAACATTTTATTTAAATAAAGGTTATTTTATCCATCAACATAATTTTTATAGGTTTAAGGGGGGTTACGGTATTTGAAGATTTTATTTGAAGATTTTAATGGTAGATAGAAGAGGGTAATTGATACAAATGAATAGTACAATGGGTTATATCGAATTTTACCTTTGATTTTAAGACCATACAATGCATTTTTTTAAATAGGTTTGTATGAAATATTAATTTTCAAATAATCAATCCAAGAAAAGTCTAGTTTTAGAGAACGTTGTTTCAACTTTCATATTTGATTACCCATTCAAGAAACCAATTTCAGAAGTTCAGAAAGCTAATTAGTCAAAAGCCTATTGCACATTTAATTTGCACTTGACAAATTTGTTGTCGAAAATACTTTATTTTGCTTTTTCCAACCAAATTATACATAACTTTTTAGCAAATCATATTGTGCTAAAACCAATCCTTATAAACTTAATGGAACATCTATCTACAGGTCTAACCACGAGAAAGTTGATGGTACTCAAGTGGACTTTTAGTAAATAGTTGGTAAAACTTTAGCAATCATTGAGATTGTAAAGGATTGATATTATAAATTATTATTTAATGTTAATTTAAAATGTTTAATATTTAACCACCAGTCTTGATTCTGCCTGATGGTATCACCACCCTCCATTGTGGGGAGGTAGGAGTTTTGTATCGCCATTGAGGTGCGTATGCATAAATAAAAAAAATATTTTAATACTTAATTTTTTTCTTTTAAATACCCAATTAAAAATAATGACATGGCACCATTACATTCTTTACTAGAAGACCTTTACGTGTTTAAATGTTATATTAAACTCTATACTGAATTAAATGTATTTACAAATATGAGATGGTGCCATGGTGGGAATAAGTGATATGAGTTCTTCAACTTATTTTATAAAAATAGATTTCCTTTTAATTATTGTGCGATTCCAAGTTCAAGCACTATGCATAAACAATTGAAATCTTTATCAAGAAATGGGCGGATTAAAATCGAAGTAGGACACTATCTTCAGTTTTTTATAATTTCAACTTTGAAATGAGAAAATAAAAATAAACATTGCTTAGGAATATGTGATTAGAATATTCCACACAGATGATATGATATGGAATAGCCATTTTACTCAACGTTTGAAGAGAAACAAAATAATGTTGCAAAAGAGAAACCGATGCTTTAAACCACGGCCCACATTTGAAATTTTGAACATTTTGTGCAGTTTTCTTCTGCCCTTTTTTAAGAATCAAAATAAATGTTATTTATTCATTAGAAGAAACTTACAACTAATTATAATAATAAATAAAAACAGTTGTAAGCCTACATGATCGTAAGCTTATACAGATCTACAACAAAAAAAAGAACCCGAATAGATCTAACTGATCCGAAGAATCATAACTTCGTAACAAAAGCGTTGAACAAAACACATATCAAAGATGATCTCGCTTCTGTCACGTAAAGTCAGGTAATGGCTCATCTGATATTATGAAAAAAATCCCACATATGAGATAATCTTATTAACTGAAAAAGAAACCACATATTGGGTAAAAATAAAAGCCACATATTGAGGACAAATTTGTTTAGATTAAAAGCAATTAAAATTACTCCTCTCCTCCATAGGAGGATGGGGAAAGAAAAATAGGAAGAAGATAGAGGAGCAAATGCGGCTAGTTTTGAGATAATAAAAAGTAGGGGTGGCAATGAGGCGGGTCAAAACCCGGCTCCTCATTAAACGAAGCAGGTTCAAACCCAGTCAAATGGATCCCGGGGCGGGCCGTGGACCCTATTTAAGAAACCCCACCGGGTCTGGGGCGGGTAGCGGGTGCCCAGAAACAATTAAACTTAGTCAAATTTTATTAATATTTAATCAAGAATAACTGAGATTGATCAGATTTTTCAAGCAATGGAGACTAATGAAACTTTGTAGAAACTTTTGACAATTATTGTTTAGTTCCTTGCCTTTTTTTTTTAAATATTCTAAAGATATAAGCTTGATGGGTGGTTTTTTTGTGAGTCTAAATATGTTTGCAGATTCAAGAATTGAAAAAATAAAAATGATCAATTAATCAACTAAGGGGCGCCACCACTAACAGCCTTGAACTATGAACGACAAAATCTTAATTATAAAAAATTTAATTAGATTTTAAACAACAAAGATATATCAGTTAGAATGAATAAAAAGACAGACTTGGCCGCCAGCTGATTGTCAGTGCAATTGAAAACTGGCAGCAGCGTAGTGGGTCCAACAGGTTCAACCCGTCGGGTTGCGGGTCTAAAGCGGGGCAGGGTGGGTCCCGGATCCATGATTTTCTTCGCGGGACGGATATCGGGTTTGGTCAAACCCGTCCTAGACCCGCCTCATTGTCATCAGGGGCGTAGACAAGGAGGGGGAAGAGGGGGCTCATCGGCTCCCGTTTTTCCTATGGAAAAAAAAATGAAAAATTAATTATATATATTTTCTTAAGGGTAAAAAATAGTTGAGCTAGGGGAAAAAAATTTGGGCTAGTGGTAACCATGCGGCCTGGCTACACCCTTGATTGTCATCCCTAAGAAAAAGAGAGAGTAAAGCGATTGGATATGAAAAAAATTTCGTTTTCGTTTCACTAGAGAAAAACGAATTTTTTTTTTTAACCCAACATACAATTGTTTATGAAAATTTTCAAAAAAAATACATTATTTTCTCTCTTTCACATTTTCTCTTATCAATTACATCTATACATTTTTTTCATAATAACTACTTCCTCCGTCCTACTAAGATAGACAAGTAGAGTATTTCACACAAATTAAGAAAACACAATAAATATAATTGAAATTATATTCTTTTTCCATATTCTTCCTACATTGCCCTTGCATTAAATGGGAGTATATCTTTTTTGGTCTCAAACAAAGTGAATTAGATAAGGGTAGTTTAGTCTATTATTATGTCACTAATACTCTGAATAAAGAAATAAGCCTATAATTTGGGACAGACAAAAAAGGAAATGTGAACTATCTTAGTGGGACGAAGAGAGTAATTATTATTACACATCATCCCACAAATTTCAATATTCACTCACTCGCTCATTTCTAACTACCTATCACATCCAATTATTATATTACTATTTTTATATCAAATCAACTTTCATCATTAGTTTTTCATCTCATATCTAATCACATTCTCAAAATTCATCTTTTTTTCCCAAATTTTCACCACTATTCTCTAGCAAAAAAAGAAAATTTTCTAAAGTAAAAACATATCCAATCACTACCCATTTTTCTTCTGCTTATTTCATTCATCAGTTATATGTAAAGAGAAGTCCCTACAGGAAGTTAAATTATTTCTATAATTGCAATTTTGGTCCTGCAAGTATATGAGTGGCATATTTGATCTTGTTAGTATCTTATGTATCGGCAAACATCCCTGGAAAGCGCTATAATCAGCAAACGTTTAAGGCAATCATATGAACTATCAATCCTGCAAAAGCCATGTGAAGGGATAAAACAATAACACCCACATACATGCAAACGTCAAACAAACACACAACTCAAGCAATTTTTTTTCTAGGAAAAAGTAATAAAATACTTGGGTTGCCTCCCAAGAAGCGCTTTTTTAACGTCATTAGCTTGACGATATCAACGGAGAAAATCATGTCAGATCATCGAGCAAAACCTCTATCATCACCTTGGATTTGTTATCCGGATAATTTGCATTTCGAATCATATTGTATTCCTGCCATAGAACATCTTTCACAGCAGAATCGACATAATCAACAATAAAATTATCATGCAAGGCATATGCAGGACTACAAGCTATATCAGAAATTGAAAACGTAACAGTTCTTCCCATGACATTCATACTTAGTTTTCTATTTTTGACACCAATCAAGGTATTGGTGGTGGCAGTGACGAAGGCATTATGGGCCAAGGGGGGCATTGGGCCCCCCTCAAATTTTGAAAAAACAAATAGGAGCATTTTGGTCATTTCACTTTTTAATCTTGAAAATAAATAAAAAAATAGAAAATAGAAAAAAAGTGTTCACTTATCTTGTATTCTTCTTTTCTACTTTCATTTGTGAATCTTAAAAAAATATGAGTCTTGGTCATTTTGCCCATTTTTTTAAAAAATTATACATTTTTAAGCTCCGCCATAAACTTTAACTTGAAATTTTGCATTATTCTCTTGTGTCTCTATTTGCCCCTTTAAGATGTGACTGAATTAATACAATGACTTAATCAAAATTTCTACTTATTTTAAATTTGATGTATTATTTTTAATTTATACATGTGGTAATAGGCAAATTGTCCACTTATGTTTTGTAAAAATGAAAAATAGTCATATTTCCTGAAAACATATTTTTAGTCATTTTTCACACGGTCATACCCTTCTTGTATTTTCTGATGAGGTACATGGTTATATTTTAGAAAATCGATGCGGTACATTTTTTGGTATCGGGTCAAGGACGGTGTCTAGAAAGGAAAAAAAAAATAAAGTGGAAATTTAAACTAAAAATGGCTAAGAAAACATGGTTAAAACTATTTTTATTATTGAGAAGTGACCAAAAATCCGATGACTCCTTTTATATTAATATTAATTGGGCCCCTACCCGAGATTCTGGCTTCATCACCTGGGTGGTGGCCATGAACGATCTACCCAACAAAATAGTATGATCCTTAATATTACCTTTATCCTTCCTCATATCCAAGACAACAAAATCAATGAGAATTTTAAAACCACCTACTTGGACTAAAATATCTTCAATAATACCTTTAGGATACCTAAGTGACCTATCGCCAAGTTGCAAGCATAATCGGTGGACTTTAATTTCCTAAATTTAATTGTTTAAATATAGAGTAAAGGCATAAGGTTAATTTTCAAATAATGAGATCAAACGTACGTTCGACTTTCTTACCATTCCCAAAAGCAATATTAATGATGAAACTACCTGGATCTTGTTTCTTTGGGAGTGGACTTGGGGATGAATTAGAAAATTTGTAAGGATTATCAGTTTTGTATAAGGACAATCCTGTATTTGCCTCTTCATTCGTGCTTTCTTCACTTGCATCATCCTTATTTTCCATTTTAGCAATACCTGCAGGGTTAGACGAGACAATATGAGAATATGAAAACTCAATTTTATTACCATAAATCTCACCAATTTCAAGATCAGTGACGGCTTGAGCTTGTGCTGGTTGACTAGGCAATGTGCCCTTTTTGACGAGATGTCGAGCTATTTCACCAATTTGCGTAGCCAATTGGCCGATTTGAGTCTCAATTCGCTTAATAGAAGCCTCCAAAGATCTAAATTGTCTGTTATTCCACTCTTGTGTTTGCTGACTAACTTGAATAAAAGAATCCAAGCTCTCTTCTAATGTGGGACATGGTGGTTGCTATTGATTGGTTTCCATTCCTGGTGCTTGTATAAACAACACTTGAAAAATAGGTCAAATCCACCTGAAGAATAAACCTAAACTAGAAATAAACAAAAAAAATCCCAATTTCGAAAAATAAACACAATAATTATTAAGCCTAAAGCCTTCCCCGACAACGGCGTCAAAATTTTGTTCAACCGCTAAACACCTAAAATAAATCTAGCGATCCTCGTAAGAGAATGAGATCAATCATAGGGTGACAAGTTAACCACAAGTCATCTCTCAAGGAAGACTTAACCGGCAAATAATATTGTGCATCACAATAAACAAAGAGTAAATACTAAACATTCTAACTAGATTTGTTTGATTTTAATATCTAAGAAAAAACAAATAAGAAACTAATTAAAACCCAACTCAATTTAAACCCTAGGAAAAATGTATGGAGAAAACGTCTAGGATTTTAGAATCATCTCATCAAACTCGCAAGTAGAATATCAACCAATTGATCATGCGATTAACAACTACAACAAACAAATATAAACTAGACCTAGATCTGACAACTCTCATATTCACAAATTAAGTCTATCCATAACCAATTTGCCCAGTTAATTAACCAAGTTAGACAATATATTTCTGATTCATATCTACCCTCTAACTGAATTTGGTCCAGGTATAATATCTTCTTTGATCTCAATTATTCCCTCAAAATAATCAAAAGTTGGCCAAACAATCAATTATAAAATAAAGTAATTTATTCAGGAAGGAAAATCAATTAGAGCATATTCATGCTTGTTTGTTTTAATCAAATTATCCTAATCTTAGAACAAATATTTTAGTTCATGCTTGGGGATGAGATCATAATTTCAATTGAAAGATAGAAAACAATCATAAACATAATAATGTAATAACCGTTAGTGACACCGCTCTGTATAAAGAGATATTGGGTAGGTAAAATCTTTGGTCGGACATACTCTTTCTTGTGGATCATCCTGTGGTTACCGAGATCCTGCCTTCAGAAAGGGATTAAAATGAATGAGCATCGATTACGTTTCAAACTAGTACATCGTTCTTTTTTAGGTGATGTACTATTTATTTGCTAAAGTTCAAAAGCCAGTTTGAAGAAGGTCCAATGTCTAGACATACGAAGCAATAATCATCAAACAATTGAAATCAGATAAAGAAGATGAAGAAATATTACGCTTGGATTAAGCCGCAAAATAACTTCGATGGGAAGAACCCAAGCAATCCCAAAGCTGAAAAGCAAGAGAAAAGAGAGAAAACTCAAAAATAAGTGATAAGAAAAATAAGTGTTCGAAAATATGGGCTTCCCAAGTCTTATTTATAGGCATAGAATCCTATACAACGTGGGAGAACTCAAAAAGGGAAGAAAAATCGCGTAACTTGGGCAAAAAAATACGGCGCGCGACCGCACACTTCTACGTGCACGATCGCACGCTTGCCCTCATCGCGCGATCGTTTGCGATTTGTGCATCTTTGTTCGTATTTTGCACACCCTCAAAACTTTGGAATTTAAGCTTGGTGTCTCATATGAATTGTAGATCTACCTCTTATCTTTTCATAAAGGCGCTTGAATGACTTCAATATCAATTTTCTATAGAGAGTTATGGCAAAATACTAAGACATGTTATTTCAAAATTTCATGATATTGTTCCCATTTGCACATGATTTTAACCCCTCCAACCGTCTTTATATGCAACTAGTAAATAGATATTGTATAACTTTGTCTTAACTTTCCAATGGTGCAAGAATCATGTCAATTGAACTTCAGATGAAAATGTTATATCCAAAATACTACGACTCCCACAGTTGTGCAAAATGACTTTTTAACTTTTCTTGCTCCAAAACTTATTTTTTCCGCCAAAATCTAGAAAATCAACAAAATAACACACATAACACTAAAACATGTAATATGAAAATAAAACACGCCAAAAATATCATAAATCATCACACAAAATACACACAAAAACATGCAAAACAGACGGGCTAGCCCCAGGGGGCTGTCTACTTTGGGAAAAAATGAAAATGTTATATAATAAAAAAATCCACACTATTTTTGCTAAATATAGTTCTAAAAGAAGGTAATTCATTGATTCATTTCATTCAACAATGGTCGATTTATAAAAGATTACAAGAGAAACTCTAGCCTATAATTAAGCAAAACTGAATATACACTTTCTTCGTATAAGAGGATTTCTAGGCTATAAACATGCTACTGTACTAATACCAAATATAACTCATATACATATGTATTTTACATATATGTTCTATCACACCCCTGGAGTGGAATGGGAGGTCGACGAATATTTTAGACTGTCCTGAAAATCTCAAATAAAAATAATGGGAGGCCCTTTGTAATATTTTACATATATATGCTAGCATCTCTACTTAACATGAGATATCCAACTCCCAAAAGCACAAAAGATTTAAATATCCTAACAAATATTCACAGACTTCTCAATCTTGCAAATATTCATGTCAAGTACTCACATATCTAGTATTGAAACTCATCTTTCGAATTATGAATCAATACATCAAAGCAAGTTAAACCAAACGCGTTTTGATTAAATAAGAATTAAAACAAAATACTCGAATAGGGTTGGAAAACAAGAACTTCAATTGCAATTAATCATTCCATAAAAGTATCCATTAACCTAATCCCAAATCCTGGAATCACAAGATGTTTAGCCAGACATAGAAAATAAATAATCCATAGACAAATTATTCAAGTTCATATCTAACTAATCGAAAGTAAATGATACGATGGAATGAGTGAACTCAGGGATGTTGATGATCTCTCGATCTATCTTCAATCCTCAAGCGTGTGGTTGCGACCTCGATCAATCTCTCCAATCCTTCGATAGAAGGTTGCTCTTTTCTCTGTGTTCTAGGGAAAAGTCTGTGTGTCTTGTTTGTGGCCGCCCCCTCTCTATTTGTATTCCGTTTGGGTCAAAACCTAGTTGAGAATCTGTCAAACTCTGTTTTCCCACGGATACACGGCCCGTGCGCCTAGCCACGCCCAACCGTGCGGGTCTTGTAGGAATTGTTCTTTTCACCGAAGAAGGGCGCACGGGCCGTGCGCTCCATGCACGACCAGCCCGTGCCCCATGCCGTGGGCTGAGTCTCTCACCTGGGAGGCACACGGGTCTTGCTATGGACGCACGCCCGCCCGTGCGCACTGCTTGAACCGATAAGTGTTCCTTTCCTTTCGTTTTTCCCGGTTGGTCCGACTTCTTCTCGATTCAACTCCAAACATCATATGTTACTTTAAATAGTGGCGGTCCTTTACCGCAATGCTTCAATTATCGCCAAAATGCTACAAATATCAATAAGTTCCTACAAAACAAGCAAAGCGTAATACCTTTTCCACAAAAAGAAATAAAGCCCTTTTCATTCAAGTAATGCATGCATAACAACTAATTCTAACTACAATTAAGCCCAAAATACATGCAAAACACATACCAATCAAACCCCCAAACTTAAACTGTTGACAGTCCCGGTCAACGCTTTATAATCAAGACAAAACACAAATGGGAGTAATGAAAAGCAAATCAAGAACAACGCATCACAATTCACGTTTATCCATCCATAGAGGCGTCAAGCAACAAATCAACCAAGCTTCAATGTCTAATACAGAGCATAAGTCAATTAAAACCATGGCAAATACTTCAAATCACGCCTCTCATGGATTAAGTGTATACTCTCCTCTCTAGAATAATAAGGGACGTGTATTCGCTTAAATCATATCAATGTTGACGAATTACCATAGCTTGCAAATCGTCTCACATCTCCGCCACTCGATTGTATGCAACTCATAAATCAAAAAGGACTTTGCTTTTGGTTGTAATGAAGGCTCTTTGGTTAAGGTATGGAAGTATGAAGAAAGTAACTCAAACTCAAACGTATAGATTGGTAAGCATATCTTTTTTTTTTCCTCAATCAAATATTCTCATTCAAATCAAACATGCACCCCCAATCACCTCTTATTCTTATCACATTTCTCTTCTCCCCCACTTTTTTTTTTCATATACTCTACTTTCTTTCGCCTTACATCATAACTCTCAGCCTATAAGTTCATTTTCGGCCAACTCACTAAGGCAGTCAATTTATTTATTTATTTTTTCGATTTTTTCGACCCTTGAGTATATACTCCTTTTTCCTCATTTTCTTCTTTTATTCCTAACATCAACATGCACACCATTATCTAACTTCTCGATATCCTCCTATTCAACCTTATTCAATCCCCTTACTCAATGTTATACGCTCAAGTTTAGGGTAACATATATATCAAGTTACGACTTGAATTGTGGCTATCAAAAAATCAGGCAATAGGCTCAAATTGGCTAACTAGGGAAATTAAATGTCATTAGGTAGGCAAACGGCTTGAAAGGCTTAACAAAAATGGCCTAAAATCATCTTCACAAATTGCATACAACATGTGACTTCGACAGAGATACCAGAGCAAGTTCTAGAATTCATATCAACATGAATGACACACTCCATCAACAAACAAGACTGCATATAATGAAAACAATAAAGGCTCAAAAAGCTCATAGGCTTGCAATTGCGTAATTCAAAGTATATCAACCATGATTTCCATATTCACATGCTCTATATCATCTATTCTCAACCCGGCCAACTCACGCTCAACACCCAATTCAAAACAACATAAACTGTTCAACAAATGTTCTCAAGATCACAACAAGCACACAATAGTGGTCAACTCACTCCCTAAAAACCTAAGAAAGCAATAAACGTGATAAAACTGAAAACAAGCATCTAATGCAATGCAACCTATATGCTCTACATGCAACTATATGAATGCAAATATCGCCACACCCATCAATCAAAATACTGCCTCTCCCCCCAAACTTGAATGAAATTACACAAGCATAGAAGAGAAGATAGAATTTCAAACAAAAGTGTGGAATGGACTGTCTCATTTTGTGGGTGTGGCGGCGGAAAGTGGCCCCGGGAGATGTGCCACATTTGTACCGATGCATCATCTCGCAACATCTCCATTCGCTGCTCCGGGCACGATACCCTCGCTCTTGTTCCGTTCTGAAGGCACGGAACTCATCCTGGTGATGACAGAAATCATCCCGCTACTGCCGGAAATCATCCTGGTGCTGCTGGAAATCGTCCCGATGCTGGCTCATGCTCTCCTCAAGAGCAAACAGTCTGTCTAGGTAAGCTTGCCCCCCACTCTCCTCACTTGGTGAGAGCTTTCCGGTATGTCGGGCCTCCCTTGCTGGAACCCTTGCTCAAAACCCCCTGCAGGAAACCTAGCTCAAAACCTCTCTCTTGCCGATCATATTCCATCGCCTCAATTGCCAATTCATCCTCATCGGGCAACCCAGCTACCCTCCTCCGTTTCCGCGCAAGCATGGCTTCCATGACTCTGATATGCGCCTCAGAGTTCATCAGCCAATTAGTCTCATTTTCAACCACAGATGTGAGCTGCGGGTTAGGAAGTGAGAAGGCAGGTCCAACCCTTTGTTGGAAGAGAGTCATGTTCTCTTCTTCTACTATTATTTTCATTTGGCGAAGGGCGTTCATGTTAATCCTCCGATTGCCCTCAATGGGATCCACCCCTCTCAAATCAACGCGAAAATGCTGAGCAATGGGGGTGATCATCCCCCCAATTAGTATCTTCCCAGTGGTCTACTTGGCCATAAACATGGAGTGTTCCACGAAATGGGTCGCCATATTGTAGGGGGTACGGGTTAGCATACACCATAGTAGGTATAGCTCCCGAGCTTGCATACCTCCGTTATTGTGTCGGGCGTAGACAGAGTGAGCTATGACCTTTTGGATATAGTGGAAGATGGGGTTCCGGAGTGATGAGGCCTTAGACGAGCGTGCCTCATAGAGCATTGGGCCAGTTTCCGGCGTCTGGACTAATAGCCGCCAGAATTCATACTGGCTGTAGCGTTCTGCGTTCCTGTAGGGGGCGTTAGTAGGTACCCCAAAAATCTCATTGATTTGGGCGATAGATAAACACCTCCACTCGTTTTCCAGCCTAAAACGGATCTCCTGGGGCTCGTTGTTCCCTCTCGTTTCATATATGTCCAATGTACTCAGGAACTCGAGCGCGAGTTTCTTGTACATTCGCCACCGCCCTTGCATGAACGCGGTCCACCCAACCCGTTCGAATAGCTGCCATACATCATCGTGTATCCCAAGGGCTTGGGTACACTCATCATCAGCATATCTCGTCGTGTAAAAGAACGGGTGATTAGCCTATTCCAGAGCTCCAGGAAATCCTCCTCTGTCAGAATAAGTTCATAAGCCTCGGGGCTATCTGGATGTACCTCCCGTCGTAAGGCTGCGGCCCCCCTCGGGCATCTACCCTGACCTTGTTGGTTCCTTCGGTCAACCATTAGTTCAAGCCTGTACCTAGCAAAACAAATGTGAGATTCCGTACATGCCAAGTATAACAAGAACAAGATGAATTCAATACCAACAAATCAAATAAGTTATAATGTCTCTTCTCTACAATTTAATCACAATTAAGCTCCCAAACCTAAATAACTATGTAATTGCAGAGAATCATAGTCACTAACACCCTAAATAATCAAGCTCATGCACAATTCATCATTATATCAGCCCCATATATCTCAATTCATCAAGCCCACAAGGTGTTCGATAAAATGCCCAATAGAATAATTCAAGTAAATCATGGAAATTTCATCAAACCATGTACCATGTATGTACTCTAATCCATAATCAACAAGAAATTCGAAACAAAACTTGAAGTTCTTACCGTAATTCTCGGAAATTAGGAAAGAGGCGAAATTGGAACCCTAGGTGCTTCTTTCAAACAAAATCTCTCTCCAAAGCAAGTTTGAGAGTTCAATTCGTGTGTGTGAAGTGTGGGTGATGAATTTGCAGTGAAAATCTAAGTGAAAGAGTCGAAAAATTTGAGAGGGAGAGAACTTGTGTGTGCTCGTGCGTGAGGGAGTGTTTAAAAGTGTGAAAAAAACTGACCTGCTGCGCCCTTATTGTTGCCTCAGCCGCCAGGCGCACGGGTCGTGCGCCTAGCACACGGGCTGCCGAAGGCCCAATTTGAAATCTTGAAGCATGCACGGGCCGTGCGCATGGCGCACGCCCTGCCCGTGCGGAGTGCCGTGAGTTCAGTCCCAATTCCTGAAGCACGCACGGGCCGTGCGCATGGCGCACGCTCTGCCCGTGCGGGATGCCGCACCAAAATTCGAAATTTTTCCATTTTTTTAATTAAGGAAAGCAAAAAATCCTAACTTATGCAAGCATTAAAAAAACCTAACTTAGCAAAGGGAAAAAACATGGAAAGAAATAAAACAGCAAATCGTTGGGTTGCCTCCCAACAAGCGCTAAGTTTAACGTCTATAGCTTGACGCCTATTTATGCGATCACGGTTCTAGCAAAGTGAGGCATGTCACCTCTTCCTTTTGGTCTCTATGAAGGTAGTGCTTGATCCTCTGGCCATTCACCATAAACGTCTCCCATCCCGGCTTAACAATTCCACTTTTCCTGGAGGATTTAACACTTTCTTAATCACAAACGGCCCCGACCACCGAGACTTGAGTTTTCCAGGAAAGAGTTTAAGACACGAGTTAAACAAAAGAACTTGTTCACCCGGTAAAAATTCTCTTTTCTTTATCATTCGATCATGCCATCTCTTGGTGCGTTCCTTGTAAATCCGGGAATTCTCATAGGCTTCATCTCGGAACTCTTCCATCTCATTCAAATGCAACAACCTCTTCTCACCCGCTGCTTGGAAGTTAAAATTTAACTTCTTCATAGCCCAAAATGCCTTGTGCTCTAATTCCACGGGCAAGTGGCAAGATTTCCCGAATACCAACTAATAAGGCGATGTGCCCAATGGTGTCTTGTATGCAGTCCGGTATGCCCATAATGCATCATCTAACTTCATAGCCCAATCCTTGCGATTTATATTCTTTGTCTTTTCTAAGATCCGCTTAATCTCGCGATTGGCTACCTCTACTTGCCCCGTTTACTTGCGGATGATATGCTAGTGGCACCTTATGCTTAACCCCGTAGTTTGCGAGTAGAGTGCTCATCAATTTATTCACAAAGTGTGACCCCCCATCGCTAATCAAAGCTCTCGGGGTTCCAAACCGAGTGAATATATTTTCTTTAGGAATTTCAGCACTACTCGCGCATCATTTGTTTGTGCCAGAATCGCCTCAACCCATCGAGATACGTACTCCACTGCAAGTAGAATGTACTGATAACCCTAAGATGATGGAAAGGGACCTATAAAGTCAATCCCCCACACATCAAAGAGCTCGACTTCCATCACATTGGTCATGGGCATCTCATGTCGTCTCGAAATATTCCCCATCCGCTGGCATCTATCACACTGCTGCACATATAAATAGGAATCATTAGACAAAGTAGGCCAGTATAAACCACTTTGCAATACCTTTGCCGCAGTGCGTGTTGGACCGAAGTGTCCCCCGGAAGGTGAAGAATGACACTGTTGTAGAACTCCCTCCCACTCTTCTTGAGGCACACATCGTCGGATGATAGTGTCTGCGCACCTCTTAAAGAGAAAGGGGTCGTCCCACATGTAGAACTTGACATCATGGAGGAACTTCTTCTTTTGATAGGACGATAAATCCGGAGGCATGACTCCAGCTACGAAATAATTCACGAAATCTGCATACCATGGGAATTTAGCCTCTAACATTAGGAGCTGCTCACCGGGGAACTCCTCCTTGATTACATCTGTGCGTTCTTTCTCATCCTTCTTGTACTCCAACCTGGACAAGTGGTCTGCTACCACATTCTCACAACCCTTCCTATCTCGGATTTCCACATCAAACTCCTGCAATAAAAGAATCTACCAAATCAGTCTCGGTTTGGCATCCTTCTTGTCGAATAGATATTTGATCGCCGCATGGTCTGTGTGGACTATCGTCTTAGTTCCAATCAAGTAAGATCGGAACTTATCAAACACAAAAACGATTGCCAGCATTTCCTTCTCAGTGGTGGTATAGTTTTGCTGGGCACTGTCTAATGTTCTGCTCGCATAGTAAATGACTCTGAACAACTTGTCCCTTTTCTGACCCAGAACAGTCCCAACTGCAAAGTCACTGGCATCGCACATCAGCTCGAAGAGCTGACTCCAATCCGGAACTACAAGAATTGGTGCTGTCACCAAAGCTTTCTTCAGAATCTCAAATGCCTACGAACAATCATCGGAAAAATTGAAAGCAGTATCTTTTTCGAATAACTGAATCAAAGGTTTAGTGATTTTAGAAAAGTCACGAATGAACCTTCTGTAGAATCTGGCGTGCCCCAAGAAGCTTCTAATGGCCTTCTCATTTGTTGGAGGTGGGAGCTTCTCAATTGCGATAATCTTCGCTCTGTCCACTTCTAAACCTGCAGAAAAAACACGGTGGCCTAATACAATGCCATCTCGTACCATAAATTGGCACTTCTCCCAATTTAAAACAAGGTTCTTTTGCTCGCATCTCTGCAACACTAGAGAAAGATTATCTAAGCAATGATCAAAAGAATCTCCAAAAACAGAAAAATCATCCATGAATACCTCCATTATTTTCTCAATAAAATCATGAAATATAGCCATCATACATCGCTGAAAAGTCGCGGGTGCATTACATAGTCCGAATTGCATTATGCGAAATGCAAACGTACCATAGGGACATGTAAATGTCGTCTTCTCTTGGTCTTTCGGTGCAATCATGATCTGGTTGTGCCCAGAATAACCATCGAGAAAACAATAATAATCAAATCCCGCCAAGTGATCTAACATCATGTCAATAAAAGGGGGGAAAGTGATCTTTACAACTAGCATAATTCAACTTCCTATAATCAATGCATATACGCCACCCAGTCACTATCCTAGTCGCAATAAGTTCATCATTCTCGTTTCTAACTACAGTCATCCTCCCTTTCTTTGGTACCACTTGTACCAGACTCACCCAAGAACTATCAGAAATAGCATACACATTTCCAACATCTAACCATTTTAAAACCTCTTTTCTAACGACCTCTTGCATTATAGGGTTCAATCTTCTTTGACCCTGCACTGAAGGTTTATAGACATCTTCCATTCTAATTTTATGCATTACAATCGATAGACTTATGCCTTTTAAATCAGAAATTGACCAACCTATTGCAGACTTATGTTTTCTCAACACCCTAAGCAATTTATCCTCTATTTATAGGGAATAGCTTCACCAACATAGGCTCCTCTATCTTCACTTTTTGTCTACAAAAAGAAGATCACAAGATGTAGAAATATTATACAAAATTGAAAAGCAAATCTTTCACATCTGATTGCAACGGTTGGAATTTTTTTGTCAAAAAAATAAAATAGAGGCGACCGGTTGCCCTGTTGAAGATTTTGACCGTTTTAAAAAATAGTGCGATCCGGGTAGGGGTTGCGGGGTGCGACGGTCGAGGTGGGGTGCGACCCGTCGCCTAGGTGCGACCGGCCGACCTCACCCTCGACCGATCCCCTCCCTCTTTTTCAAGACACCGTAAGTTCTGTTTTCGTGTTTTCTTTCTTTCGTGCAATGTCGACCATTTGGGCGCACCTGGTCGACCTCCTTTTGAAATGTTGTCCGATTTTTTTCAAAAATAAACTTCAAGAAATACTCCAAAAATTAGTAAAAACATTTTAAATCATTTGGGAGTATTTAGACAACATTTATAAACATAGTTTTGGTGTAAAAACCAATTTAAATAAAACCATCAAAAGTGTTGTCCAATTTTTATCAAATTAAAAACTCTAAGAAATACTCCAAAAATTAGTAAAAATATTTTAAATCATTTAAGAGTATTTGGACAACATATAAAAACATTGTTTTGGTATAAAATCTTATTAAAACAAAATCATCAAAATCTTGATAAAAACATTTATCTAACAATATATATGCAATTAGGGGCTTCTTTTGATATATAATTGTTAGGAAGTTTTTTATTAGATTTTGATGATACCATGTAAAACTTAGAATATAAAGTTGGCATCCTATTTTCCTTGTATTTCCTTTTTGTAATAGATAGGACTACATGAGCTGAGTGAAGTCAGCTATGTTGAAGAATGCAAGAAGTCAAGTGAAGACTAACGTGAAGACCCAATCGTGTGTGTCAATTTGAGTGTAGTCAAGATGGAAGGCACAGACTCGATTGGAGGAGATCCAGCTGAGGAACAACTGTGTAAAGGTTGAAGTAGTGTCAGTCAAGTCGTGAAGAGCATAACCTACCAGTTATATTGACAGTTGAGTCATTCCTAAAAGGTTGGAGCTGACTCAAGTCAAAGGGGTAAAGGCAGCTGTCAAGTCAAGTCAACTGATATATATCCGTTGCACGGAAGTTAAGGATATTACTTAAAATAGTAATACATCCATGTTGCCATGTCTTAAAGTGCTCATCCCAGAAGCGTGCAAAAGGAATAAACTAATGGGAAGCACTGGAGCTTGTGTCAGGTCCTGAAAAGCTGCAGAGTCGTTTAATACGAGGAAATGTAACCATCACAAGCTACAAGGCAAGAAAAGACAAGCCAACGAACAAGAAGTGTCATTTGAAAATAACCTATCTCTTCAACGGGCAAATTTTCAAATGAGCACTATAAAAGGCTGAGGAAGCAATTGAGAAAAGGTTCTGGTTCTAACAAGAAATTTCAAGCAAGCAAAACCTGCAAACATTCTCAAAAGCTTATTAAGATATTCCTGAGGCAAAAAATCGAAGGAACTCGATCCAACGCACTCTGTGAAGGAATTAATACTTCAACCAATTGAAGAGGAAAAAGTTTTAAGAACAAAAGGGGTCTACTCTCCAAGATTGAAGGAGCTGTAGTAAGGTTCAAGGTCAAACCAGAAGTTTCGAACTCATTAGAAGGCTGTGTGGTCAATTCCAAGGGTTCGAAGGGAGCTGCAGTAGCAAGACAACTGTCTTGTGAAGAAGCTGAGTCGCAAGAGAAGCCAACTGTGTGATCAAAGCTGTCTCAGACTGAGAACTACTTTGTAACCTGATCTGTTACTTAGTGGATTCCTCCTGGAGTTGGAGAAGATGGATTAGAGGAAATACCTCATCCTTGAACCACTATAAAATTTTCTTGTGCCATTTACTTACATCACTTTATTTTTCCTGCTTATATTCATATTTGTGTTTAAGTTAAATTACTAACCCAACTGATAATAACATTGTTCAGAACAAGTGTTAAAAACAAGTTTAAAATTAACAAGGGTGTTAAGACTTCCGCTGTATAAAAATCAAATCAACTAAAAAGTTAAGTGTTAGCTGACGCATCTAAGTTATACTATCAATAGCTTAGTCGAGTCTGTTGAGTGGGTACTTTGCTGAAGTAAGCCAACCTAGCTGTCTCCCAAGGACTTAGCTGATTTGAGTCAACTCTATTGAAATATTTTAAAAAGGACTAAATTGCAAAAAACTGTAAGGTTTATTCAACCCCCCTTTCTAAACATTACACCACACTCCTTGGGACCTACAATATTTGATACATTTGCATGAATATTCAGTGTGTTTTGGTTGATTTCCTTTGTTGGGGGTGATACTGCATATTCTGTGTATTCTTACAGGAAATGGAGATAAATTGGACAAAACACGATAGCACGTTCCAAAGGATATGTCAAGAGCCAAGGTACCGGCAAAAGGGAATTACTTTCAAAAATGTCCAAACGCGCTAACAATTTTCAGCATTAGCAGAGTTTAGTATTTTGGCTATAACGTTATCTACAAAATTTATATTAAGCTGATTCAAGTGGCTAAGGAAAGCAAAGAGAAAGGGCTAAGGAAAGCATAAGGGTTCAAGACTTCGAAGAAGGATCCATCCTGACAAGAAGGTCCTATCCTCTTAGTTTAGATCTATGATTTGTACTTAAACGATGTCAAACTATTTAATTTTAAGTTTGTCTATGAATTTATTGTCAAATATGTTAGGCTAATATATCTGATCCTAGGGCATAATCAAAACTGTGGATTCATGTTAATTCTATATTGATTGTTTTTCTTAATTGGTTTTTGTGTTCTATTATATGAATTCGAGTGTTTGTTTTGTGTATATTATATGATCAATTATTTTCATGTCATATTTATTAGTTCATAATTCAGGAGATGAATTCTAACAAACAATAATCAAATTCAGACATAAACGGGTATAGAGTCGGGAGGCTTATAACTATTTGTGGGGAGTACTTCAATTCAAAGTTCTTTTGGGAGTTGATATTAAATGTTGAGTATGGATGCTAGAAATTGGTATTAATCAACTGTTTATTTGCTTCGGGAGGGAGAATAAACTAATTTAGGAATTGAACCCATAGATATACTTAAACGGGTTTTGATAAAACATTAATTGGAATTAATATTGAAGAAGCATGTTGAGATTATGTGCCTATGGTTGCTTTCAAATTTGTTGAAAACTTGTGGAGTTTGGGTTTTTATAAATTTAGATATTTTATTTGATAATTAGGGTTTAGTTTAGATAATAATTTTTTGATTTTCGGGCGCTTCAATAAAATTGGAATACAATATTTACTATAGCCTAAGTGTTTCATATTCAATCCCTGAGGAATACAATCTTGCTCGCTGCTATTTGCTAGCTATGCTGTGCACTTGTAGTTTAGTGAAAAGATTTTCACGATCAAGTTTTTAGTGGATTCTCGGGGATTGAGAGATTCTACATAGATATAGTAATAAGTTTTTCAATCTTAATTGAAGCACAAAATTTTAATCGCCATTATTTATTTGATTTTTACTAACTTAATTTTTAGTTTTGTTTATTTTTGTGAGTTGTGTAGGAGAGGCGTCACGACATACTCCGGGTTAAAAAAAATCGGAAAAAAATGGCAGACGAGATGAATCGTGGAAACAATGGGAACATTGAGAACCATGGGGTTAAACTACCGGGGGAAAAGAAACCATCTCGGGCAGAGATGTTGGCCTCATTCATCATGGAGACACGAGCAAGATTAAACAACGGTGAGGCAAAGATAGATAGGATCGAAGAACATGTTGCTCAACTGAATACGAATATAAACGCAAGGTTGAAATCTTTGGAGACACAAGTGGCTTGAATAGAATTGCAATGCAATGCCATTCATCTGAGGAGTGGGATTGAATATCAGAGTCCAAAGATATCAACCGAAACAGTGCAAAAAGAAAGAGATGAGCAACCTACAATTACTTTTGTCCCTGAAGGACCGGAGATAGATGTTCCGTTGAGCAACCTATAAGGGTTTCAAGGTATATGTTTCGATGTTATTAACAATATACTTGAAAATGTGGTTGCTCTAGACTCAGCAGAAGAACATGTGCCAAAGAAAGGAGCTCAGAACCATTCACACGGCCGTGTACTTTTACACGGCCAGACCGTGCAAGTAATCCACCGGTTTCAAAATTGAATGTCGAACTCCCTGCTTCACCTAAATGTAAATCTCTTCCCGAATACTTTCCCTATGCATTCCAGGGCACAAACGAGACCTATCAAAGGCGGATGAACTATTGTTTCTCAATGAAAGTGCTAAGTCGCATGGCCACTTTTGACGATTTTCGAGCGAAAGTATTGGAAAAATAAAAAACGAATGGAGCAATGGCAATGTGGTCAAGGCCACTATCCTCCCCAATCTAGTCCAGTAAGTACTTTATCACGCATTTCTCTTTCTTTTGATAACTTTCCTATGTTTTTAGGATGAAACATGATTTAAGTTTGGGGGGTTGTCAAGAGTGCGTAATATTGTACTTTTTCATATTTGCACAACATATAAGTTGCATGTAGATTCATATAAAAATTACATAAAATTTTTAAATTTTAATTTTTGTTTTTTTAGTAGGTGCGTTTATTGTTTTAACACGTTTATTGCTTTTGTGTGAGTATATTGAGAAGTTTGCATTAGTATAGAAAGCTTTCATATGATTTTACTATGAACACTTGGTTTCATGAGAAGAAGTACTTAGTGAATATATGATGAATTTCTGAAAAGATTTTTTTTGCATATTTGATATTGATTGAGAAAATTGGGTATTTGAGCATGATGCGAAAAATAAGCCTGCGAGCTTTTGTGCCTATAACTGCCCGCATTTATCCTGTGCAGTCTTATTTTTTTCTTGAGTGTGTCATTCATGATTGGTAGTGTTGGGAAATTATTTTGTGGATTTTGATGAATGCCATGTAAAACTTAGAATAGGAAGTTGGCACCCCATTTTTGTTGTAAATTGCATTGTAATAGATAAATCGGGTCGAGCCGAGTTAAGTCGGCCTATGCCGAACATGCAAGAAGACAATCGGAGACTAGAAGGAAGACTCTGTTTGTGAGGCGACTAAGTATGGCAAAGAAGAGAAGATAGGAACTCGATGAAGGTGCGGTGAGATGCAATCGAGTGAAGTATCGATCAAGTCAACTCAAGATAGCCAAATCTCAAGTTGAAGTGTGAAGAGTCATCCAATGATTGGAAGTCGACTCAAGTCGCCCGGGAAGTCAAGGAAATGCGATCAAGTCGAGATAATCGAAAGAGATCCGTTGCACAAGAATCAAGAGAATTACTTAAACAAGTAATACCTCCATATTGTCTTTCTTGAAGTGCTCATCCCGAGAAGCGTGCAAGAGGAATAAACCAATGGGAAGCATCGCACTGGGGTCGAACTCGAAAAGTCAAGAATCATTCATACGAGGAAATGACAATTCAAGGATCGCAACAAGACAAGTCAACGACCACAAGTGACTTTCAAAAATAAGCCTATCTCTTCAAGGTGATTTTTGAAAGATCACTATAAAAAGGCCGAGGAATCACTCGAGAGAAGGTGACTTGAACTAAAAACATTCAAGCAAACATTTGAACTGTAACCAAAAATATTCTCAAGTCATTCAAGATTAATCCTCAAGCCTATATTACGAAGGAAATCAATCCAACACTCATTGTGAAGGAAAGACAACTTCTATCAGTTGAAGAGGAACCATTTGAAGAATCAAAGGGGTCTACATTCCACGAAGGATTGTAGAAAGGTTCAAGGTCGAACCAAGCTTAAGCTATTTGGAGGGCTTCGTGATCAAATCCAAGGAACTTAAGCAAGTGGGTCTGTAGTAGTGTAAAGTGCACTGCCTGTGAAGAAGCCGAGTCGCACGAGAAGCCATTTGTGTGACCAAGGCATCTCGATCGAGTCCCAAAGGATCAAGTCATTTGTGTGATCAAGACTTGTATCTGGACTGTTAACCACTCTGTATATTGATCAATACTTAGTGGATTCCTCCAGGAGTTGGAGAAGAGAGGAGTAGAAGAATTACCCCATCTTCGAACCTCTATAAAAACTTATTGTGTCATTTACATTTCAACACTTTAATTTTCGCATCTTATTTTTATATCTCACGATAAATTTGCTATCCAATTGATAATCAATCGAAAGTGCTAAAATCAAGTATTAAAACTAACTTAACCAAATTCAAGGGTGTTAAGTCTTCCAATGAAAACAAATCACAATCGAGTTAAGTCCTTAGTCAAAACAATTTGAGTTATTCTATCAACGGCTCGGTCAGTCGTTGAGTGACTAACTCACGATTAACTAACTTAGCCGTCCATCAAGGACACATCGTGAAGTATTAACTCGAATATTTAAAAGGACTAATTTGAAAAGTTGGTAAGGTTTATTCAACCCCCTTCTAAACCTTACACTCACACCCCTTGGGACCTATAAGTGGTATCGGAGCGGTTGGTTCATTGAGCCTTCCGACCGGTTCTTGAACTAGATCTCCAAATTTTTCAAAGCTTGTTTTAGTACTCAATCTTTCAAAACTCTTCCACTCAAAGAAAGTTATTATCATGGAAGCAAATTTGACACGCATCCCTATGTTCACAATTGAAGAATTTGATGATTGGAAAATTCGTATGCAGGCTCATCTATAAACATTACACGATGAGATGTGGATAGTGATAGAGGATGTGCCTCTGCAAATCTTAAAAGTGAACACATCTGTAAGGAGAGCTGCGGTGAAGGTGAAGAGGATGTTGCTCCTGACCCGGCCATGGTTGAAAAACCAATAATTTGAATGGACAAATGATGACAGGAAAAGATATAACTTGGACAATGTGGCCAAAGACATCCTTTACAAAACCTTGGACAAAGCTATGTTCAACAAAGTCATATCATGCAAAACGGCTAAAGAAATCTGGGACACGCTAACATTAATTTGTGAAGGCTCGTGAGCAAATCAAGGAAAATAAACTATCGGTTCTTTGTACAAAAATTTGAGAATTTTAAAATGCTCGAGGAGAGACCTCGGATCAAGCTGGATGCTCGTTCACGTAAATTACCAACGAGCTATCGCACTTGGAAAAGAATATACACGAAGAAATGTGTATGAAGATTCTAAGAAGTCTCGAGTTGAATGGGAAATGAAGGTCATGGCACTCGAGACATTCCATGGACCTATCCAAGACATCCAACCATGAGCTATTCTCGGATCTCAAAGCCTACGAATTTGAGCCGAGAAGAAAAGACGAGGAGGAGACAACTGTGTGCCCAAAACATCTCGCTCTAATTGTTAAGGATGGCAAGAGAGAGCCGAGGTCAAAGAAGTCATTGACCAAGAGGAAATAACCCCGATGGTTAAAAGGTTTAACAAGTTCTTCAATAAGAACTACAAGAGAGGCAAGGGCGAATCCTCCGAGGAAGACACTCGGCTCCCTCCAAGTCAAGAGAAGATAGGTCAACCAAGAGAGAGAGAGCATCAAAAAGTTGAATATCAAAGGGTGACAATCCAAGAATGGAAAGAGCTGATCAAAAGGTTGAAAATCTATCCGGAACCGAGACAACCAGGTCACTATGCCATTGATTGCCCATATCCTCGTAGTCAACAAATACAGGAATGAAGAGGAAATAAAGGTCTTGAGAGAAAGAAGACAAGAAAAGAAAAAGGCAATGTTGGTGCAGAGATGGCCGAGACAACCAAGTCAAAAGACATAGCTTATTCGAGAGAGAGTAGTGAAGTCGACTACTCAAGTGACTCGAAGAAGAAGCCTTGATCTGTTTAATGGCCAAGGAACAAGACCAACCTCCGACCAAGAAGATGAGGTACACTCTAATTCATCACACTCAGATTCTAGTGATAGTGACTTTGACACACATACTTCATCACCCACTGATCTTTATGATTCATTAGGCAAAATGATGAAAGACTTTGAACACATTAAATCCTCACACACACTACTAAATGAGGAAAACAACCTACTCAAAAGCAAAAACTCTCGGTGACTAAGGAGCCGAGTACTCAAAGTCAAATAGGCGATGAGAATAAAAGTCTAAATTTGAAAATGCTTTAAGTTAATAGCAGAAATAGCCGCTATAGAAAAGAGGAGAATGACCTCAAAAATGTGATTGCCTCATTCACTAAGGCATCTAAATCCTTGGATGACCTTATTATGAGTCAAAGAGAATGTGGAGACAAGACAGCTTAGATTTAATTCCTCGTGCTATGTCAAGATCCAAAAGTGATTTTGGAAAAAAGATCTTCAAGTAATGAAGTATCTCAAAAATCCAAAACTCCAAATGGTGCACACATATTTATTCCAAAGCACAATCACAAGCAAACTGGCCTTGGTTATAAAGGAAAAGGAAAGCTGCCAGTTGAGTGTGCTGAGAGGACAGCTGAGAAGAAAACCAGTCGAGTTCCTCAGCAAACTCCAAACAGGAGATACTCTGTAAAGAAGAAACAGAGCTACCAAAATCCCCAAAAGTTCTATAAAAGAAACGCATATGATGGGAATGGTAGAAAGTACCCAAGCCAAGCTGATTGGAATAATGTGAACTATCAGCAAAGACCTATGGAATATAAGCCCAAATGGCAAAGGCCTAGAACTCAGCAAAGGCCATTCGAAAGGCACAAGAGCTATCATCAGCACACATATGCACCTAGGCACTACACTCAGAGATATCACAACTACCCAAATACAACAATTGCTAAAACTCATTCACAGGCATACAGACAAAAGAGACAGCTGTATGAACCTAGAACTCCCAAGCAATTTGCTAAAGTTAATTATGATTATGGCAATGATAGATGGCAACCTCTTAGAGTTAAATCATTTGGCTATAGGTTGGTTGGATCATCTTATAATACTAACCCCTCAGGACCCAGGCAAGTATGGGTACCTAAAACTTAATTTCCTTGATTGCAGGTTCAAGGAACAGCTGAGTGCCAAGGAACCTGGTACATGGATAGTGGTACATTCCGAGGCACATGACAGAAACAAGAAAAATCTATCAAAATTCAAGGAAGTCAGAGGTGCAAAAGTCATATTTGGAGGAAATGAAGCTCCAGGAGAAATAAGAGGCACTGGATCCATCAAGAAAAATGGATTAGAAATCTCAAATGTTGCATATGTTGAAGGACTCAACTTCAACTTGCTAAGCATCAGCCAACTTTGTGACAAGGGTTATAATGTTGGATTCAATATGGGTATATGCCAAATCAAGGACACTGAATCCAATGAAGTTGTGTTGCAAGGATGCATACAAAAGAACATGTATGTGGTAGATTGGTCAACTGCAACACCAAGCACTTGTCTAGTAGCAAAGAGCACAACCGAATCAAGTTGGCTGTGGCACAAGAAGCTGAGTCACCTGAATTTAAAACTATTAACAAACTTGCAAGACGTAATCTTGTAGAAGGACTTCCAGACTCAGTATACAAGAAGGAGAGTATATGTGATGCATGTCAGAAGGGAAAACAGATCAAATCATCATTCAAAGAAAAGACATGTCCATCTTCAACAAGAATATTACACCTGCTACATATGGATCTATTTGGTCAGTTGAACCACCAAAGATAAGTGGGAAGAAATACACCTTGGTGGTGGTAGATGACTACTCAAGATATACACGGACAATATTCATGTGTAAGAAGAAAGAAACTCTGCAGAAACTACCACAGCTGATGAAAAGAATCTAAAATGAGAAGAGTCAAACCATTATCAAAATAAGATCTGACAGAGGAACTGAATTTGTCAATGGTATAATCACTCAGTACTGTATTGAAAATGGCATTGGTCATGAATTATCTACAACAAGAACTCCATAGCAAAATGGAGTTGCAGAAAGAAGGAATAAAACTCTCAAAGAAGCAAAGAAGGACCATGTTAGGGGCAGGTCGCTAAAAGATTTTGGGTCAAGCAATAAACACAAAGATGTTATACTCAAAATAGATGCATGATAAACAGACAGCTGACAAAGACTCCCTATGAGATTTGGACAGGGAGAAAGCCAAATATTGCATATTTTAGAATATTTGGATGCAAATGCTTCATCCATAACAATAGCAAAGATAATTTAAAGGCTTTTGATGCTAAAGCTGATGAAGGTATCTTCTTGGGATACTCAGCTGAAAGCAAAGCCTACAGAGTACTCAACAAGAGGACAATGGTTGCAGAAGAATCCATCCATGTGGTGTTTGATAAACCAAATGTAAATGGAGAAGACATTAAAGAGTCAGCTGATAAGCTGAATCAACCAACCATGCAGAAAAGTCCCTATGTAGAAGCTGAAGCTGGAATTATAAATCCAGATGAAGATGAGATACCGAGTCTCAAAAACAATCGGAAAATCTGCGGCTAAGTGATGATGAGAGAGCTGATCAAAACAACACAACAAGAAGACGATCAATCCAACTAACTTACTCCAACGATGTAAGATGGCTTAGAGACCATCCACCAGAACTAGTCATTGGAGATGTAAGAGAAGGTGTCAAAACGAGATCCAGAACTCAACAAAAAGCAATGTTCACATGCTTCATCTCACAAATAGAGCCTAAAGATTGTGTCACAAGCATTGGATGACACACATTGGATTCAAGCCATGCAAGAGGAGCTGAATCAGTTTGAAAGAAATAAAGTATGGGAGTTGGTTCAAAGACCTACCCATCAAAATGTTATTGGCACTAAATGGGTGTTCAGAAACAAGATGAATGAGGAAGGTTCTGTGGTAAGAAACAAAGCAAGATTGGTAGCCAAAGGGTATTGCCAAGAAGAAGGAATAGATTTTGATGAAACTTTTGCCCCTGTGGCAAGATTGGAAGCATAAGGATGTTTCTTGCCTATGCAGCTCACAAGAACTTTATTGTATATCAAATGGATGTGAAGAGTGCATTCCTTAATGGTTTATTGGAAGAAGAAGTGTATGTTGAACAACCTCTAGGTTTTGAGCAGAAGACTCTTGGAGACAAAGTATACAAACTCAAAAAAGCTCTATATGGATTGAAACAAGCACCCAGAGCATGGTATGATACATTGTCACAATTCTTGACTGAGAATGGATTCATAAAAGGCAAAGTGGATAGAACACTCTTCAGAATTCAAAATGGGAAGAGCATACTGCTTGTTCAAATATATGTGGATGACATCATTTTTGGATCCACAAACAAAGAGATGTGTGATAAATTTTCAAATCTCATGCAAAGCAAATTCGAAATGAGCATGATGGGAGAGCTGACATTCTTCCTTGGACTTCAAGTGCAACAGCTGAAGGATGGAACCTTCATAAGTCGACAAAATACACCGAGAGATTTAATGAAGAAATTTGGTATGGAAGAGAAGTCTTCTCGTGAAAATACCAATGAATACATCATCAAAATGGATATGGATGCAGATGGAAAGCCTGTAGATCAAACAAGATACATAGCACTTATTGGATCATTGCTCTATCTCACAAAGAAGCAGGAAAGACATCACCTTTCTTTGTAGGTGTATGTGCAAGATTTCTATCTGCTCCAAAAAAAAGCCACATGACTGCAGCCAAGAGGATCTTGAGATATTTGAAAGGAAGCCAAGAAGTTGGCTTATGGTATCCAAAGGAAGGTGGATTCAAGCTAATTGGTTATTCAGACTCGACTATCTTTGGATGTAGAGTTGACAGAAAAGCACCTCAGGCACATGTCAAATGCTTGGAAATATGCTAATTTCTGGTTTAGCAAAAAGTAAAATTCAATAGCCACCTCTACAAATTGAAGCGAGAATACATAGCTGGCGACTATTGTGCCCAAGTCTTATGGATGAGATAACAACTGAGAGACTATGAAGTTGAAGAAAAGGAAATTCCAATCATGTGTGATAACACAAGTGCAATTGCAATCACTCAAAATCCTGTGTTGCACTCAAGAACAAAGCATATCGATGTCAGATATCACTTCATAAGAGACCATGTTGAAAAGAAGGACATCACCTTGGAATATATTTCAACTGATAAGCAGTTGGCTGACATATTCACAAAACCATTATGTGAGTCAAGATTTGAAGAACTCAAGCATGATTTAGGGTTAATTGAGCTGAGTTGACACTCAGAAGACTGAAAGAAAAGAGATGAAACATGAAAAGAGGAAAAAGAGCTGAATTCGTAATTCAGCTAAGTGAATCAGCCGTATCGGAAAGTCAGCTGTATCAAGTCAGCTGACAGCTGAGTTACTAGGAGAGGAGTGAGAAGAAGGATTGAATCAGCTAATGAGTAAGCTGAGTCATTTATGAGCAAAGTGACAAAAACACGGTCGTTTTTACTAAGCGGGAATGTTTTTAAGAATGACGTCGCAAGATAATTATAACGTGTACATGAGGTAAAAGCCGCACACCAAGCTTATGATTGGATATAAATCTTTGCCGCATTAAATGCGAGACATTAAATGTAAATCGGCGTGCAAGATCTAAGCCGTTGATTTTGATCAAATTTCGAAAACCTCCCGCACGTCCTTTCATGAACCATACTTAAACCATTTCGTCTATTTCTCTCTCACTTTACCAAAAACTATTCATCTCTCTCTCGAAAGCAAAAGCAAAATTTTCTCTCAAAACCCTATCAATCCTCAGTTCAGTTTTCAAGTTTCGTTCGGTAAAACATCTCGAAATGGCATCTACTCATGATTTTGTCAAGCTAGGAAAGCAAATCCACAGGGTCTCACTGTGGACTTGATGGTATGGTTAAACAGGTCCGACGACACCCTAGTGAAGAAGATTGCTGAGAAATTGGAAATGTCTGGGTGAAACCGTTTCTAACGTTGGAGTTTCCGATGACCTATGTGGAAGAGGTTGCACAGTTCTACGTGAACGCTGAAGTTCACGATGAGGGCATCAAGTCCTCTGTTCACGGAAAAGAGTTCACCATCACTGCCAAGGATTTGGTGAACACCGCTTATCACGGTGGAAGGAGTCTAGGAAATTTATGAAGCGATGTTGACCTATTTGTTGCTTG
Organism: Rehmannia glutinosa; assembly: GCA_016081115.2. NCBI lineage: Eukaryota > Viridiplantae > Streptophyta > Magnoliopsida > Lamiales > Orobanchaceae > Rehmannia > Rehmannia glutinosa. Next base: position 83,155,871 of record CM071936.1, on the reverse strand, counting down.
GAAGGAAGTAGCCAAGCCCGATCTGTCTGCGAAAGTAGTCTATCTGACTAATAAGAGGCTACGAAAGAGGACTACCACAAATTCTTGGACATTGTTGCCAAATGCATAGACATTAAATTTGGCAGCTTTGACCAGTTGTCAAAGCAAAATTGATCGTGATGGCTGCGATCATTGAAGAGAAGAAAGTGAATTGGGCTGAGTTTGTATACTAGCAGACTCTGCCAGAATGTTGGGAACAAATCCTTCAAGGAGGATGGAACGTTTGGAGGTTCCCAGGATACGGCTGTTGATTGGATTGGTGATGGAAGTAAAAGGAGTCCTCTTCGACATGGAAAGGCATTCCATGTAAACAAGGATGTTGAGATCAAACCTATCCGGCGCACTGTAAGAGAGCATACGCCAAGAGGGTCGACACGAGTGAGGGGGAATCGGTGACCACGAAGATACATCTGTCTCCTCTTCCCCAAAGAAGAAGGTCGCCCGCACTTGTTGCTAAAAAGACTGCTGCCCCTGTAGCAAAGAAAAAGAAATCTGCTCCTGCCCCTGCAGCCGAGTCACCTGCCCCTGCAGCCGCAATGGAGAAGGAACCATTAATCCCTTCTCCAGTGATCAAGAAGAAGAGGACTACCACAACAAGGAAGGCGGTGCCTCCTCTAAGACATCTGCGAAGGCATTCACCTTCAATGAACCAGAGGAAGTGGAGCCAGATATCCCTCTGGTAAAAACAAAGAGAAGAAGAAGACTTTCCAAGCTCTCCGAGATTGAGAAGACAGCTGAGTCTGTCACTCAGCTGGAGAAGATACCCGAGACTGCTGGAGAAGTAGAGTCTCCAGAAGTGATCGATGAAACGACCAAGTCTGTTGAGGCCGATCAGCAGAGGCAAGTCGAGGACCCAACTGTAGACAGAACAGCTGAGGAACAAGAAATGGCTGAGACAACCGAATCACCTGTTGACAGGGTTGTTTCTACACCTGTAACAGAGGCTACTGAGGGTGTCGAGCAGCGAAGTCTGCTACCCTTAATGCCTGGAAACGAGGCCCAACAAGAGAATGATGAAGACGATGTAATCATGTACTCTCCATTATATCCAGATATCCAAAATCGTCTGCGAGAGTGGAGAAAATGGAAGCTGAGCCTATCCAGAGTGCAGTTTGAAAGTCTAGAGTTCATTGCTGAAGAAGAAGAAATCTTGAGTTTCTTGAGGTGGACACAATCTTTGCAAGCCCTCGACGAGGATAATTGCATCAATATCGCAGATTTAAAAAGAAAACGAACGGGCTAGAGCAAGCGACTAAGGACGCAGAGGCACGTGAGAAGGCCAAAGATCTCCGCCCTCTCACCGGCACCACCGATCATACACACCCTCACCTTGACGCCCTATCGAAAGTGATGAGGATCTGGACCCTATTCTTCGCGACGGAAGAATTGCAAATGCACGGAAGCAATGCAAGAATCTTAATCCTTCATGAGCAAAGAATGATGGAGGGACCAGGAGAGAACTCCAAATCACGGTGGAGATAGACCCTATGGGAGTGGTGCATCATATTGCCATCGTTGTCGCTGCCACCACTTCCCACTCATTCGGAGGAAGGTGTTAAGGAAGGCGGCGATGAAACCGGGATTATGGGGACCCGGTCAAGCCAACCCCTAATGAAGGTGTCTCACCACCGCCCCAATGGTGAATACTCGGTGGGAACAATGAGTCCGGAGACGAGTGACCCCATTCCAAGTTACTCACCGGGTGTGCCGGTTGAGGGGAAACTCCCCTCCACTGCAGCAAAGGTCGGAGGATCTTTGCGGTGACTCCACAATGAATCTCGGAGGCGAAGTGGAGAAGGAACAACCACTGAGAATCACACAAGACAAGTTGTCATCAACGAGGCTCGACAGAGTTGAGACTGCTCATCTGAGGTGCCAATCGCTCGCAGCAGGCCAATGACGCCGCCGATGCAAGAGAGGCACAGCGGGGAAGGAACCGCCCGGGAGTTAACACTGGCGATGAAAGTGCAATCCATGGAGTTGAGACTCCAATGGATGCCACCTCGAGAAAGACCCCAAGACAGTGACACTGTCGAAAGGGATGTCCAAGGCCTCGTTGCGATTGAGATGTAGGAGGTAATGAAGGCCAACGGGAGGTTGAGACTTCCGAGGGTAGAGAAAGCGAAGCACGAGAACATCCCTCCTACTATCATTGATCCATCGAAAAGGAGATCAGTGCTCTTCACGATTCCCAGGATAATCCCGATGTAACCTTCGGGATCGGAAGGAGACGATGAAGCCGAGTCATCCCCGTGGATCGATCCAAAAGACTCGGTGAGGATGTTCCAACCATGAGTAAGTCGACCTCAAGACTACTCGTCAAACATTCAACTTTGATGATGAGCCACCCATGGAAATCTCATCATCGTCCGATGATGCTTCCGATAAGGCCGAGGACGTCAATTCATTTGGAAAAACCATTTGAGACCGACGAAGCTGTTGAGATAGCCGAGGCTCAAGAAGTCGGGTCGACTTCACAATGCATCACGCCTAAAACAGAGTCCCTGTGCGGGCTCCCCAAGTGCAAAGCGAGTTCGACTCCACAAGGACTTCACGAGCACCAATTATCATTGAACAGATTCCGATTTGCCCGTGATGATCCTTTTGTAGAATCATTTCCTTTCTCTCTGGCACCCGACCTCCCCGAAGAATCCGCTAGAGATCGCGAGCGCTTCACGACACGGCCCCTGTTATTCCATCGACACCATTGTTCCGGTGACTATGACTTTGACGCCGCTTGGCCGTCACCAAACAGAGGAAACAATCTAGATTCGGGAAGTTTTCAAAGCCTTATTTCTTTGAGGTTGAAAAGATGGAGAGGCACCAGGCCTCACCGGATATGAGGTGGATAACAGAGACGCCAACTCTGGCGATTTGCGTGGCATCATAGTCGGGATCCAGGAGTGGTGGCAAAGAAGAAACAATGCGTGTGGAACAAGCTCGATATTTCAGGACATTGTTCAACAAGTTGTTAGTCGGCGGGCCGAGAATGCCGATGCAAAGACAAAATTGCAAGAGCACATTGAACAAATGCATGAATCTCATACTACGAGATAAAGCTGCTGCGTGAACATAATAAAAACAAGCTCCTGCACGTGGAAGAGAATATGGATCGAAAATTCAGTCTCATCATGGCCGAGATGAAGTTGGTAGCAGCTGAATCCAACGCCACCCGCTCCGAGTTCGTGCGGCAAGATACTCCCACAGTTGATTGACGGAGTAACTCGGCTATCAGACTAGACTTCTTGCTTGCTAGCTTGTTTCGGGGTTCCTCTCTCCTTTGATGATGCCAAAAAGGGGGAAGAGGAATACCTAAAGGCACTCAAGGGATCCGGTCGAGAAGGAGGAAGCAACTGTGAAGGGAAAGACAGCTGAGGAAGTAATAAGAGAGAAGAAAGGAAAGTCTGTTGAGGGGGAAGGTTCGAAAGATGTGACCTTGATGATTGCTAAAACCCTCAACAAGGTCTTGTCACAACCGATATTATCAAGCAAACTCCCGTGACTCGCCACTCCAACACTTTGTACCTATGGGCCGAAAAGAGAAAGACAATTGAAGCAGGGGATGAAGGAAGTGGAAGGAAGGATGGATGCCCGAGTTATGGATATTTCGAAACAACATGGAGGCATTCCAAAGACAGAGACACCTATGCCATTTGAGATCTTTGGAACCGAGCCAAGATCGTTGATGAATTCAAGACGCCGCATCTCAAGGATACTTCGCAAATATGTCCACGGCTCAAGCCGGGATTTTATCTTGGGAAAAGGGTCTCACATTATGTGAAGAAGGCGACAACAGACCATCGCGGCAACTCTCTGCTTTGGTCACTCGCTAGTCACTCAATGGGAAAAAGAAGACCCCAAGACAAAGACATACGCCCGGAGGAAGAAGAAGAAGCGAGAGGTGGAGGAAGAGGTTTCGAGACCAGACCTCGCCCAAAAATATTGAGTATATAGATCCGGCAAGAAAGGAGGGATCTATTGGGCTGATTTTGACGGACCAACCTGCAAGTGGCCAAGAACAATTTGAGTATGTAAAGAGAATTGAAGAGGAAAATAAAAGACAAACTCGGCTATGGGAGGAAAGACAAGAAAGACCGAGAAGAGATGAAGTCCGCCGAGGAAGGGTGTATGAAAAGAAGAAGGCGGCTGAAGATGAGAAAAAGAAAAGAAGATCGGAAGATGACAGAGCTGAAGAAGATGAAAGAAGGAGGCAGCAAAGGAGATGAAGTGTTGCTGTCCATCCCTTCGTGTATTTTACTATGTAAATACATTTTATGTTAGTCTTCTGTATATTGAATAAAATGTACAATTTCTCTACTTGTAGAGATATAGAACATCATGGTTACTTTAAGGTCCATTTAAGCTCTGATACATTTTCTTTTGATTCAAGCTCTGATACACTTTGTAAACAGCTATGTAAAGAGCAAGAATGTTATGATCAATAAAAGATTGATTCTAAGCATACATTCTGTGATTCTACATTTACCTGTATGTATCTTTGCTGTTTAATTATTGTTGTATGTTTTAAGTTTTGGCATTATCAAAAAGGGGGAAATTGTTGGGAAATTATTTTGTGGATTTTGATGAATGCCATGTAAAACTTAGAATAGGAAGTTGGCACCCCATTTTTGTTGTAAATTCCATTGTAATAGATAGGGCTGGTCGAGTTGAGTTAAGTCAGCTATGCCTGAACATGCAAGAAGACAATGGAGACTAGAAGGAAGACTTCTGTGTGAGGCATTTGAGTATGGCAAAGAAGAGAAGATAGGAACTCGATCAAGGTGCGGTGAGATGCAATCGAGTGAAGTATCAATCAAGTCAACTCAAGATAGCCAAGTCTCAAGTTGAAGTGAGAGAAGAGTCATCCAATGATTGGAAGTCGACTCAAGTCGCGGGGAAGTCAAGGACATGCGGTCAAGTCGAGATAATGAAAGAGATCCGTTGTACGTAAATCAAGAGAATTACTTAAACAAGTAATACCTCCATCTGTCTTTCTTGAAGTGCTCGACCCCGAGGAAGCGTGCAAGAGGAATAAACCAATGGGAAGCACTGTCGCACTTGGGTCGAACTCGAAAAGTGAAGAATCATTCATATGAGGAAATGGCAATTCCAAGGACTGCAACAAGACAAGCCAACGACCACAAGTGACTTTCAAAAATAAGCCTATCTCTTCAACGGGCAGATTTTTGAAAGATCACTATAAAAAGCTGAGGAATCACTCTGAGAGAAGGTGACCTGAACCAAAAACATTCAAGCAAACATTTGAACTATAACCAAAAATATTCTCAAGCCTATATTACGAAGGAAATCAATCCAACACTCACCTGTGAAGGAAAGACAACTTCTATCAGTTGAAGAGGAACCATTTGAAGAATCAAGGGGTCTACATTCCACGAAGGATTGTAGAAAGGTTCAAGGTCGAACCAAGCTTAAGCTATTTGGAGGGCTTCGTGATCAAATCCAAGGAACTTAAGCAAGTGGGCTGTAGTAGCAAGGCAACTGCCCTGTGAAGAAGCCGAGTCGCACGAGAAGCCATTTGTGTGACCAAGGCATCTCGGATCGAGTCCCAAAGGATCAAGTCACCGTGTGTGATCAAGACTTGTATCGGGATCATTAACCACTATGTATATTGATCAATACTTAGTGGATTCCTCCAGGAGTTGGAGAAGAGAGGAGTAGAAGAATTACCCCATCTTGAACCTCTATAAAAACTTATTGTGTCATTTACATTTCAAAGACTTTAATTTCTCGCATCTTATTTTTATATCTGCTAATAAATTTGCTATCCGATTGATAATCAACTGAGTGCTAAAATCAAGTATTAAAACTAACTTAACCAAATTCAAGGGTGTTAAGTCTTCCGCTGAAAACAAATCACAGTCGAGTTAAGTTCTTAGTCAAAACAACTGAGTTATTCTATCAACAACTCAGTCGAGTCTATTGAGTGACTAACTCTACTGATTAACTAACTTAGCTGTCCATCAAGGACACAACTGTGAAGTATTAACTCTGAATATTTAAAAGGACTAATTTGAAAAGTTGGTAAGGTTTATTCAACCCCCCCTTCTAAACCTTACACTCACACCCCTTGGGACCTCCAGGTAGAACTCTAGAACTTACAATGGTATCTTTATCAAAACCATATGTGTATGTGCAATTTTTGAAGATGATTTAAGACCATTTTCGTTTTAGCCTACTTAGCCTAAAAACCTATCTACGAACTCATGATTCCCTTGTTAGCCACTTGGAGCCTAAATTTTTATTGTTAACCACATTTTGAGCTTTTGAACTTAAAAATAATTTTATCCCTAAAACTTGAACTAATAGAGATGTTTGATTTGAGGGAGATGTAGTTTAAGCTAGAAAAAGGAAAGAATGTTGGCAAGAGGGATGAGCAGTGAATAGGTGAAAGACTGATAGAGCTCAAAAAAAAGAAAGAAAAGTTTTGAATAAGAAAAATCGAGAAAGAAATAGAAAAGAAAAAAAAAATTCTAAAAAATTGAGAGCTTAAGGTAAAAGAAAGAAGGCAAATGGCCTAAGAATAAAAAAGGGTGGAGTATGAGTTGAAAAAGAATAATTTGAAAGAATGATTTTTAGATGAAATTGGGTTGGTGAGTTGAAAGTCTATGTACTTAAATTCTATTTGCTCAAGTGAATTCATTTAATCCATATTTTTCCTACCCTTACCAAAGAGCCTACATTAGAACCAAAGAAAAAAGTCCTTTTTGATTCTTAAATTATACACACTTGAGTGGTAGAGATGTTAGATGATTTGCAAGCCTATGGTAGTTCTATGTCACTAATTTGAGAGTATACACTTTCCATTTGCATTGAGAGTTTAATGATACAATTTATCTTGTGAGTCACGATGTCCAGTACCTGGATGAGTATCGATTATGCAATGTTTGTAATTGATGACTTTTTGATGATGAGTTGCATGTTTGCTAAACCATTGATTTGATTGAGATTATGTGTTTGTAGTGTTCATGTGTGTTCTATCTACCCAACTGCATTATATTTCTTTGTTTGCTTGAGGACGAGCAATGGTTTAAGTTTGGGGGTATTAACAAAAAATTAGATTAATCATCCAACAAAATTAAATAATAACGATGGCTTGAAGACCTCAGAAAATGAGATGCCCAAAGATCACAATGGATGATATCAAATGGCATAAAAGTGCATGAATCAGCAACAACAAAAGGTAATTTAATATGTTTTCCAAGTGAGCAAGAACGATAAACATGAGAACTAAGAGTTTTATTACACTCAACAAATTTATTTTGTTTCTCAGATGACCCAAGTGATCATGCCATAAAGAAGGTGCTATTGCTTCAAAAGTTGATGGTGGGGCTTGAGTTGTGATGGTGGTGGTAATGGGATATAACTCGCCCCGACTATCACATCTCATTAGATGCTTCCCCGTCTGAAATCCTTTACAGAAAACTCAAATGGATCAAATACAACAGAAACCAAGTTATTAGTATTAAATTTTCTAACCGAAAACCAAGTTCTTGATAAGTTGAGGAGCTTGAATGACATTTTTTTAAGGATAAAAGTGGGTATGGGGAAGACAAAGTTGTGTGACCATAACCACAAATTGGAATTGTATGACCATTACCAACAATTATACCACGATTATTACTCAAATTAAAATAAGACGAGAGATTACCAGGGTTAGATGTCATATGAGATGTAGCGCCGGTGTCCTTGTACCAGTTTACATTCGGAGGATTGAGCCCAAGTGTGTCCATCGCGACTTCAATATCGGTGGGAGAAGATTGAGCTGCTGCAGAATAGGCCTGTTGTGGTCGTGGCCCAAGGACCCCAGGTTGCTGCTGCTACTGAGTATCGACTTGCAAATGATGTGTCATCAAAAGTCGAAAGGAAGTAAGAGTTAGATTAAATGCTTTTTTTTAAGTTAAAGGATAACTTTATCAAATGAAAAAAATCAATGGTCAGTAAATGTGATCACATTCTAGTCTTAAACAGTGACGTCAAAGTTGAACACAAAAGTTGTGTGCTTAAACTTATTTACCGAATAAAGCTACGGAGAAAAACTCAAATTTGTAAATGAGTTATGAGATCATAAAGGTACCTTTCCATATAGAATTTTTGTTTTATTTTAATTTATGGCGGGTCGGCCCTCCCAACCCTCAGCCCATGATGGGTTGGGTTGGATTGAGGTTTTCCTGGCCCGCTTGCCCCTCTAAATGGCGGTTTTGGCAGGCTACGCTGGCCCATTTCGACAACTCTAGCTCTAACTGATATATTCCAAATAGGCAGGCCACGGTTCCAGAACCGCCGGTCCCGATTCCATCCGATTTCTCATTTGGGAGGAACCAGAACTGTTGTCTCATGGTTCTGGTTCCAAGATCGGAACCAACAGTTTTGATTACAGTTTTGAACCCGGTTCCTCCACGTTCTGGTTCTGGTTTTCACTGGAACCGTTTGTTTATCTTTTGATAATTTTTTTATTTTTTTAAAAATAGTTTTCAATTTCAGCTACAAAAAAGGGAAAAGGATGAAAAAAACTTGGACTTGATATTGAATTAAGTTTTGTACTTAATATTAATAATAATATTAAATTGTCTATATATACTATTATAGTATAGATGAATCAAAGTTCACATAATTCGCTTACAAGATTTGGTTTAAAACGTGTCTCATGTAGTTACGAATATAAAATATTATAATACTATTTAACATTTTCTCTAGCATATTTTTACAAAAAAAAAATAAAATCATTGGTTTTAACCTTAAAACCGACGGTTTTAACTGTCGGTTCCACCACAGTTTCACAGACGGTTTTAACTGACGGTTCCATGATTTTTGAGACCAAGGAACTGGAACTGGAACTGTTGACCAAGGTTTCGGTTCTGGTTTGGAATCCAATTTCGGTTCTATTTAGCCACCTTTAATCCCATACGTGATTTTTGAAGTGGAAGTCCAAATTCGATGTTTTTGATTCATGCTGAAATTTTGAGCACATCAATTTTTATTTTTCATTTTCCAAACTCAAAGAAAATGATTGGCATCAAGGTACGTGCCGTTTATGCAATTCCTCGGCGGACTCGACACTTCATTCCCTTTTCTTTTGTCCGGTGATGAAACCCATTGGGAAAGATCAAGCCTTTGCACCCCTATTGAAGAAAGCTAAAAATGGGTGTACTATGGACATGTGCTTATGGATGCTTGATAATCTGCCGAAGGAGGATTTTGAATTTTTTGTCGAAGCAACGAGTTATCCATGATAAGGCACCGGGTCACAAGAGCATAAAGGTGGAAGGAGTTGAAGCTTTTCTTCATAATTTCCAAAAAGTTAGCGGGCGAGTTTGCAAGTCCCACCCAGAATACGAAAATGAAACCATGAACAATTGGGTGCCACCATCAATTGGGGAACTGCGTTTAGAGGCTGATGCGATGGTGAACAAGCAGCACGGCCGATTCGGAGTTGGGGGGATTGCTCGTGATGCCGAAAACAAACCTATTTTGGCTTTCGGGAAAGTTGTCGAATTAGTATGGTCCATATTCGAGTGTGAACTTCAAGCTATTTGGAAGGGCCTGGAAATTGTAAGTCTAAGCGGCTACGATAATCTAGAGGGGGGGTGAATAAATTATCTCCATCTTTTCGATTTCGCCCTTTTTTTTTCGAACCGAATGCTCAAGATAATAACAAAGGTGCGGAATGTAAATAGCACACGTCGATTTATAGAGCTTCACCCTACCTAGCAACTAGGTGCTCTACCACCCCAGTATATCCGGGATGGGTTTCGAAAAGAGAAAAAGATTTTATTAATAATTACCAAAATTATTACAACAAAATCTTACACCAACACCTTGAAGAGCACCACACTCTTCTTCAACACCACCTTTGAGATTACCACAATCTCTTCTTGAAGATTACCACAATCTTCAAACGGCACCTTGTGAAGATTACCACAATCTTCACCCTTGAAGAGCACCACACTCTTCAACACCTCAACAAGAAGATTACCACAATCTTCTTACACCTAACACCTAGTTCACCCAAGTGTGTTCTTACCACAAGAAACTCACAAGGATATCTTGTGTTTGAATGACGACCACAAATTCAAGATTACAACTCGATAATTGATAATACAATAGAGTGCAAGTGTAATCAAGAATAGCCTAGACCTCAAGAATGTGAAAGTGAATAGCTAGGCAAATTACAAAAAGAAATAAGACAATGTAAGAACAAGTGTATTCTTGAGTGTATCTTGTTGTGTTGTAGTTTTCTCTCTTGTTATGTTGCTTCAAATCTTCCTCTATTTATAGAGATGTCTTGTACAAGATAGGCTCCTCTTGGCGACATGAATTCTGTAAAAAATACCAAGACAATTGAAGAAAAGAGCTGTTAGAAATCAACCAATTAAATCAAGGAAAAGCTGTCTGCAAACTCAACGGATAGTTTGCTGTCAAACGAGGGGTTCAACGGGTCGCGCAGAGATAAGATTGAAATTGAATTCTGTGAATTTTTACACAGGGAGACCGGTTGCAGGGGGGGCGACCGGTTGCCCTCATGTTGGACCGGTCGAGGAAGACCAAAACAGAGAAACAACAGTTTTTGTTCTTCGGGGGGGCTTCAGGCACCGGTCGCCCCCTTGATTTCCCTCCGTCCCTTTTTTCTGTTCCATAACTCAACTCAGGTACGGGTTGCCCTATAGGGCGACCGGTCGATCCTGAAACATAAGTGTTGTCCAATTTTATATCGAAAATAAACTCCAAGAAATACTCCGAAAAATAGTAAAAACATTTTAGACCGATCGGGAGTATTAGGACAACATTCAGGGACATTGTTTTGAAGTAAAAACACATTGACATAAAATCATTAAAAGTGTTGTCCAATTTAGTCGAAAATAAACTTGAAGAAATACTCCGGGAAATATTAAAACCATTTAAAATCATTTAGGAGTATTTGGACAACCTTTAAAAACATTGTTTTGGTGTAAAAACAAAATCATCAAAATCATGATAAAACCATTTATTAAACAATCTCCCCCTTTTTGATGATTACAAACCAAAACAATTCAACAAGACCGATTTTGAAAACAAAAAAACTTTGAGAGGCGATTTTGAAAACAAAACAAGTTTTCCGGTAAAAAATCAATATCCGTTGAGAGTGACAACATTTCACGCAATATTAACACAAGGATGGGAGTTGAGATATCCATATATTACAAATGCTCCTCCTATCAACATGGACAACAAGAGTAATATAGAAGCAACTTCATCATAAGCTAAAATCTTAGCTTTTCGATATTGAGCTTAAGTATCAAAAACTTAGAAGCTCCCCCTGTCAAAGAGACATCATTAGAACCGTATATAAGTCCATACTACAACCAATGGACCATGATTCATACATAACCATAATGCACCAAGTGGACTAAATATGATCCACAACTTATGGCTTTCAATAGCCACATCTTATAGCTTCTTTTCATTGAGCTTATCTTAGCTTCTTTGAGCTAACGAGCTTACAACCTATTTCTCCCCCTTTGGAATCATCAAAAAGAATGTTAGCACGATAAATACATCATATATTCATATCAAAGAGCGCAAGTGAACCGATGTATCGAGCTATTTTGAACATTGAAGCTTTTAAACCAAATAGGAGGGAAGAGTCGAACTATACGACTTGTAAGAAGCTTATGAAAACTCATTCGATAAGCAAAAACATGATCTCTATAAATATATAAGACTTTTGAAAACAAGAGAATCATGTAAGTGATGAATTTTTCATTGAAACATTTTATCGAACACTTGGCGGGCGTCAAAAATTGAAAAAGATATATATAGCCCTTGTAAATGAAATTAAGCCAAGTTTTTCATCACTAAATACAATTTAACAAATATCAATCATCACCAATCAATAAGCTCATCACAAAAAACATATGAATTGCATCAAGAAAAATACATATAAGTCACAAACTCAAGGGTTCAACCCAATTGAGCTAAAGAGAGTGAAATTCTTACCATTCGATCGGTAAAGACGAGCAAATGATGATGATAATCGAGCTAGATAATCCCCAAAATATGAAATTCATGCAACAAAACACATTTGAAGTGAAATGTGTGTGCAAATGATGAAGGGGACGAAATAGAGAAGAAAAAGGCCAAAATGCCAAATACTGGAAACATAACTCATTTTAACTGAAATTTCACTTTAGGGCGACCGATCATGGGCAAGGGCGCGTCGACGCGGCATGGGCGGCCGGTCGGCCTTGCCCCCAAATTCCCATTGTTTGAGTTCGTCTCAAAATTCAAGTTTGATCCAAAAATCCGATTTTTCGCCCCTAAGTTTTAAAACGTGCCAAATGCTAACGTAGACCTCATTCAATATACATTATGTCATAATCAAGCTCGAAATGAGGTAAAATACTCGGCGGTTAACAAAAAAATCCGCGAGTTATCCTTGAGACGGAATTAAACACATCTCAATATTTCGTTTTAGAAACGCAATCCCTTAGAAAAAACTTTGAATCTCAATATGTTTAGTTCGATTATGACGAACCGTATTTTCATAAATTGTAAACACCGAACTTGTTATCCAAAAAATAAGAACATTTTAATACTATGGATATACAAGTCATAAGAAGAAGTGCCTTTTGAAAATTTCTTTTAACGGCACTTTAATGAGATTCGTTGGGATAGTTTTTGAAGTCGAGCAAATAGACATAAGGCATATAGAATGTCGAGTCTATTGGAATAATACAAGAAAACATACCTCGAATATGTTTGTCAACCGATATGCCTTTCTCAACCTTTGTCAATTTTTAGCCATAGAGGTTGAGATGGTTCTTTCTTTCTTCAATGCTTAACTCCTTTAAGAGTTCTTTTGAAATATAGCCATCTTCTTGGTCCAAGCAAGAAATTGAGCTCCCCCATCATACTTATTTCAAGCTCACCTAGTATCAACTTAGAAACACATATCTTGCACAAATATTCATTAGTAGCACAAAAATATTCTCATAAATATGCACAAGTAAACAATCTTGCCCTTTTTCAAAAATAAAGAGAGTAGTATCAACTTTACCTCTTGTAAAATCATTTAGCAAAAATAGCTAAGTCTATCATACCATACATGGGGTACTTGTTTTAAACCATACAAGGCCTTTTATAAAAATCATTTGGCCTAGAAAAATTTAAAACCCCGGAGGTTGTTTTACATAGACTTCTTCTTGAATAAAACCATTGAGAAAATTGGATTTAACATCCATTTGGTAAAGCTTGAAATTTTCTTAAAACAAGAATGGGCAAGTAAAAATGCAAATAGCTACTAAATGTGCTATGAGTGCAAATATTACATCAAAATCAATTACTTTCTTCTTGAAAATACCTTGAGCTACTAACCTCGCCTTAGTTCGACCAATGTTGACTTGGTCATCGAGTTTGTTCAGAATACCCTTTTTGTCTTCTTCATCACTATCATCATAGGGCATCCAATTGATCTAAGGTGTTCATAATAGAACATTTACCTCCAAATATTTTGAGGTAACTAATATTTGGAGTACTTCATTTCTCATCTACACAACTTAACAAACTTATTAACGGCATCGCTTATATAAGCAAGAAAAAAATAGCCCAAGTGTAAAAACATGCCCCAATCATCAATCACAAAATATCTTGCAAAAAGAGCATAGTAGAAATAGACACTATATATATAGACCATGAAGCAAGAAACACATACTATGCATTTAGAAGATCATCAAGAGTCTAATAAATGATGCAAGTTCAAATAAGCTTAAGAAAGCTACAAAAGGTCTCTTTTGAAATTTGAAACTCCGATAGCATATAGTTGAGACCTCATAAGAAATATTTGAACAAGAGTTGACAAAACAAATATGTGCAATCAAATATCGAATAGTGCCTTTCAAAAAATCTAAAAATCCTCTTAATGGCACTTGTATGAAATACTATAAAAAACAAGCACATAGGCACATGGCAATACATATATCGAGTCTATAAGAGTAAGAATAACACAAGTAAACGAACCTCGATAATTTATGCCTTTCTTGACAAATAATGACGTAAATGGCCATTTGTGAAAATATGTAAATCCTACACAATTCTTAAAACAAATCTAGCATAAATCATAATGATAAAAGTGTAGGCTAAGAGATATCACAAGTAAGCTCATGCCATAAAAAACCCATAAGAGACGATAATACACTTTAGTCTACAAAAATGCACAAGAGTTTTAAAAACAACATATAAGGTCTTCTTTTTCAAAAATATTTTAAAAGCACAAATATATATTGAAGACCTTAATTAAAAAAATAAATACTTGAAAACTCATTTTGCAATTAATACACAAATAAAAGCATGCATAATAACAAAATAAAATGCATATTTAACTAGGGAGATACGGGTTACCAATTACGCCATTTCAATGGGTTGTGCCGTTCCCATTGTTGATGATATCTTCCCTTTGAGAAGTCACTTTGTTGATGACGACTTCTTTGATTACTCCATTTCAAGGTTTGTTGCCTTCCCATTGTTTGAAAATCTCTTCTTCTTTGAAAATCATCTTGTTGATGATGTCTTTGCCATTTCAAGGATTGTGTTCTTCCCATTTTTGATTATATCCTCTTCTTGAAATTGGCTTTGTCGAAAAATAGTTTCTCCTTCTTTGATCAAATTAAACGGTCATTTGATGTCTTCTTGGCGGTATAAATTTTCTTCGATCATTATTTCGCCGGGTACCTAATATGACATTGTTTTGTGGTACCCTCATGTGTTTGGGTCCTTTGGGATTAGTCTTGAGACATGTAGGTCTACAACAATAATTAGAGCTATTTCTAGCCCGACAAGTATTTACCGGGACCCTTTTTACCGCAAGAAAAGCATGTAATAATTCTAGGAGCATAATGACCAACGTGCTTAGAGACTTGATTCTTTTTCATGTGATTGACACCCTTAGGCTTATGATCAAGTTCTAGTTTCGAATTATCACAACAATCAATGATATTGGTCATTCTATCGGTACTCAAGTTGGATTTAGATAAATCATTTTTCAAGCAATTTATATCCTCAACAAGAGTACTATTTTCTTTCTTAAGGTTTCTAACATTGTCAAGAGTGGTGGTGTGAGCACATGATAGTGATTCATAGGAAATAAATAAACTATCCTTATCATTCTTTAAAACAATGAATTCCTTTTTCAAATATTTATATTTAACAAGAAAGTTTTGGAATTCATCTTGTAGTTCATCAAAGTCATTTTGCAAATCACTATAATCATTATCATAGGAAGTAGAGGGTTTAGAACTTACCTTGTTTTCTTCTTCGAAGCCCATAAGACATTTTTTGACTTCATCATCAGAATTTGTAAGAGGCTCATCCCATATTGTTGGATTTGATGTTGTATCCATTTGAGAAGTAGATGCTTTTGAGTTGCTCCTTTTATTTGCATATACTTCATAGATGGCTTCTAATTTTTGCCATACTTCATGTGCCGATGGAATACCTACAACATGATCAAATTCCAAAGTGGTAAGTGAATAATGTAAAATATTAAGAGCTTTACCATTTAAGGAGATGATTCTCTTCTCTTCATCATTGAGCTTTTTGAAGCCTTTAGAGGTGTGTGGTGTGTTCTTCGTCGGAATGGATTCTCCATTGATGACGGTGTTCCAAATATCGAACCCGCAACTTTGTAAATAGCATTCCATTCTTTCTTTCCAAAATGTAAAATTTTTGGAATCAAATAGTGGTGGCTTGGTGGTGGAGGCGCCGACAAGGTAGACTTCATTCGTAGCCGATGATCGTTCCTCTTTACTCGCGATGTGGAATGAGCTTGCCAAAGAGTTTGGCTCTGATACCACTTGTAAGTCTAAGCGGCTACGATAATCTAGAGGGGGGGTGAATAGATTATCTCCATCTTTTCGATTTCGCCCTTTTTTTTCGAACCGAATGCTCAAGATAATAACAAAGGTGCGGAATGTAAATAGCACACGTCGATTTATAGAGCTTCACCCTACCTAGCGACTACATGCTCTACCACCCCAGTATATCCGGGATGGGTTTCGAAAAGAGAAAAAGATTTTATTAATAATTACCAAAATTATAACAACAAAATCTTACACCAACACCTTGAAGAGCACCACACTCTTCTTCAATGCCACCTTTGAGATTACCACAATCTCTTCTTGAATATTACCACAATCTTCAAACGGCACCTTGTCAAAATTACCACAATCTTCACCCTTGAAGAGCACCACACTCTTCAACACCTCAACAAGAAGATTACCACAATCTTCTTACACCTAACACCTAGTTCACCCAAGTGTGTTCTTACTACAAGAACACTCACAAGGATATCTTGTGTTTGAATGACGACCACAAATTCAAGATTACAACTCGATAATTGATAATACAATAGAGTGCAAGTGTAATCAAGAATAGCCTAGACCTCAAGAATGTGAAAGTGAATAGCTAGGCAAATTACAACAAGAAATAAGACAATGTAAGAACAAGTGTATTCTTGAGTGTATCTTGTTGTGTTGTAGTTTTCTCTCTTGTTATGTTGCTTCAAATCTTCCTCTATTTATAGAAGATGTCTTGTACAAGATAGGCTCCTCTTGGGGACATGAATTCTGTAAAAAATACCAAGATAATTGAAGAAAAGAGCTGTTAGAAATCAACCCCTTAAATCAAGGAAAAGCTGTCTGCAAACTCAACGGATAGTTTGCTGTCAAACGAGGGGTTCGACCGGTCGCGCAGAGATAAGATTGAAATTGAATTCTGCGAATTTTTACACAGGGGGACCGGTTGCAGGGGGGCGACCGGTTGCCCTCATGTTGGACCGATCGAGGAAGACCAAAACAGAGAAACAAAAGTTTCTGTTCTTCGGGGGGGCTTCAGGCACCGGTCGCCCTCACCGGTCGACCTCCGGGTTGACCGGTCGCCCCCCTTGATTTCCCTCCGTCCCTTTTTTCTGTTCCATAACTCAACTCATGTAAGGGTTGCCCTATAGGGCGACCGGTCGAGCCTGAAACATAAGTGTTGTCCAATTTTATATCGAAAATAAACTCCAAGTAATACTCCGAAAAATAGTAAAAATATTTTAGACCGATCGGGAGTATTAGGACAACATTCAGGGACATTGTTTTGAAGTAAAAACACTTTGACATAAAATCATTAAAAGTGTTGTCCAATTTAGTCGAAAATAAACTTGAAGAAATACTACGGGAAATATTAAAACCATTTTAAATCATTTAGGAGTATTTGGACAACCTTTAAAAACATTGTTTTGGTGTAAAAACAAAATCATCAAAATCATGATAAAACCATTTATTAAACAGAAATTTGTCATTCTGCCAACATCTATCCAACACAGGTTGCTTCTGATTCCATTCTCGCGGTACAAGCAGTTACTAGCAGGGGAGAGTTTCAAAATTATATCAAGTCTTGGGTGTCTCGTATTCAGCAGCAACTGAGGGATGGTGCTGTCCAAAAAATACTCCATGTCCGTCGAAGCGCAAATCTGGTTCCCCATTATGTTGCAGAATTTGTCTCTTTATCTCAATCTTCTATTATTTGGAAGTATGAGAATATTCCATCTTGGCTGAGGGATCTTGTAACTAAATATGTTATTCAGTGATTAATGAAGTGCAAGCTTCCTTTGTGTAAAAAAAAACACGATTGGAATCTATAACCACTTTTCTTTGTAGTGTGGTTTCTAAGTGCTCTTTTAAATTGATCAATAACATCTAAGGTTGTGATTGGTTGTGACTTGTGAGATGTTTTTCAATTTTTTTTTGGAGAAAAGTTTTTAGCGAATGTGCTTGTTTGTGAAAAATGTGAGATTTAAAAAAAAAAAGAAAATCTCATTTCTTTTTAAAATAAACTCATTTTTCTCTTTCATTTTCACACTTCCCAATACCCAATTATACTATTTATTTCTCTCTCCTCCTATTCATATATCTATTTTCGATATTTTCTTTAATTTATCAAAATTTTGTTATTTTTCTCTTAATCTTGATAACAAAAGGTATAAAATGAGATCCATACTGCTTATTTTTGGTTCAATTTTTTATCTTTTTAATCAATTTTCTTACATTATGTTTTACATTAATATTTCCACAAAAAATTCACAAACAATCAATATCTCTAAAAGATTCTCCATCACTCCAACACAATTATTTTATTTTTCTATCCATTCAACTTTTACTTTAAAAACAAATTTCACCACTATTCACTAGAAAAATGAAAGTGGAGCACAACCAATCAAAGCATAGAAATATGAGGGAAATAAAAATCTTGATGTCATTATTTCAAAAACGATAATCGACTAACAACAATATGACGAATTAGAATATCCCATTAACTTTTAATTTTTTATTTTTTATAAGATCTTTTAAGTATCTATGGTTGAATGACCTTTACTTTTTTTTTTTTTTGAAAAATATGGTTGCATGACTAGGGTCTAAGTATAACATTAATTGCCATTTATGTGAATCGGGATAATTAAATGTATTCAATCAAGAATATGACGATGTCATTATCCACTATTATAGATTAGATATCCAATCATTGAAAGTTGAAAACCATAAAGGCCTCAATGAAAAACGAGGCATGTAAGCATGGTTGAATATTTTATTGCATAGGAATAAAACAGTTCCAGGCTGAAGTAGAATTTACCTCGAAATGATAAGGCCCAATTGGATACAAGAATTTTCTCATGTTCATTTAGTTAGAGAAAAACTTTCACCCAAATACAACGGTTCCTTATGAAATTTTTCAGAAAATACAATGTTAATTCAATTTCACTTTTTTCTTCCATTAATCATTTTTTAAAAAAACAAATATCAAATCAATAATCATTACTAAACATTTCCAACAAATTCTACTATTCACTCACTCGTATATTTCTAACTATCAATCATATCCAATCATTATTTTGCTGTTTTTTGATCAAATTAATTACTTTCATCATTATATTTTCATCTCATATTAAATCACATTATCCAAATTCATTCTTCTTCCTTCAAAATATTTTCATCACTATTCTATAGCAAAAAAAATTAAAATGAAAGAATATCCAATTGCAACTTAAAACACCCTTTTTTAGTTTTTAGTAGGGAGACATGAACCTGTCCTAATTTCTGATCCCAATATGTCTTTGCCAAATTTTAAAACAGTTTCACATGATGTTGCACAATCCACCTGTTTTGGTTAGCTTCATAGTTTTAATCAAATGTTTCTTTTGTAGTTTTCACGCGAACGTTTAATTTTGGATTTACTTTTAGACAAATTTGATTTTTATTTTTAGTTATATGGATGATGCTTTTACATAATTATTATTAACTTAATTACATTTTCACATTCATTATGTCCTTCAAGTCTTTTCACATGCTTCTTTAATATTATCAAACTTCCATTAAATGATTTATTTTCTTAAACTCCCTAGTGTAACGTTCCAAGTTTTATTATTTTTCAATAAAGAAAAAAATATTAGAAAATATAGAAAAAAATACGCAGAAGATGAAACACTCCATTGATGACATTGAAAAGCTTCAGAGTAAAATAGAGGAAAAGATGTTTGATTGATTGAGTAATTTAACTAGTACACTGTACTCCTATTTATATATAAAAGCCAATTATGTAAAATCCCAAAATAACCGAATGAAAATCCTAATACTGCAGAAAATATCTATAGCAAAATATTCCCTGACAACACATCCTCTATTCTGTTAAATGTACCAGAAAATTTGTTATGCCAGCTTTCATTGTGTGCCATCGGTCCTTTGCTCCTTCATAGGTGCTGCCACATGATTATCTCTGTTAATACTCCCCCTCAAGATGGGAATATATGTTAATCATTCCCATCTTGGACAATAAAAACTGGAAATTGGAACTTGGTAAACATTTCGTGAGAAGGTCAGCAAACTGAAACTTTGAGCTAATGTGAATAGGCTGAAGAATACCAGACACAATCCTTTCCCGAACAAAATGACAGTCCAACTCTATATGTTTTATTCTTTCGTGAAAAATTGGTTTCTTCGTTAAATGTATCGCTGATTGATTATCACAAAAGATGACAGCTGGTTTGAATTGTTGAAAACCAAAATCCTTCAAAATATAACGCAACCATATGAGCTCACAACTAGTTTGTGCAAGCGCACGATATTAAGCCTCAGTTGAGGATCGGGAGACTGTGGCTTGTTTCTTTGACCACCAAGAAATTAAGGAATTCCCAAGAAAGATGCAGAACCCGGTAATAGATCGATCTGGTATCGGGACATGCTGCCCAATCGGAGTCACAATATGATTTTAATTGTAAGTCTGGGACTGAGGGATAAAACAGACCTTGCCCAGTGGAACCATTCAAATATTGCAGAATTCGATGAGCAGCGTGCAAATGTTCATCTGTTGGTTTGTCCATGAATTGGCTTAAGAGGTGCGCTCCAAATGTGATATCTGGTCTTGAAATAGACAAATAAATGAGCTTTCCAATTAAGCGTTTGTAAACCGTTGAATCAGAAAAAGAAGTGCTGGAACTTTTTGAAAATTTGTGATTCAACTCAATCAAAGTGCTGACAGGCTTACAACCCAACACTCCTGCTTCATCCAAATATCCAAAACATATTTCCGTTGACAAACTTGAATCCCTTTAGAACTCCTGCCAATTTCCAAGCCAAGAAAATAGCGCAAGATACCGAAATCCCTGACTTTAAACTGGTGTTGAATAACACTTTTGACATCTTAATGAGGTCCAAATTAGAACTTTCATTAAGAATGTCATCCACGTAAACCAAAAGAGCCACAAAACCATCTTCATTATGTCTAGTGAACAAAGAATAATCAGATTTAGACTGGACAAATCCAATACTGGTCAAAAAGGAAGTGAGTTTAAAATTCAATTGTCTTGAAGCTTGCTTCAAACCATAAATGGATTTATGAAGTTTGCAAAAAGTTTCTTTGAATCAGCCAACTCCCCCTCAATAACAAAACTGGGTGGTAACCTCATGAAGATCTCCATTCAAGAAAGCATTATGAACATCAAATTGATGTAAGTGCCAATGATACATAATGCGATAGAAAGAAAAATTCTAATAGTGGTAATCTTGACAACAGGGCTAAACGTTTCATGATAATCAAATCCTTCACATTGAGTGTAACCCTTTGCCACCAATCGATCTTTGTATTTGTCCACATTACCATCCAGTTAAAACTTAGTTTTAAAAACATATTTTCACCCAATTGCACGTTGATCAGGAGAAAGAGTGGTGACAAACCATGTACCATTTTCAATCAAAGCTTTCAATTCCGAATTGATGGCCTACTTCCAGTGATCAGATTCAATAGCCTCTTGATAGGTGAGAGGATCTTTGGACGATGAAATGGAAAGAGCAAAATATTTGTAGGAAGAAGAAAGATTGGAATATGTGAGATGATCCGTCAGAGGATGTGAAGTGCAGACAGAAGAGAGTGAGGATTCGGTTTGTGTCCTGGTAAGAAGGTTACAGTGGTAGTCCTAGAGATAGGACAGTGGTTTGCGAACGCGAATAGGCCTATGATGAGATGAGGTAAGAGTTGAATCGATGGTGTGTGTGGAGAAACATTAGAAACAAGGGATAAGGGACTGATTGGAGTGTGTTGTCCGTGAACTTGAGTAGGAGAAGACGAAGGTGGATTATTTGGAGAATCTTGATGATGATCAGAAAATGGATTATTTGTTATGGGAGAAGAAAGATCATCTGGCATAGGAGGGAGTAAGATTGGGTCATCGTTGGAGCTGTTGGATAAATGTTCCACAAATCTTATATTCCTCGAAACAGAAATATCATAGGTGGATAAATCAAGGATTTTGTATCCCTTCATGCCAACAAGATAACCTAAGACGACATAAGGCTTAGCTCTTGGGTCAAATTTGGTTCGATGAGAAGAATGAGTAGAAGCATAGCAAAGACACCCAAAGACCTTAAGATGAGAATAATTGGGAGGAATTTTGAACAAAATTTTATAAGGACTCTTGTTATCCAGATATAGGGAAGGAGTTCAATTAATAAGATAAACAATAGTTAGAATGGAATCCCCCCAGAATGGAGAAGGCAAATTAGATTGAAACATCAAAGACCGAGCAACATTAAAAATGTGTTGGTGCTTTCGTTCCACAATACCATTTTGTTGGGCGTATATGAGCAAGATTTTTGATGCATTATGCCTTGTGATGCATAAAAATCCGGCATGTGAAATTCAAGCCCATTGTCCGTTCTTATTTTTTTAACAGGAAGATGAAATTGAGTTTGGATGAGCTTAATATGTGCTTGAAGAATTTTCTTAGTTTCAGATTTGAGTTTCATGAGATATATCCATGTAGTCCTACTGTGGTCGTCAACAATTGTTAAAAAATATTTGTGACCATTTAATGTAGGAATTGAATGAGGCCCCCATATATCACAATGTAAGAGATCACAGAGAGATAAAGAAACAAAAGTACTTGATTGAAATGGAAGTTTCTTTTGCTTCGAAAGATGACAAATATTATAATCATTTGAAATAGAATCAACTACATTAGGATCAATATTCCTAACTAATTGAAGCCTTTGTTTAGATAAATGCCCTAGTCTATGATGCCAAAGTGCTTGATTCACAGTTTGACAGTGATGAGGATGAGGGAGCTGCGAGTTTAGAAATTGGTTGGAGCTGGGCTGGAATAGGTAGAGTCCCTGATGAAGTTTAGCTAGTCCAATCTTCATCTTGGAAGAGAGGTCCTAAAGATAACACACATCATTAAGAAAAACAATTCATGAGGAATAATTTTGAATCAACTTGCTAACAGAGTTAATGTTGAAATGAAAGAGGGAATGCATAAGACATATGTAATCCTAATGGTAGGAATGAGTTGAATGGTGCCTTTGCAGATGATTTGAGCTTTTGATCCATTAGAAAGATTAACAGAAGAATTATAAATTGAAGGTGATGAAGTAAAGAAAATAGGGGAACATACCATATGGTCAGACGCCCCAGTATCAGGAATCCATGGAGTGTTTTTGACACAAAGAAAAGAGTTAAAAGAGGAGTGTATACCTGCCATGTTAGAATAGTGGGGAGGAAGAATTTCTGGCTGAGTCTGAGGAGTAGGTTTGGGCCCTTGAATCGTATCACTATTAAGCAAAGCCATAAGTTTTTGAATCTGGTTTTGATTGAAGAAGGCACCACCAGGTTGCACATTAGCTATGATAGGAGATTCTTGTGAAGAAGTAGCATGAGCAGAGTGTTTCCGATCGTTCTAAGCTTCGACTTGGTGAACTTGTAGTTGGGTGGAAATCCTATCAATCTGTAGCACTTATCCTTGAATGACCTGATATGCCACAATGCTCACAAATAACTTGATTTCACTTTCTTTTTTCTAAGAAATGATTAACGCAAAAGACAAGAAGAAAAAGACATTCAAGCTTCTCTATGTCTTTCCTCTTGTAAGACCATAGAGAAAACTTTATCAAGAGATGGTGTTGGACTCATGAGGAGAATTTGCCCATGAATCTTTATATGATTCATTCAAGACCATTAAAAAAGACATTCAAGATTGAATCTCACGGAATAATCTTTCCTCTTGTACAAAGACAAAAAGGAATAATAAAAAACTTTATCAAGAGATGGTGTTGGACTCGTTGAGGAGAATTTGCCCATGAATGGAACTTTCATATGAAAATTCATTCAAGACCAAATTTAAAAACTTTAATATAAAATGTTCACAAGATTGAAAATCCAAGATAGAATAATATGCATCTAAATCATGAAGAATAGAGTGAACAAAGTTGGGATGGAACCATCAAAAAAGGAATTTTTGATGGAAAGAGCATGATAAATTTGATGTAAATAAAAGGGATGATTTGATCTTGGAGGAGGAAATCAAGAATTAGCGGTGTCATTGTGATGTAAATAAAAGGGATGATTTGGATCTTCAGTAGGAGGAAAGAACAGAGGATTGGGTGTTGTAACTGGTGTTGGTGCGGGCACTTCGTCTTCCGCCATGAAGACCAAGAAAAAGGAAGATTAAAATAAGGATAGAAAATGGATGGAATAGGAGCAAGGTAGGGATTAACCCACCTTCTCTGATACCATGTTAGAAAATGTAGAAAATAATATGCATATGATGAAACACTCCATTGATAACATTAAAAAGCTTCAGAGTAAAATAGAGGAAAAGACGTTTGATTGATTGAGTAATTTCACTAGTATATTGTACTCCTATTTGTATATAAAAGCCAATTATGTAAAATCCCAAAATAACCGAATAAAAATCCTAATACTGCAGAAAATATCTATAGCAAAATATTCCCTGACAACACATCCTTTATTTTGTTAAATGGATAATTTGTTATGCCAGCTTCATTGTGTGCCATCGGTCCATTGCTCCTTCACAGGTGTTGCCATATGATTATCTTTGTTAATAAAAATCATTATTCAAAAATTGGTCTGTTACACAAATCACCATAGAATCCTTTGAATGGCCAAAATCCTTTTTGAAACATTTCGTTCGAGACAAATATTTTCATGCATATTAATATGAAATGGGAGATAGTAATTAATTTTTTTTTTTTGAAACTTGGGTCCTTTGGTCTGAAGAATTCATCCACCTTCAAACTTCGATACAACGAATTTAGGTGAACGATGAAGACCTTCTAATTAATAGTCGTGGTTATTTAAAACTTGAAAGTCTCAAATCCTAAAAACGGCTGACAAGTGACAAGTGTATCAGTATGTTTTGATACTTGTACTACGCACACGACTAATTAACGGTTTAATAGAAAGAAAACGGCATAGGCTTTTTCCAGAAAAAACAAAAAAATGTGGCATAGGCTGAGAAATTTGAGTTTGAAAAAACAAAAAAATGTGGCATAGGTTGAAAAATTTGAGTTTTTCTGCAAAATTGTAAACGTTGATTGCGTTTCTTTGTGAAAATGCAATTGTCGTTTCTTTTTTTCCTCTGATTTTTTTCCTCTTTTTCATTTCTTGCAAACACAAATAGTGTTTGTGTTTTCTATTTGGTTTCTCTTTCCCTTCATGTTCTCAATCTCTTTGTCCCTTCTTTCCTCACTCCTGAGTGTAGGAAAATTAAGCACAAAAAATAACAGGGAATTTATCTAATAATTTAGGAACAAGTAACAATAATATAATAACAAACCAAAAATTAAATAGCAGTCCAGTTTAGGATAGCCTGGATCGAAACACCCCGTACCGCTCTCTTTTAGAGAGGAAACGCCCCCACTGCACTGGTGAATTTGTTGATAGCATGTCCCTCTCACAAGATTCGACAACCATTTGGTACTCTAGTGTGCGCGAAGAGGACTCCGACCCACTTGTAAACTCAATGCTCAAATCAATAGAGAAATTTAAAGAAGAGGGGCTGTATTTTTTTTATTGGAGACGAACAATTTTGTACTGTTTCTAAATAGAAAATAAGTAGAAGCAAATCTTTCACAAAATTAGTGTATATGTCAAAAGTGAAATGAAATGGGCCTCTAGAAATGAAGAGCAATATTTTCTGTCAATTAAGAGTTGTATATGTGTTATGCATATGAGTATATATATATATATATATATATATATATATATATATATATGAGACCACCTCATAGGGGAGTACATAGGGACCAATCCTAGCCATATATATAATTTTTTCAAGGGCTGCGATTTAAGAGGCAAAATTACAAATTACAAGCTAGTTAATTAATCATAGGGGTATTAGTCATCCTCTCAAAGCATATTCATGGGATTCACGCAATCCTTCCAAATCTCAAAGCAAAATCAATGTAACAATCCTCCTCCTTCTTCTTCAACGCACGCAAGGGCGTAGATAGGCTGAGCCAAACTTGGGCCTTGGCCCACCCTTTTTTTTAGAAAAAAATTTAGTTAGAATTTTAAAAAAATAGTTATAATTTGTATTGTTTTTCTTGGATTTTCTATCCAAGCCCACCCCATTTTCATGTATCGGCCCACCCTACTAAATCGTCCTGGCTCCGCCCTTGAATGCACTACTATGAGAAATTATTTATCTTTCTTCTTCAACGCATTACCAGGGGCTGAAAAAAGTTGCAGACAATTTGCCATAGTTGCTAGAACTCGACCACAGTTCGAAAGTTACTTATGAAGATGTAATTTGTTGCTTGTATAGATGTGTCATGGTGCTTTTAGATATATTAACTACATAAGCAAGCCATGAGCAACAAATCCATACTTCATATGCAACAAGCCTATACTACATAAGCAACGAATATACACTACGTATGCACCACATATATATTAACTACATAATCAAGTCATAAGCAACAAACCCATACTACATAAGCAACAAGCATATACTACATAAGCAACGAATATACACTATGTATGCACCACAATTACTTTAACTACATAAGCAAGTCATAAGCAACAAACTCATACTACATAATCAACAAGCCTATACTACATAAGCAATGAATATACACTACATATGCACCACAAATACACTAACTACATAAGCAATTCATAAGCAACAAACTCATATTACATAAAGCAACGAATATACACTACATATGCAACACAAATACATTAGCTACATAAGCAAGTAATAAGCTACAACCCTATACTACATAAGCAATAAATATACACTACATATGCAACACAAATATGATTAAATTACACATGCAATATGGTTATACTACACACGCAATATGATTAAATTACATAAGCAGTTAATAACGGAAATATGTTGGAGATACAAAAACGTGAATATGAGGGATATGGGTTACTCAAAAACTGAAAGCACGTGCCGCGTGAAAGGGGGAAACAAATTGAACGTGATTGAGATCTCATCAAATCTTAATAACTGATTCTATATTGTAAAATGACCACCCTACCCTTCTTAGTTGTTGAAACAAAAAAAAACTAAATATATAACCCCCTAAAAATCTGGACCACCCAAAAATATTAATCTATTGTTAGGATTGGGTCGTATGGACTCACCCCAAATAGGAGGACTCATTTGATTCATATCTCTCTCTCTCTCTCTCTCTATATATATATATATATATATATATATATCTCAAAAACTTGTGTGAGACGGTTTCATGGATATAATCCATGAGACAGATCCTATATTTAAATAGAATTTCAACCCAAACCCATACCCGTGAAAAGAACCCATATTTTTGTATGTGTTTAGGATCCGTCTCATTAACTTAGATCCATGAGACGGTCTCACATAAGATTCTCTCTCTCTCTCTCTCTATATATATATATATATATATATATATATATATATATATATAGGGATTGGTTCAAATGACCAAGCCCTTTAGGTAAGACCGTAGGGACACATCATGACCATTGGATTAAAATCAATAACGGTTCAAAAATGCTTCCTGTTTTGTGCTGTTTTAAGGGCATTTACATATTTTCGTTATTTTTGCCAGGGATAAAGGCATAATTTTATATTAATGTTTTGGTAACAAAATTCCTACCATATCTATATCTCATGATTTTTGGGTCAGTTATTTTTTAAAATTGTTGACATTTCATTTTCTTCTCAATCAAACGCATGTCTCTTTCTCTTTTTCTACAACTTGCGAAAAAGCTTCTCAGTTATTAATGTTGTATGATGCTTGTTCTGGTAAAAATACAATTTTTTATATTATATTGTAATACATTTTAATATACTAAATATGCAAATATGGAACACTATACATGCAATACATAGATATGTAGTATGCAAGGTATAGATTATAAGGCACAATGCATAACATATTGAATTATTTTTCCTTTTTGTTCTAAGTATACAAAAAAATAAATCTATATATGCAATTTTCATGTTCTAAATAAGCACATTATTAGAATTTTTATTACTCAACTTGAATCTTAATGTAATACACTTTCTACATACTAAATATACAAATGTGGAACACTATACATGCATAACGTAATTATAAGGATCAATGCCTAATGTATTTCAATATTTTACTTGTTTTGTTCTAAGTATACAAAATAACAAAACTATATATGCAATTTTCCTATTATAAATAAGCACACTATTAAAATTTAATGTAATACACTTTGTTCATACTAAAAATGCAAATTTAAAATACTATATATGCAGAACATAAATATGCAGTATGCAGAACATAAATTATAAGGACCAATGCCTAATGTATTTCAATATTTTACTTGTTTTGTTAAAAGTATATACATAATAACAAAACTATATATGCAATATTTCTATTATAAATAAGCACATTCAATTAGCTTACGGGGACATTCAATTAGCACAATCCATATATGCAATATTCCTAATATATGCGAGAAGAGAGGAGGGTTGTTCGGCGTGATTATAGGAACATGATCAATAAAAGATCACGTCCCTTATTGTTAGCATTAATTAGCTGGCAACTATTTTTGGCTATTTTTATGCGATACCTATTATACCCTCGGCGGTTTTTTGCCTATTTTTAGCTACAAAAGTTTCCTAGATTTTAGCCTTCCATTAATTTTTTTTTGGATGGTGTAGATGTGTCCTTACGGTCTCACCTAAAGCTATGGTCTCATAGGATCTCCTCCCTAGATATATATATATATATAGATGAGAAAACCTTCTGCTGTTTTTATAACTAAAATCAAAAGCTAAACCCACTTTGCCATGTTAACCATTTGCTAAGAAAGTGGGATAGTGGGGTTAACATAGCCGTTGGTGGCTAACGAATAGGAATTGGTTCTAAATAAAAAAATCATATCCTAACATTCTCCCACATGATTTGAAACCCAGAAAATAAATTTTGAGAATTGAAATAAGCATATAATACCGTATAATAGGTGTAGGTACCTTCAAGGTTTGAACCTCACTTAGTGTAAATGTACTACTACCTATAGGAAAATAAATACATGAATGTCTTAATATAAGCCCTTATGGATAGATGCAACACATCACACATCACGATATGAGTAAACATTGTGGTTCTTCAGTGGTGCACTTTTCAGTCATGCGCAAGAATCTTATATCATAAACGTCATTAGGGAGTAGCTTACACCCCCACAGTGGCGACCCCACCACCACGTTCATTTAGGTGAATCCTCCAAGGGTAACTTGTGACCAACCACCCCGCAAAATTATGCCTTTGGATTCATTAAAAGATAAACTCAACCTCAATCGCCGCATAGAGATTACTAAACACCATAGGAATGGGACTCAGAAAAATTCCACAAAAATAAATAATTTATTAAAATAGTGTGCTCTTCCAAGCCACCTTTTTACAGTTTCGTTTGTACCCATTGAACTTCGTTCATGGGATCTCCATACCTCCAAAGATCGGTTTTCACTGTGGTGACTTAATTAATAGGCTCCAATCCCATTCCCCTCGATGATTGTAAAACTTGCTGACGCGCCAGTCCCTTTGTGAGCGGATCCGCAATATTATTTTCAGACCATACAAAATCCAAAGAAATTAACACAATGAGAAATTAGATGTCTAATTGATTTATGTCTCACAGTCAAGTGCCTTCTTTCTCATTATAATTTTGCTTTAGCTTTAGCAATAGCAACTTGACTGTCACAATGTAAAGAAATAGGAGGAATAAACTTAGGCAATAGAGTAATATCATTTAAAAAACTTTTAAGCCACTCAGCCTCAGTGCAAGCAACATCTAAGGCAATTAATTCAGCCTTTATAGTTGACCGAGAAATTACAGTCTGCTTAGCAGACTTCCATGATATTGCTTCATCTCCCAATGTAAATACATATCCACTAGTTGACTTTGTTTCCTTCGAATCAGTGATCCAATTTGCATCATTATAACCTTCTCGAACATCAGGAAAACCAGTGAAGTTAATAGAATAATCAATAATTCCTTCTAAATATTTAAACAATCTTTCAAATGCATCCCAATGGGAAGTATTAAGACTATGTTTGTATCTTTGCTAATCTACCAACAACATACGCAATGTCCGATCTAGTATGATTCATCAAATGTAACAATGATTCAATAATTTGAGAATATTTATGTTGAGAAACACTAGCACCTTTATTTTTTCAACTTAACAGTTGGATCATAAGGAGTAGATACTGGATTCACAGAAGAATAATTAAATTTATTTAATAATATTTCAGTATAATGAGATTGCGACAGAGAAATAGAATTTCCATTTCTAATTATCTTTATCCTCTAAAATAACATCAACGGGACCAAGTTCTTCCATATCTAAATGATTAGACAAGAATTTTTGGTATCATTAATAACATGAATATTGCTACCAAAAATTAAATTATCATCAACATATAAGAACAACATTACACAAGAATCATTAACAACTTTTATGTAAACACACTAATCATCTTTATTAATATAAAAACCATTAGAAATTATCACACTATCAAACTTCTCATGCCTTTGCATTGGAACTGTTTTATTTGTAAAGAGACTTAACAAGCTTACACACTTTTTTTCTTCAAGCCACAACAAAACTCCAGCTAGTTCATATAAATTTGTTAGGAAATTTATCTAGTAGATTTTGATGATACCATGTAAAACTTAAACTAGAATGTTGGCACCCCATTTTCCTTGTAATTTGCATTATAATAGATAGAAATTTTGAGTCAAACTATGCCTAGAAATACAAGAAGTCGATCAAGATCAAGTGAAGACCTAGCAAGTTAAGTATGGCTAAGAAGGAAGTCAAGAACTCGACTGAAGGTGTATCAGCTATGTGAAGAGTCAGTCAAGTCAACTCAAGAAGCCAAGTCTCAAGTTGAAGTGACATATGAGTCATCTAAGGATTGGAGGCTAACTCAACTCACCTGGGGAATGAAAGATTGCAGTCAAGTCAAGACAACTGAATGAGATCCGTTCATGAAAGTCAAGAATGTTACTCAGAATGGTAACATGTTAAAGTTGTCGAGAGATAAAGTGTTAGTTCGATTGTGTGCAAAATGAACAAACCAATGGGAAGCATCGCACAAGTGTGAAACTTATTTGCAATCTTTGCAAGACATTAAATACGAGGAAATATCAACATCAAGGACTGCAACAAGACAAGCCAACGAACACAAGTGACTTTTGAAATCAGCCTATCTCTTCAACGGGCAAAATTTCAAAAGTTCACTATAAAAGGCTGAGGAAATTCATTGAGAAAAGGTTACCTTGCACACCTGAAAAGAAAAGCATTATTCAAGAATATTCAAGCTAATCCTCAAGCCTAAAACTCGAAGGAAATCGATCCAATACAAGTTGTGAAGGAAAGACAACTTCAAATCTGTTGAAGAGGAAACTTTTGAAGAATCAAAAGGGGTCTACTTTCCAAGGAGGATTGTAGGAAGGTTCAAGGTCAAACCAATATCAAGTTATTGGAGGGCTTCGTGATCAAATCCAAGAGCTTGAGAAAGTGAGTGAAGTAGCAAGGCAAGCCCGTGAAGAAGCTGAGTCAGAAGAGAAGCCATTTGTGTGACCAAGGTATTTGTCTCTAGATGTTCACCACTTTGTAAACCGATATGTTACTTAGTGGATTCCTCCGGGGAGTTGGAGAAGAGAGGATTAGAAGAATTACCCCATCATCGAACCTCTATAAAAATTAAGCGTGTCTTTTATTTTTCAGCACATTTACATTTCTGCACACTTACATCATATCTGCTGATAAACTCATATTTTCTATCCAATTGATTAATAATCAAGTACTAAAATTAAGTGTTAAAACAAGTTTAAAACAATTCAAATGGTGTTAAGTCTTCAGTTGATAAAACCAACACACGACCAAGTTAAAGTTCGGGTTAAGCAAGCGAGTTATTCTATCAACAACTCTATCGAGTCTGTTGAGTGGCTAACTCTGCTAAATAACAAACTTAGCTGTCCCTCAAGGACACAACTGTTTGAGTTAACTCTGTAATAGTTTTAAAAGGACTAAAATCAAAAAGTTGGTAAGGTTTATTTAACCCTCCTCCCCCTTCTAAACAATACTCACACCCCTTGGGACCTACAAGTGGTATCAGAGCGGTTGGTTCATTGAGCCTTCCGCACTGGTTACTGAACTAGATCTTTATCTTTTCAAAAGGTTTTAAACACTTGGGCCGCGATTGGATAAGAAACAAAATTCATTTTCGTTCCGCTAGAGAAATTTTTTACACCAAACATATGATTGTTTATGAAAATTTTCAGAAAATATACTATTCTCTCACTTTCACTTTTTCTTATTTTTTCTATCACCAATTACATCTACACATTTTTTCACAAAAAAACTAATCATTATTACACATTCTCCCACAAATTTCACTATTCATTCACTCACACATTTCTAACTACCAATCATTATTTTACTATTCTTAAATCAAATCAACTTTCATCATTACTTTTCCATCTCACATCCAATCACAATCTCAAAATTCATCTTTTTTCTTCTAAAATATTTTTTACCACTATTCTCTAGCAAAATGAAAATTTTCAAAATGAAAGTATATCCAATCGCGCCCTTGCTTTTTAAAAATCTTTCATTTTTAGCAAATTTATTATCATGGAAGAAAATTTGACACGCATTCCTATGTTTACTGTTGAAGAATTTGATGATTGGAAAATTCGTATGCAGGCTCATCTATCTGCTCTACACGATGAAATGTGGCTCGTAGTAGAGGATGGGCCACTGCAAATATTGAAAGTGAACATGGCTGTAAGAAGAGCCACTACAACCGACGGAGAAGAAGCTGCTGCTGAAGAAAGACTAGCGATGGTTGAAAAACCAAGGATTGAGTGGACAAATGATGATAGGAAAAGATACAACTTGGACAATGTGGCCAAAGACATACTCTACAAGATTTTGGACAAAGCAATGTTCAACAAAGTCAAATCTTGCAAAACTGCAAAAGAAATCTGGAATAAGCTACCTTTAATTTGTGAAGGATCGGAGCAAATTAAAGAAAATAAATTTATCATTCTTTGTTCAAAAATTTTAAAATTTCAAAATGTTTGCAGATGAAACCATGGATCAGCGGATGCAGATTCTTTGAAATCACGAATGAGCTTTCAGCTCTTGGGAAGGAATACACACAGAAGAAAATGTGTATGAAGATCTTGAGGAGCCTCCCAGTTGAATGGGACATGAAGACAATGGCTCTGAGACATTCAATGGATCTCTCAAGAACATCCAACCATGAGCTATTCTCGGACCTCAAAGCCTATGAGTTTGAGCTAAGAAGAAAAGATCAAGAGGAGACAAATGTACCTAAGACAGCTGCACTGATAGTCAATGATGGAAAGAGAGCTAAACCAAAGGAAACCATAGACCAGAAGGAGATTGCCCTAATGGTTAAAAGATTCAACAAGTTCTTCAATAAGAACTATAAAAGAAACAAGGGTGAAACCTCCAGGAGATATTCAGCTCCCTCTAAGTCAAGGAAGATAGGCCACCCAAGAAAGCTGAACATCAAAGGGTAGAATATCAGAGAGCTGATAACCCAAGAACAGAAAGAACTGATCAAAGAGCTGAGAACCTGTGTTGGAACTGCAGACAACCAGGACATTTTGCAGTTGATTGTTCCTATCCACCCGTCAAAAAATATAGGAATGAAGAACAAAGAAAAGTCTTCAGAGAAGAGAAAGAAGACATGAAAAGAAGAAAGCCATGTTGGCCGAGGCTCTTTGAGACAACTAAGTCTAAAAAGCGGCGGACTCGAAGAGAGTAGTGGTGACTACTCAAGTGATTCTGAAGAAGAAGCCATGATATGTCTTATGGCTAAAGAACAAGATCAACCAAACCAAGAAGATGAGGTACACTCTAACTCATCTCATTCAGATTCAAGTGATAGTGATTGTGATACACACACTTCATCACCCACTGATCTTTATGATTCATTATTCAAAATGATGAACGATTTTGAGCACATTAAATCCTCACACACACTCCTAAATGTGGAAAACAACTATCTCGAGAAGCCAAAACTCACATCGACTAAGGAGCCGAGTACTCTAAGTCACATAGGCGATGAGAACACAGAGTGAAGGCTTAAAATGTAAAACTAATAGCAGAGAGATAGCTTCTATAGAAAAGAGGGAAAAAGATCTCAAAATGTGATTGCCTCATTTACAAAGGCATATAAATCATTGGATGACCTTATCATGAGTCAAAAATAATGTGGAGATAAAGCGAGGCATATGATTGATTCTGTGTGCACAAGTCAAACTCAAGTGTGATATTTGAAAAAGGATCTTCAAGCAATGAAGTATCTCAAAAATCAAAAACACCAAATGTTGCACCCACATTCATTCCAAAGCACAATCACAAACAAGCGGCATTGGATACAAAGGAAAGGAAAAGCGCTGGCCGAGTATCTTTGAGAGGACAAGCGAGAAGAAATCCAGTGAGAGTTCCTCAGCAAACTCCAAATAGAAAGTACTCTGTGAAGAACAAACAGAGCTACCAAAAACCCCAGAAGTTTCATCAGAGAAACACACATGTTGGGAATGGTAGAAACTATCCAAGCCAAGATGATTGGAACAATGTGATATATCAGCAAAGACCAATAGAATACAAGCCTAAATGGCAAAGACCTAAAACTCAGCATAGGTCATTCCAAAGACAAAAGAGCTATTATCAGCACACATATGCGCCCATGCAGTGCACTCAAAAAATACCAACTATCCCAAGAAAGCAATTGCTAAAACACACACACAGGCATACAGGCAAAAGAGACAGTTGTATGAACTTAAAACCCCAAGCAATTTGCAAATGTGCACTATGATTATGGCACTGATAGATGACAACCTCTTAGAGTCAAGTCCTTTGGCTATAGGTTGGTTGGATCATCTTATAGCACTAACCCCTCAGGACCCAGGCAAGTATGGGTACCTAAAAACAATTTCCTTGATTGCAGGTTCAAGGAACAACTGAGTGCCAAGGAACCTGGTACATGGATAGTGGCTGTTCTAGACATATGACAGGAAACAAGAAAAACCTGTCAATATTCAAGGAGACTAGAGGTGCAAAAGTCATATTTGGAGGAAATGAAGCTCCAGGGGAAATCAAAGGCACAGGATCCATCAAGAAAAATGGATTGGAAATCACAGATGTTGCTTATGTTGAAGGCCTCAACTTCAACCTGTTAAGAATCAGCCAACTCTGTGACAAGGGCTACAATGTTGGATTTAATATGGGAGTGTGCCAGATCAAAGATGCTGAATCAAATGAAATAGTCGTTGCAAGGATCAAGCCCAGAAGAATATGTATGTAGTAGATTGGTCTCATTGCTACACCAAGCACTTGTCTATTAGCAAAGAGCACAGCCGAATCAAGTTGGTTGTGGCACAAGAAGTTTCGAGTCATCGAACTTCAAGACAATCAACAAGCTTGCAAGGAGTCATCTTGTAGAAGGATTTCCGGACTCAGTGTACAAGAAAGAAAGTGTATGTGATGCATGCCAGATGAGAAAGCAAATAAAATCTTCATTTAAGGACAAACCAAGCCCTTCTTCAACAAGGATACTACATCTGTTGCATATGGATCTATTTGGTCCAGTTGAACCATCCAACATAAGTGGAAAGAAATACACCTTAGTGGTGGTAGATGATTATTCAAGATATACATGGACAATCTTCATGTGCAAAAAGAAGGAAACTTTGCAGAAGTTACCTCAGCTGATGAAAAGAGTTCAAAATGAAAAGAGCCAAACCATTATAAAGATAAGGTCTGATAGAGGAACTGAGTTTGTCAATGGGATATTACTCAGTATTGTGTTGAAAATGGTATTGCTCATGAGTTATCTGCAGCAAGAACTCCACAAGCAAAATGGAGTAGCAGAAAGAAGGAACATAACTATCAAGGAAGCTGCAAGGACCATGTTAGCTAAAGCTGGATTGCCTAATAGATTTTGGGCTGAAGCCATTAACACAACATGCTATACTCAAAATAGATGGATGATTAACAGACAATTAACTAAGACTCCCTATGAAATTTGGATAGGGAGAAAGCCAAATGTTGGGTATTTCAAGATATTTGGATGAAAATGCTTTGTCCATAACAATGGCAAGGATAATTTGAAGGCTTTTGATGCTAAAGCTGATGAAGGTATCTTTTTGGGATACTCAGCTGAGAGCAAAGCCTATAGAGTGATTGAACAAGAGGACTATGGCCACATAAGAGTCTATCCATGTGGTTTTTGATGAACCTAATGTAAATGGAGAAGACATTGAAGAGTTAGCTGAAAAGTTGACTCAACCAACTATGCAGAAGAGTCCTTATGTTGAAGCTGAAATAAGATCAATCAACACAGATGAAGACGAGATAGCTGAATCCCAAAGACAGCTGGAAAGTCTACAACTGAATGAAGATGAAAGAGCTGTTCAAGACAACCTAGCTGCGAGACGACTGAATCCAACTGACTTGCTCCAACCTGATGTGAGATGGCTGAGAGACCATCCACCAGAGTTAGTTATTGGAGATGTAAGAGATGGCATAAGAACCAGATCCAGAGCACAACATGAAGCAATGTTTACTTGTTTTATTTCCCAAATAGAGCCAAAAGATGTGTCACAAGCATTGGATGACACACATTAGATCCAAGCCATGCAAGAAGAGCTGAATCAGTTTGAAAGAAACAAGGTATGGGAATTGGTGCAGAGACCAACCCATCAAAATGTTATTGGCACAAAATGGGTTTTCAGAAACAAGATGAATGAGGAAGGATCTGTGGTGAGAAACAAAGCAAAATTGGTATCCAAAGGGTATTGCCAAGAAGAGGGAATAGATTTTGATGAAACCTTTGCTCCTGTTGCAAGATTGGAAGCAATAAGGATGTTTCTTGCCTATGCTGCACATAAGAACTTCACTGTGTATCAAATGGATGTGAAGAGTGCATTTCTAAATGGACTGCTAGAGGAAGAAGTCTATGTTGAACAACCTCCAGGTTTTGAGCAGAAGACTATTGGAGATAAGGTATACAAGCTCAAGAAAGCATTATATGGATTGAAACAGGCACCAAGAGCATGGTATGATACATTGTCTCAATTTCTAACTGACAATAGATTCACCAAAGGCAAAGTGGATAGAACAGTCTTCAGAATTCAAGATGGAGAGAGTATACTGCTTGTTCAAATATATGTGGATGACATCATTTTTGGATCCACAAATAAAGAGCTGTGTGATAAGTTCTCAAACCTCATGCAAGGTAAACTTGAGATGAGCATGATGGGAGAGCTGACTTTCTTCCTAGGACTTCAAGTCAAGCAATTGAAGGATGGAACCTTCATAAGTCAAACAAAATACACCAGAGATTTAATGAAGAAATTTGGTATGGAAGAGAAGTCTTCTGTGAAAATACCAATGAACACATCATCAAGATGGACATGGATGGAGATGGCAAAGGTAGATCAAACCGGATATAGAGCACTTATTGGATCATTGCTCTACTTAATGACAAAGAAAGCGGACATCACATTTGCGGTAGATGTATATGCAAGATTTCAATCGCACCAAAGGAGAGCCACATGATGCGCACTAAGAGAATCCTAAGGTATTTGAAGGGATGCCAGGAAGTTGGCTTATGGTATCCAAAAGAAGGTGGATTCAAGTTTATTGGTTACTCAGACTCAGACTATGCTTGATGTAGAGTTGACAGGAAGAGTACTTCTGGTACATGTCAAATGCTTGGAAATAGATTGGTTTCCTGGTTTAGCAAGAAACAAAATTCAATAGCCACATCCACAGCTGAAGTAGAGTACATAGCTGCGGGCAGTTGTTGTGCCCAAGTCTTATGGATGAGACAGCAGCTGAGAGACTATGAGATTGAAGAAAAGGAAATTTCAATTATGTGTGATAACACTAGTGCTATTGCAATCACTCAGAATCCTGTGTTGCATTCAAGAACAAAGCACATTGATTTCATATATCATTTTATAAGAGATCATGTTGAAAAGAAAGACATCACTTTGGAATATATCTCAACTGATAAGTAGTTAGCTGACATATTCACTAAGCCCCTATGTGAATCGAGATTTGAAGAGGTGAAGAATGATCTTGGGTTAATTGAGCTGAGTTAATACTCAGAAGACTCAATCAGCAGAGATAGTCAATGAGAAAATGAGAAACGAGCAAGTTTCACATATCAGCTAAGTGAAACAGCCATGTCGGAAAGTTAGATGTATCGAGTTAGCTGACAGCTGAGTCACTTAATGGAAAGAGAGAAGCAGAGTTAAGTCATATTTGATATAAGCTGAGTCATTTATGAACTAAGTGACAAAAACGCAGTCGTTTTAAATGAGCGGGAATATTTTTAAGGATGACATCAGCGTAATAATAACAAGTACAGTAAAAAGCTGCACAGTAAGCATATGATTGGATATAAATGATGCCGCATTACATGCGAGGAATTAAATACGGTTTTTGACATTGTAATCTGAGCCGTTGATCTCGATCAAAATTCAAAATCCATAGAATTGTCCTTTCATAACCCTTATATATACTTTTTTCAGCTGCCTTCTCTCTCATTTACAGAAACTATTCATCTTCAAGCAAGGGAGAAGCAAGTTATATTTTTTCTCTCGGAAACCTTAAGTACTCTCAAGCAAGTTCGTTCATTTTTAATCGGTAAAAATCACTGAAAATGGCACCAAAGTTCGATTTTGTTAAGCTCTCTAAGCAAATACACTCAGGATCATCAGTTGAATTCGAAGGAATGGTGAAGCAGGGTTCTGATGAAACCCTCATTCTGAAAATCACTGATATGCAAGAATAGTCAAGTCTCAAGGCTTTTCTAACCATGGAGTATTCCCACATCTACCTTGAGGAGGTAGCGATGTTCTACGTAAACGCGGAGGTGCAGGACGAAGGAATTAAGTCTTTTGTCCACCGCAAGGACATCATAATAAGTGCTAAGGACCTTCTTTGACCTTCGCTTGTTGCCGTCGGAAGGCATAAAGGAGATACATGAAGCTCGATGTAGACTTGGTTCTTTGCATGGGAAAGAAGTAACCAAACCTAAGTGTGCTTCCAAAGTGGTCTACACAGGTGACAAGAAACTGCTGAAGGACGACTATCATAAGTTGATGGATGTCATCTCCAAGTGTGTAGATATGAAGTTTGGCAGCTTCAACCAGCTGTCAAAGACTAAGCTGATCGTCATAGCTGCGATCATGCAGGGCAAAAAGGTTAACTGGGCTGAGTTCGTGTACAGCAGACTCTGCTTGAATGTGATGAACAAGACCTTTAAGGAGGATGGATCCTTTGGAGGATCACTTGGATATGGTCTTGTAATTGGCCACTTGATGGAAGTGAATGGTGTTTCCCTTCGCCATGGCAGACCGTTTCACGTGAATAAGAGGATGTTCAGGGCAAACCTCTCCGGTGCCCAGAAAAGAGCCCATGCAAAGAAGGCAGACATTAGTGCGGGGGAATCAGCTGACCCCGAGGACACAGCTACTACCCCTCCTCTAAAGAAGAGAGTCCCCGCACCTCCAGAAGAAGAAAAGCCCCTACACCGTAGTCGTCCCGCCCGCACAACCGAGTCCCCGCCCCGCAAAGAAAGACTTAGAAGAAAGTTGGCACCCCATTTTTCTTGTTATTTGCATTGTAATAGATAGGGCTGGAAATGCTGAGTCAAGTCAGCTATGCCTAGAAATACAAGAAGTCAACTGAAGACTGAAGTGAAAGACTCCGCTGCAAGACAACTGAGTATGGATAAGAAAGAAGGTCAAGAACTCGACTGAAGATGTATCAGCTGTGTGAAGAGTCAGTCAAGTCAACTCAAGAAGCCAAGTCTCAAGTTGAAGTGAAAGATGAGTCATCCAAGGATTGGAAGCTAACTCAAGTCACCTGGGGAATAAAAGACTGCAGTCAAGTCAAGACAACTGAATGAGATCCGTTGATGAAAGTCAAGAATTTTACTCAGAATGGTAGCATGTTAAAGTTGTCAGAGATAAAGTGTTAGTTCCAGTTATGTGCAAAAGGAACAAACAATGGGAAGCTTTGCACAAGTGTCGAGACGCCGCAATCCGCAAGACATTAAAAACGAGGAAATGTCAACATCAAGGACTGCAACAAGACAAGCCAACAAATACAAGTGACTTTTGAAATTATCCTATCTCTTCAACGGGCAAAATTTCAAAAGTTCACTATAAAAGGCTAAGGAAATTCATTGAGAAAAGGTTACCTTGCACACCTGAGAAATCAAGCATTATTCAAGCTATTAACATGCAAATACTCTCAAGAATATTCAAGAAAATCCTCAAGCCTGAAACTCAAAGAAAATCGATCCAACACAATTTGTGAAGGAAAGACAACTTCAAATTTGTTGAAGAGCAAACTTTTGAAGAATCAAAAGGGGTCTACTTTCCAAGGAGGATTGTAGGAAGCTTCAAGCTCGAACCAAGATGTATCAAGTTATTGGAGGGCTTTGTGATTAAATCTAACAGCTTGAGAAAGTGAGCTGAAGTAGCAAGCTTTGTCGGAAGAGAAGCCAACTGTGTGACCAAGGCTGTCTCTAGACTGTTGACCACTTTGTAACAGATCTATCACATAGTGGATTCCTCCAGGAGTTGGAGAAGAGAGGATTAGAAGAATTACCCCATCTTCGAACCTCTATAAAAATTAACTGTGTCATTTACTTTTCAGCAAATTTGTATTTCTGCATACTTACATCATATCTGCTGATAAACTCATATTCGCTATACAACTGATTAATAACCAAGTACTAAAATCAGGTGTTAAAACAAGTTTAAAACATTTAAAAGGGTGTTAAGTCTTCCGCTGATAAAACCAACACAACCAAGTTAAAGTTCAGGTTAAACAACTGAGTTATTCTATCAACAGCTCTATCGAGTCTGTTGAGTGGCTAACTCTGCTTAATAACCAACTTAGCTGTCCCTCAAGGACAAAACTATTTGTGTTAACTCTGTAATAATCTTAAAGGGACTAAAATCGAAAAGTTGGTAAGGTTTATTCAACCCCCCTTCTAAACCTTACTCACACTCCTTCAGGAGAATCCATGGATCAGCTGGATGCAAGATTCACTGAAATCACAAATGAGCTTTCAGCTCTTGGGAAGGAATATACACAAAAGGAAATGTGTATGAAGATACTAAGAAGCCTCCCAGCTGAATGGGAAATGAAGACTATAGCTCTGAGACATTCAATGG
Source organism: Rehmannia glutinosa (assembly GCA_016081115.2). Classification (NCBI taxonomy): domain Eukaryota; kingdom Viridiplantae; phylum Streptophyta; class Magnoliopsida; order Lamiales; family Orobanchaceae; genus Rehmannia; species Rehmannia glutinosa. Next base: position 83,114,729 of record CM071936.1, on the reverse strand, counting down.
ACCTCTTAAGAACATCCAACCATGAGCTATTCTCAGACCTCAAAGCCTATGAGTTTGAGCTGAGAAGAAAAGATCAAGAGGAGACAACTGTACCCAAAACAGCTGCACTAATAGTCAAGGATGGAAAGAGAGCTGAACCAAAGGAAGCCCATAGACCAGGAGGAAATTGCCCTAATGGTTAAAATATTCAACAAGTTCTTCAATAAGAACTATAAAAGAAGCAAGGGTGAAACCTCCAGGAGACATTCAACTCCCTCTAAGTCAAGGGAAGATAGGCCACCCAAGAGAGCTGAGCATCAAAGGGTAGAATATCAGAGAGCTGATATCCCAAGGACAGAAAGAGCTGAGAACCTATGTTGGAACTGCAGACAACCAGGACATTTTGTAGTTGATTGTTCCTATCCACCAGTCAACAAATATAGAAATGAAGAACAAAGAAAAGTCTTCAGAGAAAGAAGACAGAAAAAGAAGAAAGCCATGTTGGCTGCTGAGACTGCTGACACAACTAAGTCTAAAGAAGCACCAGACTCAGAGAGTAGTGAAGATGACTACTCAAGTGATTCTGAAGAAGAAGCCATGATCTGCCTTATGGCTAAAGAAAAGATCAACCAGACCAAGAAGATGAGGTACACTCTAACTCATCTCATTCAGATTCAAGTGATAGTGATTGTGATACACACACTTCATCACCCACTGATCTTTATGATTCATTAGGCAAAATGATGAAAAATTTTGAGCACATTAAATCCTCACACACACTTCTAAATGAGGAAAAACGGCCCAGCTCAAAAGCCAAAACTCACTTGCCGACTAAGGAGCCGAGTACTCTAAGTCACATAGCCGATGAGAACACAAAGCTGAAGGCTGAAAATGTCAAAATGATAGCAGAGATAGCTGCTATAGAAAATAGGGAAAAAGACCTCAAAAATGTGATTACCTCATTTACAAAGGCATCCAAATCATTGGAAGATCTTATCATGAGTCAAAAAGAATAAATAAACATAGCAATATTTAGAAAAATCGTCAATAAAGGTAATGGAATATTGATTATCTGTAACGCCCTTACCCTTGTAACACACATCACAACTGCATTTCTAATGATTATCACATATTAGATTAACCTGTTTATTTTTATATTCCAAAATCATTTTATATGAGCGGAAGCATTTAGTCAAAAGATTGACCTTACAATATTTACACACATGTGTATTTACCCATATTATAGATAGTTAATGATAATGCCCTTTTATATAAAGATCAAAAACAAAAATCCCTATATGAAATACAAATGATGAGCTGAGGGAGAAGGATGAGAATCCAGCCGGCCAACCTTTGATCCATGCTTTAAACTTTTGTCACACCTCACAGATCAACTTTTATCTACAGCAACTAAAAATTGGCAACATTGCATTTGGTGAGTTGCAAGCTCATCAAGTATAATCTAATAACAAGTTATTTAACATCACACAAGCACAAAATAAGCAGGTAATCCATGTGCACGTTAATGAGGTGAATGAGATAAATGTGACTGCGGCCGGCCGCTCCTTCTCTTCTATAAACACTTTGCTCATCATTATCTTCATGAATGATAATATATGCACATGTAATGCCATATCTGCAGAACCCTTACCCGGGCTCTGATACCAATCTAACATGTAACGCCCTTACGCTTGTAGCACATATTCATATAGCATGAAAAAATAGTTCATAGGCATCACAACTGCATTTCTAATGATTATCACATATTATATTAACCTATTTATTTTTATATTCCAAAATCATTTTATACGAGCGGAAGCATTTAGTCAAAAGATTGACATTACAATGTTTACACACATGTGTATTTACCCATATTATAGATAATTAATGATAATGCCCTTTTAAAGATCAAAAACAAAAATCCCTATATGAAATGCAAATGATGAGCTGAGGGAGAAGGATGGGAATCCAGCCGGCCGACCTTTGATTCATGCTTTAAACTTTTGTCACACCTCACAGATCAACTTTTGTCTACAGCAACTAAAAATTGGCAACATTGCATTTGGTGAGTTGCAAGTTCAGCAAGTATAATCTAATAACAAGTTATTTAACATCACATAAGCACATTATTACAACCATTTCACACTCTTTGTTTTGTTCATAATATTCATAACCACATAAATGCACGTGCTTGATCATATTCTTTTACTGTTATGGGCCAGCTAATACCAAGAATAAATCGTGATCACGAAGATGGCCATGGCACTCTGTAATTCTTAATTCACGTAGAGTTCAGTGAACTCGGGGTGGCCGTACGGTACTCTGTAATCCAGAATTTCTGGATATCTATAATTATTTAACACATGATTCAAGGTCATTAGTGGCCATAACAGAATCCATTAATCTCTGATGAATGCATTTTCTATAATCACATATTTCATTTCCGTATCAATAACATCAGTAGAGATCGCATATCTCATTTTCATATCAATAACATCAGTAGAGATCACATATCTCAATTTCATTTCAATCTCATCACATAGAGATCATATATCTCGATTTCATCACAATATCACCATAGAGAATCATACAATTCACGTTAGAGCACAATAAACTTCTAACCACTATAGCAAAACAAGTAAGCAATTCACCCAACACATTAATCATGTAATCACACAAGTTAAATAACAATCTAAAAGATTATACTCACTAGTAGTGCCCTTATCTTGATGACTTTGCCTAGTCGGCCTTATTCGTTCCACTTTCGAGATTTTGTCATAATAACATATCAAAATTTCATATGACCACATTCCAGATCATACATTTAGCTCTAAATTTATCATGTAAAATATATTACATACGTGTGGAATACTATTGTTTCATATATTTATATATCATCTTGTTTTATTATTATTTTTACCTTAATTCCCTAATCGACGTCGATGGGAACAAAAAGACTTAAGTTCAATTAAAATAATTGCAACCTATGCTTTGACGTCATTTCTGTAGATATCTATAAAAACCTAGAAAATTTTGTGACTTCATTATCAATTCATTACATGCAGATAAAAAATAGTGTAGTACTCCTCAATTTAGTACATGCAAAACCTTAATTAACCATTATAATTAGCCTTGTACAATGATTATCAAACAAAAGATAACTCACTGTATGCTTATTATCATGCACTACTAACCCCACTCCTCTTCTTTATTTTATATTCATCTTGCCAGCATGTGTACTATTTGTTTAAAATCTTACCTGTTTTAATCCTATTTCGAAAGGGAAAAAAACACTTGTAAGTATATAAATTCCATATAGACGTGCATTTAGAATTGGATAATCGAACTAATTCCGATAAATTATTTAAAAGAACCAGGAATATGAAACTTACAGATTTTAGTTGCATAAATGAAGCTTTCTATTTTTGGTCGAGTGAGTGAGTTTTGTTTGTGTGTCTTAGTCAAATAAAATACAGGTATTTATCTAAAAGTCTAGCCAAGATGGTGAGAAGTAGCTAGAATATACATATATTAGTTATACATATACTTAAACCATGCGTCTATGTTTGATTAGATCATTGTTAGAAATTGGACACATGTATGCATCCGTGTCTTTATCCATTCACATGAGTCGGTTAAGGGAATAAGTGAAGCTATCATATACATATTGTATTATAATATATAAAAAAAACACTTCTACATATATATCATGTAACAAACACACACTTACACCACATATATATACATATATCTATAAAATACAGTTATAGAAATATATATTAGTTAGTGTGTGTGTGCATGTGATACTTAAGAGTCATTACACACATATATATCATAGATGTATATCACTATACATTTTTTTATGTTTAACATTTATCTAAACTTCCTGTTTTATTGAATAATTATAATTTAGCCCCATTTTAACTAATACACAAATATAATTATTCTTTGAAATTTCATGATTTTATATGCATTCTCACGCAAACATGAAATATCGAAATGAATGTAATTATTCTTACGAATGATTTGATCAGTAAGAATGATTTGATCATGATAATCTGTACGAAAGTTTTGGGTTTATGACAATTCTTCCCCCATTAAAAATTTCGTCCTCGAAATTTGTATCTGTATTTGTAAATAACCATGTATATTGTTCTCTCGTGTATTGTTCCATTTCCCATATAACTTCTTCTCTAGAATGATTCTTCCATAACACTTTTACCAATGAAATAACTCTATTTCAACTAATTATTAGTCATAACTCAAATTATCAGCAATTTCAACAGAGGCTCATCTCGAAGAACATATGATGGATCCGTGCAGATCGACGAAGCATACTAACATGGAACACGTTATGAATCCAGGACAATTCAAGTGGCTAGGCAAGCCTATAATCTAAGGGCCTCACGTTTTCAAGTATTTCATATGGGTGATATTACGAGAACTCGAGTTTACCTTTCTTTCCCAAAAATATGAGAATACCCTTCCAAGGAGAAACACGTAGGAATACTTTCTCACCAATTTCACATTCCATTTCCCTTTATGTTGATCAATATAATGTTTTGCTTATCTTGAGTGACTAATAATCGACTTTAACAATGTCCACATTTTCGATCGTGTCTTGAATCGGACATGGCTTTCCAACAATTGTATTCTTTCTTCATCCCCAGAGTGGACTCCAACATCTCCTACCATCTAATACTTCAAAAGGCGCTATGGCAATACTGATGTGATATGGATTGTTATATACAATTTTCATTAATACAATATATTCATCCCAAGAACCTTTGAATTCAATAACACATGCCCAAAGTATATCCTCTAATTTAAATAGTTCTCACTAATTGTTTATTTGTTTGCAGATGAAATATTGTACTATAATCTAATTTAGTGCCCTAGGCTTGCTGTAAGCTATCCAAAAATCTCAATGTAAGAAGATAATCTCGATCTAGAACAATAGATAAAGGTGTACCATATAGTTTAACCATATCATTACATACCCTTTTGATAGATTTTCAAGAGTAGAACCACATCTAAATGGTAAAAAGTGAGCTGACTTTGTTAGTCGATCAACCAGAAGCTAAATTGCATCATTTTACATGATTCGATATGATTTAATGCTATCAATTTATCCTTTAGAATATCATTTTTTATTTTTTTTTTCCAATGTCTATTGTCTAACATGTAAAGTAACCAAAAATATTAATAATAATTTGTTAAGTCTAAGAATAATATCCTCAACACTTTCAATATATATAACAACCAATATATCAGGGCTTGAACTTTGCAGCTAATTTTAATTTCCTATATCTTAAAATAAGTGACCTCTATATTGATGACATAACCATATTCTTCTTTAAACTACGTAACTCTATTGTGATCCTTTAAATCATATATATACGTAACCATATAACATCATGCAAATAATTCATTACATGTCCTTCATATTTTACAAAACCTTATAGAGAACTATCCCTATAGTAGTAGAATCATAGCTTTCGTTTCTACGAAACCCACCAAATGTAATTATCCGTCTTATTAACCTCAAAATAATAAAGATCTTCTAGACAATTCGATAATATCATTGAATCTCTATCAAAATCTATGAATGATATTCCAAAATGATCCCATTAGATCCATATATATATATATATATATATATATATACACCTGGTAATCCATCAATAAGTGAATCCACAAATGAGAAACTATATCATAATATCTATACTCTAACATAATCTCATTAGTGCTCTAGTAACCTTAAGTTGTCCGAAAGCAATTTTCTAGTATCAGATACATATAACTTTCTTTGGATCGCAAGACTTTTGTACCATTTGATAAACCCAAATATTAAGCGGCATGATCCTTATCCAAAACACAATAATTCACTATCCTGTTATCTAGATTCATATGTGGTCTTTTAGTTAGTTATCAAAAACTTATGTAAATTTTCCCATGTGAGATCCGTCTCAACTGAACCCATTGTTATCCTTGTTTTAGAAATTTAATTGAATAAGATATGCTAAACCAAAATATCAATAATGAATATTAATTCTTAATCTTATTCAACCTTTTTAGTTCTCGATACAAATTACTTTGTAAAATGATCTAGTTCCTGTAAAGAATTTCAGTAACTCTATCATCTTAAATTGACATGGATCGAAACCCAATGATAACACCAATATAGGAAACTAATAATTAATATGTAAATCAGATTCAGGTCATGCTCATGTTAAACTATCCATAATTAATTACAAGTATCTTCATTCTATTATATACACCATGACCATATACTTTGTGTAAAATGACTATGGACAACAACCTAAAAGAAAGCTTAGAATAACCAATATCATCATTTACCCAAGAAAATTTCCTCTTTCAATCACCTTTTTGGTCCTTTGTTTTGCAATATAACCTCAAAATCTAATATATTTACACGGACACCTTTTTATTGATTTATTTGTCTCGAAATCATATTGTATTATGTAACCAAAAGATCACAAGTTTATCCTACTAATAATCCTTCTCTTCCAATCATCATAGTTCCGGGATTTTTTAAATGTCAACTAAAATTCCCATGTTATTCAGAGTACACCTAAATATCATCTATGTATATCATTATAAACAAACCCATATAAGATCTTCCAGTATCTTTATCCATTCTTTTAAAACCCATCAAGGCACTAATCAACCAATGTACATGAAGAAACTTAAAAGCGAATTCAAACTACATAATTGGGTGTTCTATTACATGGGCTAAGTAACAATCATAACCTTTGTTTATCATCATAAATGTTGTAGATATAGATACTATACACACAAACAAAATTTTCATTTCCCCTTTAAATACTTTCTGCGTCTGATCAGAAAGCTCCAATATTATCTCGTTAGTAAAATAATCTAGCTTAACATGGTGTTCAGTTACCAATTCATACCCAGAATCATATCGAAATCCCTTAATAGCATAACAAACAACATATCATGTAACTCTAAATACCAAATCATAATTTTACAATCACCATGCACAATATTTACAATAACCACATTCTCTACTAGGGTACGAACAAGTAAATCATAGCCCAATGTGTCTGGTTTATTTCCCAAATGTGATGACATGATCGTGACACAAATGAATATGTTATTCCAGAATTAATTAAAACATGAGCATTTATTTTAGAAACAGAGAGATTAATAGAAACTAAAGTTGGTACATCTTAAGCTTCTTATTATGTCATAGCAAAGACTCAAGCTTGAGCTTAATGTTTGCTCGTTTGACTTTCTTATGCGCTAAAGCCTGTTCCTATATTAAATATTCCTCGAACTTTACCTCTATTAGGATTGAAATCACCAAATCTAGTTTATTCAGTTGTGGGTCCTTCACATGGTTTTGTGTAGTTTCCTGTTATATGACAAGGTTCCCAACGTGAGAAATATCTGCTCGTTAGCAATCCGCATTCTCCATAATGACTTTTTCCACAATGTGCACATGTGGAAACTGATGGTGTAGAAATAACACTCTTACTAGCTGATATTGCACCTCTAAAACTACTACCATTTTGACTTGCTCGCGTCAGAGTAAGCACAGTAAAATCTAACTTCTCTAGTTTTGCCACCCTGTGTTTTCTTATTGTATTGAAAGTTTTGTTTTGACTTAGCTTCCAATTTCTCAGCACATATCAATTCAACTATCAACTTGCTATACGACTCCAAATCTGTAGGTTCAATACAATTCCGAATAGAAAATCAAAGTCCAAACTTAAATCTAGTACATATTTACTTTTCTATAACTACCATATATGGGACATAATAAGAAAGTTGTTTAAATCATACCTCATACTCGTCAATTAATCAATTCCCATATTTAAGTTCAAGAAACTCTTTTTCTTTCTGATCTCTATAAACCTCTGGCATATATGTATCATGAAATTCTCTTAGAAATTCACCCCATATCAATACAGGTAGCTAGATAGTACTATGAGGTATAGTATCCCTCCACTGATAAGCGTTTCCATGAAGAAGTGGTACTGCATAACATAACTTTTCTTCGGGGTACATTTCAACAAATTCAGAGTCCACTCTGTTCGTTTCAGACATGTTTCTGCCTCTGTTGGATCAATAGTACCCACAAAATCAACAACTATCATGTTTCTAAGTTTATCATACTTTCTTTCATGTGGTTCGGGGGATTTACTAGTGGTTACACAAAATAAGCAGGTAATCCATGTGCACGTTAATGAGGTGAATGAGATGAATGTGACTCTGGCTTGACTGCTCGTTCTCCTCTATGAACACTTTGCTCATCATTATCTACATGAATGATAATATATGCACATGTAATGCCATGTCTGCAGAAACTTTACCCGGGCTCTGATACCAAACTAACATGTAACGCCCTTACCCTTGTAACACATATTCACATAGCATGAAACAATAGTTCATAGCTGCATTTCTAATGATTATCACATATTAGATTAACCTGTTTATTTTTATATTCCAAAATCATTTTATACTAGCGGAAGCATTTAGTCAAAATATTGACATTACAATGTTTACACCATGTTTATTTACCCATATTATAGATAATTAATGATAATGCCCTTTTAAAGATCAAAAACAAAAATCCCTATATGAAATGCAAATGATGAGTGAGGGAGAAGGATGGGAATCGGTAGGCCGACCTTTGATTCATGCTTTAAACTTTTGTCACACCTCACGAGATCAACTTTTGTCTACTGACAACTAAAAATTGGCAACATCGCATTTGGTGAGTTGCAAGCTCAGCAAGTATAATCTAATAAAAAGTTATTTAACATCACATAAGCACATTATTACAACCATTTCACACTCTTTATTTTGTTCATAATATTCATAACCACATAAATGCACGTGCTTGATCATATTCTTTTACTGTTATGGGCCAGCTAATACCAAGAATAAATCGTGATCACGAAGATGGCCATGGCATTCTGTAATTCTTAATTCACGTAGAGTTCAGTGAACTCGGGGTGGCCGTAACGTACTCTGTGATCCAGAATTTCTGGATATCTATAATTATTTAACACATGATTCAAGGTCATTAGCGGCCATAACAGAATCCATTACTCTCTGATGAATGCATTTTCTGTAATCACATATTTCATTTCCGTATCAATAACATCAGTAGAGATCGCATATCTCATTTTCATATCAATAACATCAGTAGAGATCACATATCTCAATTTCATTTTAATCTCATCACATAGAGATCATATATCTCGATTTCATCACAATATCACCATAGAGAATCATACAATTCACGTTAGAGCACAATAAGCTTCTAACCACTATAGCCAAACAAGTAAGCAATTCAGTCCAACACATTAATCATCACACAAGTTAAATAACAAGCTAAAAGATTATACTCACTAGTAGTGCCCTTATCTTGATGACTTTGCCTAGTCTCGCCTTATTCGTTCCACTTTCGAGATTTTGTCCTAATAACATATCAAAATTGCATATGACCACATTCCAGATCATACATTTAGCTCTAAATTTATCATGTAAAATATATTACATACGTGTGGAATACTATTGTTTCATATATTTATATATCATCTTGTTTTATTATTATTTTTACCTTAATTCCCTAATCGACGTCGATGGGATCAAAAAGACTTAAGTTCAATTAAAATAATTGCAACCTATGCTTTGACGTCATTTCAGTAGATATCTATTAAAACCTAGAAAATTTTGTGACTTCATTATCAATTCATTACATGCAGATAAAAAATAGTGTAGTACTCCTCAATTTAGTACATGCAAAACCTTAATTAACCATTATAATTAGCCTTGTACAATGATTATCAAACAAAAGATAACTCACTGTATGCTTATTATCATACACTACTAACCCCACTCCCTTCTTTATTTTATATTCATCTTGCCAGCATATTTACTATTTGTTTAAAATCTTACCTGTTTTAATCCTATTTCGAAAGGAAAAAAAACACTTGTAAGTTGTTCGCCTTATTTTTAGCTTCACCGCAAGTGTAAGGTGTAATTTATAGAATAGGGTAAGCAAGGTCGTATCCACGGAGACTAATAAATTTATGCACTAAGTATTGAACCAAAATAGTCTTATTTTTATTTAGACGATCGAAATTGGATGATTGTTATATTGGAATTAAGACAATTTAAATCACTAAAACACAAGATTAAGATAATACAAATGATAGAAAGAATCAAGATGATGAAATGGATTCCCGAGTTAAGGTTTCGATTAATAACCCTCTTGTTATTTGATTCAATCAAAGCCAAGTTATTATCAATATTCCTATAAGACGATGACAAAGCTATTTTATCCTCCCTCTCGAGATGCATATAAACGTAGATCAAAATACTTATGTTAGCATCTCTACTCAACATGAAGTATTCAACTCCCAAAAGTTCAAAAGATCAAATGTCTTCACAAATATTTACAAACCTCTCGATTCATGCAAATATTTGTGTCGAGTATTCAAAATCTAATATTGAAACTCATCTCTCGAATTATGAATCAATATATCAAACAAGTTAAATCATTGATCAAGTGATAAAACAAGAATAAGCTCAAAATACTCAAATAGGCTTCAAGATAATAACTTCAACTAAGATTAAAACATCCAACAAGAGTTCATTAATCTACTTCCAAAACCCGGAAATCTCAAGAGTTTAGCTACACATGATTTCTAAACAACTCATAGACAAATTGTTCAAAGCCATTACAACTGAAAATGAAAGATTGAAACTAAAAGAGAAGCAAGAAAAACTTAGGAAAGTCGACAATCTCTCGATATATCTCCGTTCCTCAAGCTCCGATGCAACCCGATTGTCTCCTTGATGTCTTCTTCCAAGAATTAGCCTTTGTCTTATGATGTAGATCCCAAAAATGTCGAATCTCTCCCTGTGTGCGCCCAAAAGCCTTTTTATACCCCCTTTCAGTTTAGGGTATAATGCTGCAGATTATGGGATTCTAGGAAGACGCACGGGTCGTGCGTTGGCGCACGGGCTACCCGTGCGCCATCCCGTAGAAAACATCCAGTCTCTGTAGGGCGCACGGGTCGTGCGTCGGCGCACGGGCTACCCGTGTGCCATGCTGAAGCTCTAAATTTCTTCATTCAGGGGTGCACGGGTGGTGCCTAAGGCACGCCCAACCCGTGCGCTCCCTGTATTTTCCTTATACGCTCATCTTTCGCTCATTTTGGCTTCACTTTTCGTATACTCACTCAATTCTCCGTGTTTCCACTTTGCTATGCTCGTATTTGTATTCAATTTGCTTCAAATATCATGAAATTCCTTTAAAATAAGCAAAGTGTAATTTCTTTTCCACAAGTAGTAAATATGTAACATTTTACGCGAGTATATGCATGTTTACCCATCATTATAGCCAGAAATATGCCTCAAAATACATGCAAAACTCACACCTATCAAAATCCCCCAAACTTACACCGTTGACCGTCCCGATCAACAATTTTGAAAACACGATAAAGCACAACAGGGAGATAAGAATAAAAGCGCACACAAAGGATCCAAAAGAAGATCTGTATTGTTCATCATGAATGTTGAACAACAAACCAATCAAACCTCAAATATCTGATCAAAGAGCACGCATCAAGTAGAACAAAGTGAAATGCTCAATTACGACTCTCAAAGCTAAGTGTATACTCTCATCTCACGAGAATATAGGATGTGTTTACGCTCAAATCAATTCAGTGTCGCAGAATTACCATAAGCTTGCAATTCGTCTCGTATCTCCGCCACTAGAATGTATGCACTTCGTGAATCAAAAAGGACTTTCTTGTTTGGTTGTAATGAAGGCTCTTTGGTTAGGGTAGAAAATTTTGGACAAAGTGACTCAAACTCGAGCATGTAACTGGTGAGCATATCAATCCTCTACATAATAGTTCCATATGCTACTCCAACTTTCCTTATTTCCATCTCTTTCTTTCTTTTGAAAATCGCCTTAGATTACAATCCTTCGCCCCCAAGTTCGGTTCTATGAGAATTCACAGTATATTCTCGATTTTTTTTCATTAACCACTTATGCCCATTATCCCACTTTTCAACTCCCACTCTTTCAACTCCATTTATTCTATTTACTCCATGTTATACACTCGAGTTTAGGGTGATGGATCTATCAAGTTCATAGCTTAAATCTTGTGGTTATCAAAAAAATAGGCAATAGGCTCAACTTGGCTAACAAGGAATTTCCTCATCATTAGGGAAGCAAAAGGCTAGAAAGGCTAACAAATATGGCCTTTTATCACATTCACAATTTGCATACAACATGTGGCTTCGACAGAGATACCCGAGCAAGTTCTAGAATTCTGACAACACGAATGGTACCCTCAATCACAACAAGACTGCAAAAGATATAAGCAGTAACGGCTCAAAGCTCACAGGCTTGTCAAAATATAATTCAAAGCATCAAACCAAGTTTTCATATTAACATGCTTAATGTCATCTATTCAAGGCTCAATCAACTCATGCCCAACATCCAATCCCAACAATACAAATTTTCAATTAACACACAAACAACAAGTAGCATCCTGCCCGGTCAACTCACTCTCTAACCTCTATGAAAGCAATAAACGTGCTAAAACCATAAACGTGCTTCTAATGCAATGCAACCTAAAATGCTCTTTATGCAACTATATGAAAACACACAACAATGCAATTAAATTTTTTTTTCATTTTATTTTTCATCTACACTTTTCAAATATCAAAAGACTACTTCTCCCTCAAACTTGAATGAAATTGTATATTTTTTTTTTTCGAAAGGGGAAAAATAGAATTTCAATAGTGAAAAGTGGAGATATACCGACTGTTGTGGTGGCGGTGGTGGGAAGTGGCCTTGTGAGATGTGCCACATTTGTAATTGTTGTAGCACTTGCCACGTCTCCTCGGACCTCCTGTTATAGTCCTCCTGGAATGTAAGGAAATCAGCCCGATGCTGCTGCAAATATTTTCTCGGGCAAACACGGAGGATGCAGTCACGCGTTGTATGTACCGGAAAATTGGATTCCGGATCAAGAGGCTTTGGCGGTTCGTGCGGCATACAACATAGGCCCCGTTTGTGGTGTTTCTACCAAAGATTCTCCAAAAGTCATATTGATCATAATTGGCCATCGGTCGGAAACGAGCATTCGTTGGAACCTCAAAGATGGTGTTCAATTGGGTAATAGATAGTTGTCTACGTACATTCCCCCCCGAAAGCGTATCGGATATAGTTCAAAGTCCCGCCTTGTTTGAGTACTTCTACGGTACTCAAAAACTCCAATGTGAATCGTTTAAAGGTCGGCCACCTTCGGCTCATGAAATTGGTCCATCCGACTTTTGCGAAGAGACGCCAAATGTCCTCATGTATCCCCAAAGTTTGGGTACAATCATCGTCGGCATAGCGGGATGGAGCTATTTGGCGACCAACCAAGCGATTCCATCGCTCAAGATCATTTGCGTTTGTCAATACAACCCCATATGCCGCGGGACTGTTCAGGTCTACCTCTTACGGTGCCTCATCTCGTTGTGCCGCCCCGCGTGCACGTCTCCTTCCACTTTGGGGATTCCGTCTGTCAGCCATGATAGAATTGGTTCCTGAAATAAACTCTATTAGCATCCCAACAAGATCAATGGCAAGCAACAAAGTAGGGGTTTAAAGTGAAAACATTAGGTGGTGAATATTGACTTCCCTACATCACTTTGATCGATCAAGCACTCCCCAAACAATCAAGAATTATGGCCATACTTGGAAATCATTAATCTCAAAACTCAAACAATCATTGCACATGCCCCATTCATCAATATTTCATCCAAATTCTCCTCAATTACACAAGCCCACAAAGTGTTTGATAAATTGCCTTAAAGAAGATTGCATTCAAAACATAGCACAAAATATCAAAGCTAGCACCAATCATGATTCCCATTACATAATTTACAAGAAATTCACAAGGAGAAACGCTGTTCTTACCGGAATTTTCGAATTTCGACTCAAAGTGAATAACTTGAACCCTAGGTGCATTTTCTTCAACTTTCTTCAATCAAACTTGAATACAAAGCAAATTGTAGTTCTAATGTGATGGGGGAGTGATTAAATGGGAGAATTTAGGTGGAAACTACAAGAAGTTTTGAAGACAATGAAGGATGAGTGGGGCGTGCGCTTGGTGGATTTTTTGAAAGGAAGAGCGAGTGTTAAAACGCTCTTATTTACGCCCTCTCTATAAGGCGCACGGGTCGTGCGTCGGCGCACTGGGTTACCCATGCGAAACATCCACTCTGTAGGGCGCACGGGTTGTGCGTTTGCGCGACTGGGTAACCCGTGCTTTGCACTCTCGCAATTTTTTTTAACTCACAAAATTAGAATAAAACACACACACAAAAAAATAAAAAATGAAATCCACACCAAAAACCGTTGGGTTGCCTCCCAACAAGCGCTATAGTTTACGTCTTTAGCTTGACGCCTGTTTTCGTTCCGTCACGGGTCTCGCAAGGTGATGGATGTCACCTCCTCTTGATTACCTCGGTGGAAGTAATGTTTAATCCTCTGGCCATTTACCATGAAAGTCTCACCATCTTTTGTTAACAATTCCACGACTCCGGTAGGATTCAATACTTTCTTTATCACGAATGGCCCCGACCACCTAGATTTGAGTTTTCCCGGAAAAAGTTTAAGGCGTGAATTGTACAAGAGGACGGGTTCCCCTGGTAAAAACTCTCGTTTCTTAATCATTTTGTCGTGCCATCGTTTGGTTCTTTCTTTGTAAATTCGGGAATTTTCCTAAGCTTCATCCCGAAATTCTTCCATCTCATTTAGATGGAGCAACCTCTCTTCACCAGCCTTTTGAAAATCCAGATTTAGTTTCTTGACCGCCCAAAATGCTTTATGCTCCAATTCTACCGGCAAATGGCACGACTTCCCAAAGACAAGTTGATATGGAGATGTGCCCAACGGTGTCTTATATGCGAGTCCGATGGTACGCCCATAGAGCATCATCCAATTTTAATGCCCAATCCTTTCGGTTGATGTTAACCGTCTTCTCAAGAATCTGTCGATCTCGGTTGGCTACTTGGCTTGCCCATTGGCTTGTGGATGGTATGCCAATGCAACTTTATGTTTCACCCTATATTTTGCCAACAAGTTGCTCATCAACTTATTTTTAGCTTCACCGCAAGTGTACGGTGTAATTTATAGAATAGGGTAAGCAAGGTCGTATCCACGGAGACTAATAAATTTATGCACTAAGTATTGAACCAAAATAGTCTTATTTTTATTTAGATTATCGAAATTGGATGATTGTTATATTGGGATTAAGACAATTTAAATTACTAAAACACAAGATTAAAATAATACAAATGATAGAATAATCAAGATGATGAAATGGATTCCCGAGTTAAGGTTTCGATTAATAACCCTCTTGTTATTCGATTCAATCAAAGCCAAGTTATTATCAATATTCCTATAAGACGATCACAAAGCTATTTTATCCTCCCTCTCGAGATGCATATAAAACGTAGATCAAAATACTTATGTTAGCATCTCTACTCAACATGAAGTATTCAACGACCAAAAGTTCAAAAGATCAAATGACTTCACAAATATTTACAAACCTCTCGATTCATGCAAATATTTGTGTCGAGTATTCAAAATCTAATATTGAAACTCATCTATCGAATTATGAATCAATATATCAAACAAGTTAAATCATTGATCAAGTGATAAAACAAGAATAAGCTCAAAATACTAAAATAGGCTTCAAGATAATAACTTTAACTAAGATTAAAACATCCAACAAGAGTTCATTAATCTACTTCCAAAACCCGGAAATCTCAAGAGTTTAGCTACACATGATTTCTAAACAACTCATAGACAAATTGTTCAAAGCCATTACAACTGAAAATGAAAGATTGAAACTAAAAGAGAAGCAAGAAAAACTTAGGAAAGTCGACAATCTCTCGATATATCTCCGTTCCTCAAGCTCCGATGCAACCCGATTGTCTCCTTGATGTCTTCTTCCAAGAATTAGCCTTTGTCTTGTGATGTAGATCCCAAAAATGTCAGAATCTCCCCGTGTGCGCCCCCCAAAAAGCCTTTTTATACCCCCTTTCAGTTTAGGGTATAATGCTGCAGATTATGGGATTCCAGCGCAGACGCACGGGTCGTGCGTTGGCGCACGGGCTACCCGTGCGCCATCCCGTAGAAAACATCCAGTCTCTGTAGGGCGCACGGGTCGTGCGTCGGCGCACGGGCTACCCGTGTGCCATGCTGAAGCTCTAAATTTCTTCATTCAGGGGTGCACGGGTGGTGCCTAAGGCACGCCCAACCCGTGCGCTCCCTGTATTTTCCTTATACGCTCATCTTTCGCTCATTTTGGCTTCACTTTTCGTATACTCACTCAATTCTCCGTGTTTCCACTTTGCTATGCTCGTATTTGTATTCAATTTGCTTCAAATATCATGAAATTCCTATAAAATAAGCAAAGTGTAATATCTTTTCCACAAGGAGTGAATATGTAACATTTTACGCGAGTATATGCATGTTTACCCATTATTATAGCCAGAAATATGCCTCAAAATACATGCAAAACTCACACCTATCATAAGTATATAAATTCCATATAGACGTGCATTTAGAATTGGATAATTGAACTAATTCTGATAAATTAATTAAAAGAACCAGGAATATGAAACTTACAGATTTTAGTTGCATAAATGAAGCTTTCTATTTTTGGTCGAGTGAGTGAGTTTTGTTTGTGTGTCTTAGTCAAATAAAATACAGGTAGTTATCTAAAAGTCTAGCCAAGATGGTGAGAAGTAGCTAGAATATACATATATTAGTTATACATATACTTAAACCATGCGTCTATGTTTGATTATATCATTATTAGAAATCGGACACATGTATGCATCTGTGTCTTTATCCATTCACATGAGTCGGTTAAGGGAATAAGTGAAGCTATCATATACATATTGTATTATAATATATAAAAAAACACTTCTACATATATATCATGTAACAAACACACACTTACACCACATATATATACATATATCTATAAAATACAGTTATAGAAATATATATTAGTTAGTGTGTGTGTCCATGTGATACTTAAGAGTTATTACACACATATATATCATAGATGTATATCACTATACATTTTTTTATGTTTAACATTTATCTAAAACTTCATGTTTTATTGAATAATTATAATTTAGCCCCATTTTAACTAATACACAAATATAATTAGTCTTTGAAATTTCATGATTTTATATGCATTCTCACGCGAACATGAAATATCGAAATGAATGTAATTATTCTTACGAATGATTTGATCAGTAAGAATGATTTGATCATGATAATCTGTACGAAAGTTTTGGGTTGTGACATTACCACCACGAGTCAGGACATGATTGCTATCACAGGTATCACTATGAATTAATCCAAGCAACTTGGTTTCTTTTTCTACTCATTTATGCGGTTTTCTATGTTGTTTAACTTGCACACAAATTTCACATTTTTCTTTTACATTAATAGAATACTTGGGAATGAGATCTAAATGCATCATTCTTTTTATTGTAGTAGAATTCACATGACCAAGTCTACCATGCCAAGTATCACAACATTCAACATTATCAATTGACAAAGAAGAATTAAAATTTTCATCACTAAAAGAAGGCACTACACTTAAATGAAATAAACCATCCAAAGATAAAACCTTCACCAACAAACTGACATGATCGAAATTACAAGTTTATTGGATTTAAAAACAATTTTATAAATATTTCTAACTAATAAAGACACACTAATCAATTGTTTCTAATTTACGGAACATGGCAAACACCATTTAGAGACAAGATTTTTTCGGATGACAAAGTTAACTTAACTTGGCCTTCTCCTAGACACGAGCCACACTCCTATTCCCCATGCTCACAGTTCTTGTGCCTGATACCTGATATGATAAAAAAAAAATTTATCAGCGCACTCATGAACATTAGCCCCAGAGTCTATCCACTAATCATTTGAGTTAAAAATAGTATTTAACTCTGGGCTACTAACAAAATACCTATTAGCTGGGGAATCGGAGGCGGCCCCCACAGTCACCACATTAGCTTGTGGTTTAGAAGTTGGCGGGGGTTTGGACTGAATTTTCTGGCCATGACGGTGAAAACATTTCTTGCCAATATGATAGTCATCCCATAGACCCAACACTTAACTGGACTCCCATTTTTACCTTTTGGCATATTGTTACCAAATCCTCCATTAACCTTTTTTGATCCAGTTTTCTTTAAAAATTTAGGCTTTGGTTTGTGAGAATTTTCAACAAATAAAGCTTTGTCTTGAAAAAAATAGTTTTTTAGAATGTTGGGAAGAACGGTGTGTATCCTCAGTTCTCAAAGCAATAAATAATTCTTCAAGAGAAAAATTTCCAGGCTTATGCTTAAGACCTCTAGAAAAGTCAGACCAAGACGGTGGTAATTTTTTAATCAAAGTAGAAACACAAACAGAATCACTTTGTTCGACCCCTTTTGCTTTTATATCGTAAATGAGGTTCTCAAATTCAATCAATTGATCAGAAACACTTTTACTATCAACCATTTGAAAATCTAACCAATCATCAATAGACACATGTTTGAGACCCTTTTCAGAAGTACCATAACGATAATCAAGTGCATCCAACAATTCAAGTGCAGATTTGGTATGTGAAAAAATGCGATAAATACTATCAGGCAAATCACTGAAAATTCTACTATGACAAAGAATATCCTTTTCAGCAAGGTCATCAATTTTCTCACTAGAGTCTTTAATAATATCTTTGCTAGTAGGGGTCTCAGTAGACTTAGTAGCAGAACTTTCACCATTTTCTTTAAAACCATTTAGAATTATAGAAAATAATCATAATTCAGATAACCAAAATTTCATTTGTTGTTCCCAACATAAAAAAAATTCCCATCACATTTTTCAGGCTTGCTAGACAATGAGTTAACAAAATCCATGTTCGACAAGTAGAAAATAATCCTAAATTAATAGAAACAGATTTCCTCTCTAAACTTGTAGGAAAATTAAGCACAAAAAACTGCAGGGAATTTATCTACTAATTTAGGAACAAGCAACAATAAATAACAATAAGCCAAAAATTAAATAGGAATCAAGTTTAGGATAGCCTGGGTCGAAGCACGCCGTAGCGCTCTCTTTAGAGAGCAAACGCCCCCATTTCGACAACCTTCTCCCAAGATTCGACAACCCGCTAGTACTCTCGTGTGCAGCGAAGAGGACACCGAACCACTTGTAGACTCAATGCTCAAATCAATAGATGTAGGTCCTAATGGGTGTGGTGTGAGGTTTAGAAGGGGGGTTGAATAAACACTACCAAATTTTCACTTTTTAGTCTTTTTAAGAATTTCAACAGAGTTAACTCAAATTAGTTGTGTCCTTGGGGGACAGTTAGGTTGGCTATCTTCAGCTAAGTTACCCACTCAACAGACTCGACTGGGCTGTTGATAGTATAACTTGGCTGCGTCAGCTAACACTTAACTTTAGTTGATTTGGTTTTTAACAGCGGAAGACTTAACACCCTTTGATAAAGTTTTAAACACGTTTTAACACTTGTTTTAGCACTTGTTATTATTATCAGTTAGATAGCTAGTTAACTAAACAAAAAATATGAAAAATATAAACAAGAAAGTAAATGACACAAGTATTTATAGTGGTTCGAGGATGAGATAATTTCTCTAATCCACTCTTCTCCAACTCCTGGAGGAATCCACTAGGTAACAGATCAAGTTACAAAGTAGTTCCCAGTATAGAGATCAACTTGATCACACAGTTGTCTTCTCCTGCGACTCAGCTTCTTCACAAGATGTAGGTCCCAAGGGGTGTGGTGTAAGGTTTAGAAGGGGGGGTTGAATAAACCTTACCAAATTTTCGATTTTAGTCCTTTAAAAATATTCAACAGAGTTGACTCAAACAACTGTGTCCTTGAGGGACAACTAAGTTGGCTTTTCCACTAAGTTTCCCACTATACAGACTCGATAGAGTTGTTGATAGTATAACTCGGCTGCTTAAGCCAAATACTTAACTTGGCTGGTTTGGTTTTTAACAGCGGAAGACTTAACACCCTTTGATTTGTTTTAAGCTTGTTTTTAACACTTGATTTTTAGCACTTGGTTATTTATCAGTTGGATAGCAAATATAATACTAACAACATATAAAAATAAATATGCAAGAAAGTAAGTTTCTTTGAAAGTAAATGACACAAATATTTTATAGAGGTTCGAAGATGGGGTAATTCTTCTAATCCTCTCTTCTCCAACTCCTGGAGGAATCCACCATATAACAGATCAGTTTACAAAGCAGTTATTAGTCTGGAGATAGTTTTGATCACACAGCTGGCTTCTCTTGAGACTCAGCTTCTTCACAGGGCAGCTTTGCTACTTCTACTTCACTTCAAATTCTTGGATTTGATCACGAAGCCCTCCAACAAACTTGATAATTGTTCGACCTTTAACCTTTCTACAATCCTAACCTTGAAAGTAGACCCTTTGCTTCTTCATATGTTTTCTCTTCAATCAAGTTGAAGTTATCTCTCCTTCACGACTTGTGTTGGATCGAGTTTCTTGAATTTGAGGCTTGAGGAATTGCTTGAATTGATATGAGAATATTGCAGGTTTAAATGCTTGAATATTGCTTGCTTGTTCGTGGTTCAGATATCAAGGTAAGCTCTTCTCAATAGCTTCCTCGGCCTTTTATAGTGCCCATTTGAAATTTTGCTGTTGAAGAGATATGCTAATTTCAAATATCACTTTGTGTTCGTTGGCTTGTCTTTACTTGGTCTGCAGCCTTGGTGATGTTGACCTTTCCTTATATTAATGGCATTTCAAAGATTTGCGGCGTCGACACAAGAACTAGTGTTTCCTATTAGTTCATTCCTTTTGCACAATTTCGGGAAAAACACTTTAGACCAGGCAACTTGTCATATTACTAGATGAAGTAATATGCTTGACTTTAATCAACGGATCTAAGTCAGTTGTCTTGACTTGACTGCTGCCTTTACCCCAGGTGACTTGAGTCTGCTCCAATCATTGGATTGACTCAACTGTCACTTCAACTTGTAGACTTGGCTTCTTAAGTTGATTTGACCGACACTTCTCATGATTGTTCTCACGGTGACTCTCCTTGATCGAGTTCGGTCTTCCTTCATGGCCTTACTCGGTGACACACAATGTAGTCTTTACACGGTCTCATAGCTTGACTTCTTGTAATCTTTGACATAGCTGACTTGACTCAGCTTTTTATGTCCTATCTATTACAATACAAATTACAAGGAAAATGGGGTGCCAACTTCCTAGTTTAAGTTTTACATGGTATCATCAAAATCTATTAAATAAATTTCCTAACAATTTCCCCCTTTTGGCGATAAATAAATAAGTAAAAAGCAAACAGGTATACGAGTAGTGCAAAGAACAAAGAATATACGCTTGAATGAATCATTTTATTGGTCATAGCATTCGTGTCCTTTACAAAGCTGTTTACATAAGGTATCAGAGATTTTCCTATATAGAGCTCTATACAAATACATCAATACAGTGTATCTAAGCTAAGTTACAATAATTTACAGAGCTTATTACAGAAGACTTACATTGAAATGTGTTTACACAAAAATACACGAAGTTGTTCGCAGCACACTTTAACGCCTTGCTTCTTTCTTCCTCTCTCTTCTTCAGTTCTTCTGCGATCTTCATCATCAGCTCTTTTTCTCGTTTTCTCTTCTTCTTCTTTTTTCTTCTTTTCATATGCTCTCCTAGCAGCAGGGTCATCCCTCCACTTTCTCTCTTCCCATTCACGATCAGTTCTCTCATTCTCAGGTTGTTGTCTTTTAAGAGCCTCAACGTTCTTTCTTGCAACTTCTATGTTGGCAAGGTGATCGTATCCAGCCCAGTAGATAATGCCTTTCTTTTATGGATCTATGAACGAGACATCTTTTGGTTTTGGTCGAGGTTGAGAGCCTCTTCCACCACCACTATGTCTTCCCCTTCCTGACTCAGCTCCCCTTCCTCTAGGAGTGTCTTTGTATTGTGGTCTTCTCTTTCAGTAGGAGTGATCGATGGAAGTCTACTGCTTATCAGCTGATTGACATAATTCCAGTCCCTTCTCCCAATACAAATCCCAGGCCTGAGGCAGAGTCATTCCTTTAATGTAGCCTTCTGATTCTAGAGTCTTGAATTCCTTCACTGATCTGGGCTCAGATCCATCATCAGGCATGGGAATTTCTCTCGGTGGTTGAATCGCAGCGTAGTCCTTCCCGGCTGGTGGACCACCATATTGCTTCATTATTTATTGAACGTGAGCTTCTTTTTTTATAACTACCTCCTCAAATGCAGCTTCAATGGCCTTTCTTTTATCTGCCATGGCCACTGTAGCTTTCTCGATAAGGAGTGCCACATGTAGCTTGCTGAGAATGGAGAAGAAGATTTTTGGAACTTTCTTCCCCCTCAGCTTTGTCACCTCGTACTTTTACTTCTACTTTTAATCCCTTCAGGGACTCCTCTTCCCCCTTTTTGGCATTATCACCAAAAGAGAGAGGTATCCCAGGGAACAATCCACTGAGGAGAAAGTCCAGTCGGCTGTTCATCGAGTTTTGCTTGGAGTCTGCTACATCGTATGCCTTACGAAATTCTGAGCGTGTAGCCTTCGACTCGGCTGTCACAGTCTTCATTTCAGCCATGTGAAGGCTGAATTTTTCATTCATATTATTCTGAGTTGGGCAATCTCATTCTTGTGAAAGTACTGTAGCAACTCCATATCCAACTTGTGGACTTTTCAATCCTCGTAATATACTCCTTCATTCTCTCCTGATACATAGAATTATCCGCACTCCATACGAGAATCTTTGGAAAAAGTGCTTTGAAGTAATGCAACTGCTCCGCTCTCATGGCAGTCTGCTGTTGAGCCCACTCTCTTATTCTTACTACAATCCCTCTTAAATCGGCTGTGAGAGTGGCATCTCGATTGTCCAAACATAAATCCAGAGAGGCCTGGTGATCTTCCATCTTCTCAATCTCTTCGCAGATCTTCTTGAAGACTTCACGAAACTCAACTCTCAAGTTGGATTCAGCTGCCGGCCACTCTGCGTCAAAGTTAATGTCTGCTGGCACATTCGTGTCTGTGGAAATGACTGGCTCTTCCTGCACGGTATATTTCCTTAACTCCGCAGCATCTTCTTCCATGTCGGGCAGATTCTTCTAGAATGGGAACATATCTTCAAACAAATCATTGTGCACAAATGGGATTTTTGGATTTTGTGGTGCCTGTGATGATTCAGCTCTTTGTGCCTCAGTTGCGGCAGCTTCATCGACAACTAGTGGTGCAGTTGTGAGAGCTGCTTGGTTGAGTCAGTAGTCATTCCGCACTGTGGGAGCTCGCTTAGATTGACTCGGTTTTTAGCTGGGTCATTAAGGTTCTTTGCCCGGTGACCGAGCCTCACTGCCTTAAGCCTTCTTCGGTCTCGATTTTTTTCTAAATGAATAACCTTGTCCTCACCAGATTAGCGTCATCGGAGGATGATGAGACCTTTGGAGATGGCTCATCATCGAAATGGAACCTCGTTCGAGCCGTCTTGTCTAGCTTGGTTCTCGAGATTGCGAGAACATCTTGATTGGGTCCACTATTGGATTTTCATGTCGGGTGGACTCATCCATCCTCCGACCCTAAAAATGATGTGTCAATGTTCTCTTGAGAGTCATGAAGGGCACCAATCACCTTTTTCGTGGGCAAAGACCTTCAATTAGAGGGATGTTCTTATCACATTCATCTTTACCGAGGGAAATCACAACCTCCCTAAGGCCTTCATTACACCATGGTCAGTCTCAATCTGGCTGCAGGGCCTTGTACCCTTCTTCATCGCCGCAACCATCTTAGGGTCTTCTATTATCCCTTCGACAGATGTAGTTTTCTTAGGGTCTTGGACCGTGGCATCCATCGAGTCTCAACTCCTTGGATTGTGACTTTCGAGCTCGAGTGTTAACTCTTAACTCCCAGGGCTTCACCATCCTTTGACTCGGCCTACGGCAAAGCAGCGTCATCAACCTTCAATGTTTGCCATCTCAATCGAAATAGACTTAATCGTTTGAGCATCGTTAATGTCACCGCTTCTCTCGTGTTTTTCTCAACTTCGCCTCCTAACTACGTTGATTTGTCTCCACGGTAATCTCTAACCCTTGACTATGGAGGAGAGAGTTTTCCCCACCGGGCGCACCAACCGAGTGAATGATAGTGGGGGGTTACTCTGCTCCTGAGACGCGGCTTCTATTCCCTATGAGTGTTGAGCCGTAGGGGCAGGTGTGTTACACCTTCTTCAGGGGGTGGCTTGGCTTGGGTGCCTGAATTCCCAGCTTCATTCCCAATTCCCTGCTAGCCATCAGGTGAGTGCACAAGGGACGTGGTGGCAGCAATATTCGTTGCAATCTGCTGCGCCACTCCCAAAGGATCAGTCTGAAGAAGAGTTTGGGAGGACTCTCCTGGACCTTCTAGATAGCTTTGCTCGTGCGTGGCTCTGGATTTTTGTAGAGCCTGCTGCAGTTTTGACTTCTCCGCTGTAGTAGCTGGATCTATATCTTCATCACTTTCAGTGTACTTATGAAGGTGGTCATCTGTATGCTCATGAGTCCCTGTAAATACACACATCTTGGTTTTCTCCAAGGCTCTTGCTTGCTCCACCGCTTTCTCCTTTTTTTCCTCCTTAATAAGTTAGAGGGTTTCCATAGGGCATCTTGGACAGAGACATGTCCAAGGAACCTAAGAAGTTTATCCTCCTCCTCTATAAATTTCGGATGAGCAACCGACGCCTTGAATAGTCCAACTTCCAAGCCCTCCATTCTCTCAATCGCCTTGGAATGTTAGGGTAAACTGGAGAGAACATTATTAGATCATCATCATCATCATCACCTTCTTCTCCGGTCTCCTGAATGGGGGCTAAAGGGCCTCGCTCCCCTCGACTCAAGAAGAGATCTGTCCGAGGAGGTGAGACAACCTGTTCTTTCAAAGGTTCTCGTTGTCTCGATGTTTTTATTTCCTCAATCAAGTTTTCCACACAACGGGTCTTCAACGGTTCTCTGTTGATCAACATCAACAGTCCTCTCAGGCTCGTCAACAACTTCTGGAGACTGCTCCTCCTGAGCATCGGCAATCTCAATTTCCTTCTCCAGCTGGGTGCCAGACTCAACTGTCTTCTCAAGCTCAGAACGCTTGTACAACTGTCTTGTTTTGGTTGGAACCAGCTAGATCTCAGGTTCCACCTCCGTAGGCTCTTCTATAGTGAAGGCCTTTTATGCTTTCTTAGAGGCAATGCCTTTCTGGTAGTTCCCAAGGGGTGTGAAGTAAGGTTTAGAAGGGGGGTTGAATAAATCTTACCAAATTTTCGATTTAGTCCTTTTAAAATAATTCAACAGAGTTGACTCAAACAGTTGTATCCTTGATGGACAGCTAAGTTGGCTTTTCAGCTAAGTTACCTGCTCAACAGACTCGATATAGCTGTTAATAGTATAACTCGGCTACTTAAACCAAATACTTAACTTGGTCTGGTTTGGTTTTAACAGCGGAAGACTTAACACCCTTTGATTAGATTTTAGCTTGTGTTAAACACTTGATTTTTTAGCACTTGGTTATTTATTAGTTGGATAGAAAATACAATACTTAACAGCAGATATAAAGTAAATGTGCAGGAAAGTAAGTTTTCTGAAAATAAATGACATAAATATTTTATAGAGGTTCGAAGATGGGGTAATTCTTCTAATCCTCTCTTCTCCAACTCCTAGAGGAATCTACTATGTAACAGATCAGTTTACAAAGCGGTGAATAGTCTGGAGACAGCCTTGATCACACAGCTGGCTTCTCTTACGACTCAGCGTCTTCATAGGGCAGCTGCCTTGCTACTTCAGCTCACTTCTCAAGTTCTTGGATTTGATCACGAAGCCCTCCAACAAACTCGATAATGGTTCGACTTGGAATCTTTGTACAATCCTAGGTTGAGAGTAGACCTCTTTGATTTCTTCAAAAGTTTCCTCTTCAATAGATTTGAAGTTGTCTTTCCTTCACAATTTGTGTTGGATCGATTTCCTTCGAGTTTCGTGCTTGATTTAATTGCTTGAATGTTTATGATAATATTGCGGGTTAAATGCTTGAATATTGCTTGCTTGTTCGTGGTTAAGTAAGCTCTTCTCAATAACTTCCTCAGCCTTTTATAGTACACACTTGAAATTTTGCCCGTTGAAGAGATAGGCTAATTTCAAATGTCACTTATGTTAGTTGGCTTGTCTTGTCTGCAGTCCTTGATGTTGACCTTTCCTCGTATTAAATGACTTCACAAAGCATTTCAGGTGCCTGACACAAGGTGCAGTGTTTCCCATTGGTTCATTCCTTTTGCACAATAATCGGAGACTAACACTTTAGACCCAATAGCTTTGACATATTACTATTTTTGAGTAATATTCTTGACTTTAAAAAACGGATCTAAGTCGGGTTGTCTTGACTAGATCGATGTCATGACCCTGAGTGATTTGAGTCGGCTCTAGTCATTGGATAACTCAACTGTCACTTCAACTTGAGACTTGGCTTCTTGACTTGACTTGACTGACACTTCTTACAGCTGTTTCCCAGCTGACTCTTCTGTAGTCGAGTCCTTGACTTACTTCGTGGCTATACTCAGCTGACACACAACAGAGTCTTCACATAGTCCGCAATTGACTTCTTGTAATCCTTGGCATAGCTGACTTGACTCCTTCTCCAAATTTCTATCTATCTATATCTATACTAATATAAAAAGTGTGAATAGGTGGAATGGTTTCTTGAAACTTTTGATTGGACAAAAATATCCCTTCAACATAGTTAAATTTAGGGACAATTGAGTAATTTGATATTTATTTTAGCTTTTGTTTAGTTACAAGACAAGTGAGTGGCCTTTTATCCCAAATTCTTCTTATATTTTCTTTCAATCGTAACTTTTAAAATATTTCAATTTTTTATATTATAAGCTTATATAGAAGATTTCGTATGAGATCATTTTAGCTGTTTAAATTTCGTCGTTATGCAAATTTGTATAATTATATATATATATATATATATATATATATTGTATTTTTGAACAATTACAATTAAATATATTTATAATAATTCTAGAGGAAAAAGAAATATAAAGTTACAATCGAAACAAAATGAAACAAAATTCTAATCCTAGGGGATTTGTTTAAATAAAAAATAGGATAAAATACATGATCCACGAACCTCACTTAAGATTACAATGAAAATAATCTTGAACTTACAAATCTTTATCTAAGGTTTTAATGGATGTATCTTTTAACATTTTAAATCTAAAGTTAGACTCAATTATATATTTAATAATTTTGATGATATTTTTATTAGAAATTCAATTATTATCATAATATATTCTAAAAGAAATATATTTAAAAAAATATAAATATCTCACACTCGGATAAAAAAGATTACGAAATTAACTAAACCTTGATGATATCAATATTTCTAAACTAATAATTTTTTATGTGGATGTATAACAAAGAGCGGATAAAATACTAGCGCTCTTTGTTTTATTTTAAATGTATTCTTGTGCGTTATATGTTTTTATGGCCTAAAAATAAGAGGAAAGTATTAAAAAATAACAAAGTAAAAGATTATGCGAGAATAGATGTCTTTTAATTATAAAGCAAATATATTTCATGAACCAAACAAATTTATAAAAAAATGCCTTTTTATTTATATCTATATCTATAACTAAATATCTATACTAATACTTTTTCAACTATCTATATATACTTATATTAAAAATTTGCATAGGTCGGATGATTTATTTGAAAATTTTGATTCGATAAAATATTATTTTGACATAGTCAATGTCAAAATTATTTCTCTTTTGTTTTTCAAAATTTATTGTAAACTCATTCACTTTCATTCATTTAAAAATATTTTATTTATATGATGAGATATAGTTCGACTTTTTAAATTTATGTTATTAATATATAGTTTCGTTTAACCAAATAAAATATATAAAAAGTTGAAATATTAAAATTAAAGAGTTAAAAATGATATATGTGTCAAACATTCTTATAATATATATATATTTTTTGGTTAAATTTAATATTATTGATGATAAAAATTATTTTAAATTTTATATTTTGAGTATTTATTTAAATTAATATTGTGGATGTCCCACTTAAAAACTAAAAAAAATCTTTGTCCTTCAAATATTTTCTAAAAAATATCTTTTTCCAGTGCGTTTTATTTCACTAAAACAAATTCTCTTACTTCAAATATTTAAAAAAACAAATAATTTTCCTATATTTTTTTTAGTTTAAATCACTTCTTGATTTTGAAAATACAAATACTTACAAAAATCACATTTACGTATTGGAAAATATATGTAGTTCAACTATCAATAAAATAAAAAAGTTTACGATATTAAATAATTTCATAATTTTTAAATATAGGAATTATTTTTAAAAATTTTAGAAAAATACTATTAAAAATATTTTAGTATAGTTAAACTATAAATACTATTAAATTTTTTTTAGTAATGTTAACCTAGCTCACAATTTTTTTTTAAATATTATATTTTTATTTTTTGTGTTTTTAAATCAAACTTTACATTTCCTCAAAAACAAAAATTAAACCTTTACATATATACACATACATGTACTGGGTCATATGAGACCAGTATCCTGGGGCAAGAACATAGGGACTGCATAAAAAAAAAAAAGCTTTACATATATACACATACATGCACTGGGTTATATATGCATGTATTTAAAAGTTATTTTTCAGAAAATTTAAATTTAATAACTTGAGTTATAAATTTTATCATTTAATTTAGTTTGTTAATTTTCTAATTAAAATAAATGATACATATTTTTCATCTTTTTTTTTGTATTACCCATTCACGAAAAAAAAATTAATTAAAAAATATTTTTAAAAATTATTTTCCATAAAATTTATTTTATATAAGTTGAATTATAAATTTTATCATTTAATTTACTTGTCAATTTTTTAATTATAATAAATAAAAAAAAATAGTAACTTTAATGATAATATATTTTTTAAAATAGATATTAGTTATATTTAGTTTTTAGAGAAAATTTCACTTTTGGTCTTATTAGTCGAGCACTGATGATTTCAGTCTCATTATTCTCACTTTTAGTCCCAAATCACAGGTTTAACTTTCAATTTGTGATTTGAGCATTAATTTACTAACGGCGGACCATTTGTGTGATAAGAACAATCTTATGGGACTATTTTCAAGTCATGAGACTAAAATCATCGGGAACAAATCTAATGGGACCAAAAGTGAATTTTTCTCCATTGTGATAAGAATCACGAATGAAAATTGTTGTATACTCATATGAGATTTTAATTAAAAAATAAATTAATAAGAAATAATTTGATACACGTGTCAAATTTTGGTATTTTTTAAATTACAAATTAATGTAGGCAATAATATAGTATAAATGATGCTATTTATATATCAAATTAAATATATTAAACCATACACAATACTAAACTAGAATGAAGACCACATTTAAAGTCCAATTATATGAATTATTTAGGCCTAAGGAGGCACATAAGGATAGTTAAAGGATTATTTACAACTTGAAATCTTAATTTTTGGCAAGTATAATTTCTTTTTTGATCAGAATAATAAAAAAAAATTAAGTAAATATTACAAGTACTATATATCTTTTTTCTCTAACAGAGGCATCAAATTATGAAAATGAATGTGTAATTGTATTTTATTACCATAAATAGTGTTATTTAGAAAATAAATGATTCAGATTAATTTTACAGTTTGTGGTCTCTTCCAAAATAAAACTAATATAGATTAGTTTTAATATAAGTTTGTATAACTATATGCTTGAAAACATTTACAAATATATTAATTTTATAACAAAAATAAAGAGTCAAATTCAATTGCAAGTACCATCGCTAATATCATAATATATATTTCTAAAACTAATTGAGTTAGTGTTTCTTTTAAATAACATAAGTATTTGCAAAATAAATTTCAAGTATAATAATTTATTAGTATTATATTTAACTATTGGAGTTTGACTCAATATGGATTTTGATAACTGATTTTTTTAAGACTATCTTTGGTTTTATTATTCATTAAGTGGATATATTTTATATGCAATTGTACAAAGTTTCAAAATTTAGATTTCAAGTTATCACTTTTTTGTAGTTTTATTTAAAACATAACTCTTGATGACAATAATGTTTTAGTTTTTGATGAAATATGACAATAATGTTTTAGTTTTCATATTTATTGGATTAAGGTGTATTATTTTAAAGACGACACTCAAAATAGATAGATTGCAATAAGTTAAAGTTTAAGTATTCTGATAAAAATATCCAGTTTGGAAGTTGATCTAATTAAGATTTTATAGGAAAAGAGTTTTCCTTTTTATCCATATATTTTATTTTTAATATTTGTCTTGAGTTACATTTTGTTAACCAAAATAGTTAGAGAGAATGAAAGAAACACACGATCATACCAGGTAATATTAATCTTTATTTTATATTTTTTTTTGATAAATAACAATTACAACTAAAAGCATGAGGTTATGCCACGATTTTTTGGTAAATAAGTAATTTATATCAATTTTAATTTTTTTATTGATGTGATAAAGATATATGAATATTTAGCTCATGAATTACCGAATAATCATGCATAATGCATCTAATATGTTAAAAGACTTCCGAAATTAATTAACAAAAAACATTCATAGCCATTAAAGCATAACAAAAGATTGATTAATATGCTTATAAGCTAATATATGAACTTATTTAGTTGTTATATTAATTTTAATTTTTGTTGGCTTGAGTTCTTTAAAAGATTTACTTAATCATTCTTATCGAGTTATACTTATTAAAAAAATATATATTGAAATACTTTCAAAGTTTTCTTTTAATAGTTTGATGTTTTAGTTATTATATATTTTATTAATGGTAAAGTACATTAAGCTATTTTAATATTAATCAATAAAAATATTTAATAATATAATTATTTTTATAAAATTATATGGGATCACATGCATCGCACGTGTTTCTTACTAGTTACAATACAAATTATAAGGAAAATGGGGTGTCAACTTCCTAGTTTAAGTTTTACATAGTATCATCAAAATCTACTCAATAAATTTCCTAACAATATCCCCTTTTTTTTTTTTTCATAGGCCCGTTTTAAACAGGTCATTCCTTTGCTTTCTCTCGAGCCATTCTCTAGTTTGGCTTAGATTTTATTCTTCTTGCCTCCTTGCAGCCTTCAACATTCTTTCTTTCAACCTCTCGGTTGGCAAGGTGATCATATCCGGCTAGTAGATAATACCTTTCATCTCGGGATCCACATACGATACATCCTTTGGCTTTGGTCGAGGTTGGGAGCCTCTTCCACCACCACTTCTTCCTCTACCTGCCTTAGCTCTTCCTCCTCTAGGAGTGTACTATACGGAGTCTTTCGCTCGGTGAGAGGATCGTTGGAAGTCGCTACTTATCGCCTTCCTTACACAAGTTCAAAACTTTCTCCCAAAGACAAGTCCCAAGCTTGAGACACGGGGGCCATTCCTTGGAAGTAGCCTTTTCATTCAAGAGTTTTAAACTCCTCAATTGATCTTGGCTTAGATCCATCATCAGGTATTGCATCATGGTCCTTTCCGGCTGGAAGACCACCATACTGTTTCATGATTTCCTGAACGCGAGCATCTTATTTTTCAGCTAACTCCTCAAATCCAGCTTCAATGACCTTTCTTTTATCTTTCATGGACACTGCAGCTTTCTCTATAGGTAAGGTCACAGGGAGTTTTCGAGAATAGAGCAGGATGACATCACTCTGGCCGAGGATTTCAAAGAAACATCGCCTTCAAGTCTTTCGAACTTCCTTCCCCCTTAGCCATGTCACTTCCTTTCTTTAATTTTTCTTCTTTCAAACCCTTGAGGGACTCCTCTTCCCCCTTTTTGGCATCATCACAAAAAGAGAGAGGTATCACAGGGAACATTCATCCGAGGATAAAGTTAAGTCTGCTGATAGTTGAGTTGTGCTTGGTGTCTGCTGCATCATACGCTGTTCGAAATTTTGAGCGTGTGGCCTTGGACTCGGCTGATACAATCTTCATTTCAGCCATGAGGAGATCAATTTCTCATTCATGTTATCGAGTCGGCAATTTCATTCTTGTGGAAATGTTGCAAATGACTCCATATCCATTTTGTGAGACCGGTTTATCCTCTCAATGTACTCCTTCATCCTCTACCTAAGATTGAGTTGTCAAGACTCCATACGAGCACCCTTTCATATAGAGCTTTGAAATAATGGACTTGCTCGATCCTCATCGTAGTCCGCTATTGAGTCTATTCCCTTAATCTCACCACTATGCCTCTCGGACGGCCGTGAGAGTGGCATATCGATTGTCTAGACGCAAGTCCGAGAAGCCTGATGACGTTCCATCTTCTAAATCTCTTCACATATTTTCTTGAAAACGTCACTTTAACTCGGCTTCCACATTGGATTTGACTAATGGTCATTCTCGCATCAAAATTGAAGTCCGCTGGAACAATTGTGTCTATGGGAATAATTGGATCTTCCCTTACGGTGTATCTCCTTTCTATAGCAGTTGTCTCTTCTTCTAATTCAGGCAGATCCTTGGAGAAGGGAACATGTCCTGGAATGCATCATTGCGCACATAGGGAATATCTTGTTGCTCGTGTGCTTGCGATGACTCAACTCGTTGTGCCTTGACCTGCGGCAGCTTCATTGGCAGGGGTCACAGTAGGTTTTTCCAATTGGGTGATCTTGTCCTCAGCTGTACCATCAGCTTCATCGGAGGATGATGAGACCTGTGGAGTTGGCTCATTATCAAAAAAATTGAATCTCATAGGAGTTGTCTTCTCACTAAATTGACTCTGAGATTTGTGAACATCCTCAGCTGTGTCCATCATAGGATTATTAAAGTGTTGAAAAATAAACCCAAGCTTGAAGAAGCATTTTTAAAGGAAAATAAATACTACGGCTTGTCATTAATGCGGAATACTCATGAAAACCGTGTCCAAAAATTTAAAAACAAAAAATCCATAAAAGCTATTTAGTTTTAACATCATAAAATAAATCAAAATAAATGGGCCCTTTAAATTCTTGATTCGACTTCCACCATCCCATTTGCCACTCTCCGACTCCTTTATTCATCTGTGGAAAACATGGGGTGAGCATTCAACAGCCCACTGGGGACGCAATGTCTAAATTAAATACACAGTACAATCATTCATGCATACACACCTATGTTTTTCATGCTTGTACAATTAAGTACCATCGTGCTTTTTATGCTTGTACAATTAAGTACCATCTTGCTTTTCATGCTTGTACAATTAATTACCATCTTGCTTTTCATGCTTGTACAATTAAGTACCATCGTGCTTTTCATGTTTAACGTGCACATACACAAATAATCATACAAACATTTAAAATAGACGAAAACAGTAAACCCCACCTTAAAACCAATAACTTTATGAAATAAATGCAAACGTGAATGCATAGTGTTCAAGTTCATCATCTCCTTCCGCATCTCTCTTACGTCTCCGACAGCGGTAACCGGCGATCGGCGGTCATGGCGGCAACTAGCTTCTCTCGCTCCCTTTATTTCTCTTTCCCCTTGCTTGGTTTTTATCTTGGGTTTTGGTTATGGGGCTTAAGGTTTGAGAAGGTAGTGGCCATCATGGAGGTGTCGGTGGCGGCGGCTGTGGAGCACGACGGTGATGGTGGTTGCGGTTTTAGAGGAAGAAGGAGAAGAAGAATTTATCTTCTTGCTTGGTATAGAAAATTGTGAATAATAACCCTAGGAGAGCTTTCAATTTATAGGTCAAGGATTCAAGGGATATATGGTTAGATAATTTGCTGAAATCTATTGCCATATATGAAGGATTTCTCTTCCCTTTCATATGTTTGATTTATTGCCATTTTTACATAATTTTTCCTTCTTGTTTCTGGAATATAATCAGAAAATATTATTCCCAAATTAGAAAATTAGGGTTTCGAATTTTGAAAAATCACCCCAAAATTAGTTCTAATCGAGCCCTAATTTTATCCCCAATTTATTAAGAACCGGGTATTACATTCTACCACCCTTAAAAATAATTTCGTCCTCGAAATTCGTTTTCTTACCTCAAATTAGAAAGTCTGGATACTTAGTGTTTCGTTTGCTTTCAAGAAAAACAATCTATTATCATTTATCGATATGGCTATAGTTGTTGCATGAATGAATCACATGGATATATATACTGAACATGAAATTTGCAATGCACATGATAAATAATACCTTTTCACTTCAGAGTCGGCGCGACATGAGGTGGTGGATAAGTCGACTTCTTTAATGTTACTATTTCTTTTTGAAAGTAGTCATCATAAAAATCAAGACCCATTTTTTTTTAAACAATTTAGCAAGTCTACAGGAAAGATAGACCCGCTCTGATACCACTTTGTAACATCCCAATTTCATAAAAATAAAAGTATACGATATGCGATTTATTAAATTGTTAAAAAATAAACCCAATCTTGAAGACGCATTTTTAAAGGAAAATAAATACTATGACTTGTCATAAATGCGGAATACTCATGAAAACCGTGTCAAAAATTTTAAAACAAAAATCCATAAAAGCTATTTAGTTTTTAACATCATAAAATAAATCAAAATAAAGGGACCCTTTAAATTCTTGATTCGACTTCCACCATCCCCTTTGCCACGCTCCGACTCCTTTATTCATCCGTGGAAAACATGGGGAGAGCATTCAACACCAGTGGGGATGCAATGTCTAAATTAAATACACAAGACAATCATTCATGCATACACACCTATGCTTTTCATGCTTGTACAATTAAGTACCATCGTGCTTTTCATGCTTATACAATTAAATACCATCTTGATTTTCATGCTTGTACAATTAAGTACCATCCTCGCTTTTCATGCTTGTAGAATTAAGTACCATCGTGCTTTGCATGCTTGTACAATTAAGTACCATCTTGCTTTTCATGCTTGTACAATTAAGTACCATCGTGCTTTTCATGTTTAACGTGTACATATACAAATAATCATACAGGACATTTAAAATAGACATAAACAAGAAACCCCACCTTAAAAGCAATAACTTTATGAAATAAATGCAAACGTGAATGAATAGTGTTCAAGTTCATCATCTCCTTAGTATCTCTCTTTCGTCTCCGACAGCGTGTAGAATCGGCGATCGGCGGTCATGGCGTGAATCGGCTTCTCTCGCTTCCTTTATTTCTCTTTCCCGTTGCTTGGTGTTTATCTTGGGTTTTGGTTATGGGGCTTAAGGTTTGAGAAGCTAGTAGCCATCATGGAGGTGTCGGTGGTGGCGGTACCGTGGAGCACGACGGTGATGGTGGTTGCGGTTTTAGAGGAAGAAGGAGAAGAATAATTTATCTTCTTGCTTGGTGTAGAAAATTGTGAATAATAACCCTAGGGGAGCTTTCAATTTATAAGCCAAGCATTCCAGGGATATAAGGTAAGATAATTTGCTAAAATCTATTGCCATATATGAAGGATTTCTCTTCCCTTTCATATGTTTGATTTATCGCCATTTTTACATGATTTTTCCTTCTTGTTTTTCGGAATATAATCGAGAAAATATTATTCCTTTCGAATTTTGAAAAATCACCCCAAAATTGGTTCTAATCGAGCCCTAATTTTATCCCCAATTTATTAAGAACCGGGTATTACATTCTACCACCCTTAAAAATAATTTCGTCCTCGAAATTCGCTTACCTCAAATTAGAAAGTCGGATACTTAGTGTTTCGTTTGCTTTCAAGAAAAACAATCTATTATCATTTATCGATATGGCTATAGTCGTTGCATGCATGAATCACATGGATATATATACTTGAACATGAAATTTGCAATGCACATGATAAATAATACCTTTTCACTTGAGTCGGCGCGACATGAGGTGGTGGATAAGTCGACTTCTTTAATGTTACTATTTCTTTTTGAAAGTAGTCATCATAAAAATCAAGACCCATTTTTTTAAACAATTTAGCAAGTCTACAAGAAAGATAGACCTACTCGATACCACTTTGTAACATCCCAATTTCATAAAAATAAAAGTATACGATATGCGATTTATTAAAGTGTTAAAAAATAAACCAATCTTGAAGACGCATTTTCAAAGGAAAATAAATACTATGACTTGTCATAAATGCGAATACTCATGAAAACCGTGTCCAAAAATTTAAAAAAAAAAATCCATAAAAGCTGTTTAGTTTTTAACATCATAAAATAAATCAAAATAAAGGGACCCTTTAAATTCTTGATTAGACTTCCACCATCCCCTTTGCCACGCTCCGACTCCTTTATTCATCTGTGGAAAACATGGGGTGAGCATTCAACAAACCCGAGTGGGGATGCAATGTCTAAATTAAATACACAGTACAATCATTCATGCATACACACCTATGCTTTTCATGCTTGTACAATTAAGTACCATCGTGCTTTTCATGCTTATACAATTAAATACCATCTTGATTTTCATGCTTGTACAATTAAGTACCATCCTGCTTTTCATGCTTGTACAATTAAGTACCATCGTGCTTTTCATGCTTGTACAATTAAGTACCATCTTGCTTTTCATGCTTGTACAATCAAGTACCATCGTGCTTTTCATGTTTAACGTGTACATATACAAATAATCATACAGACATTTAAAATAGACATAAACAGTAAACCCCACCTTAAAAGCAATAACTTTATGAAATAAATGCAAACGTGAATGAATAGTGTTCAAGTTCATCATCTCCTTCCGTATCTCTCTTTCGTCTCGACCAGAATCGCGATCGGCGGTCATGGCGGTAATTGGCTTTCTCGCTTCCTTTATTTCACTTTTCCTTGCTTGGTGTTTATCTTGGGTTTTGGTTATGGGGCTTAAGGTTTTGAGAAGCTAGTAGCCATCATGGAGGTGTCGGTGGCGGCGGTGTGGAGCACGACGGTGATGGTGGTTGCGGTTTTAGAGGAAGAAGGAGAAGAATAATTTATCTTCTTGCTTGGTGTAGAAAATTGTGAATAATAACCCTAGGGAGCTTTCAATTTATAAGCCAAGCATTCAAGGGATATATGGTAAGATAATTTGCTAAAATCTATTGCCATATATGAAGGATTTCTCTTCCTTTCATATGTTTGATTTATGCCATTTTTACATGATTTTTCCTTCTTGTTTTTCGGAATATAATCATAAAATATTATTCCTTTCGAATTTTGAAAAATCACCCCAAAATTGGTTCTAATCGAGCCCTAATTTTATCCCCAATTTATTAAGAACCGGGTATTACATTCTACCACCCTTAAAAATAATTTCGTCCTCGAAATTCGCTTTCTTACCTCAAATTAGAAAGTCTGGATACTTAGTGTTTCGTTTGCTTCGGGAAAAACAATCTATTATCATTTATCGATATGGCTATAGTCGTTGCATGCATGAATCACATGGGTATATATATCGAACATGAAATTTGCAATGCACATGATAAATAATACCTTTTCACTTCGAGTCGGGCGGCATGAGGTGGTGGATAAGTCGACTTCTTTAATGTTACTATTTTTTTTGAAAGTAGTCATCATAAAAATCAAGACCCAATTTTTTAAACAATTTAGCAAGTCTACAAGAAAGATAGACCGCTTCCGATACCACTTTGTAACATCCCAATTTCATAAAAATAAAAGTATACGATATGCGATTTATTAAAGTGTTAAAAAATAAACCCAATCTTGAATACGCATTTTCAAAGGAAAATAAATACTATGACTTGTCATAAATGCGGAATACTCATGAAAACCGTGTCCAAAAATTTAAAAACAAAAAATCCATAAAAGCTATTTAGTTTTTAACATCATAAAATAAATCAAAATAAAGGGACCCTTTAAATTCTTGATTAGACTTCCACCATCCCCTTTGCCACGCTCCTACTCCTTTATTCATCTGTGGAAAACATGGGGTGAGCATTTAATGACCAGTGGGGATGCAATGTCTAAATTAAATACACAAGACAATCATTCATGCATACACACCTATGCTTTTCATACTTGTACAATTAAGTACCATCGTGCTTTTCATGCTTATACAATTAAATACCATCTTGATTTTCATGCTTGTACAATTAAGTACCATCCTGCTTTTCATGCTTGTACAATTAAGTACCATCGTGCTTTTCATGCTTGTACAATTAAGTACCATCTTGCTTTTCATGCTTGTACAATCAAGTACCATCGTGCTTTTCATGTTTAACGTGTACATATACAAATAATCATAGACATTTAAAATAGACATAAACAAGAAACCCCACCTTAAAAGCAATAACTTTATGAAATAAATGCAAACGTGAATGAATAGTGTTCAAGTTCATCATCTCCTTCCGTATCTTTCTTTCGTCTCCGACAAGCAGAATCGCGATCGGCGGTCATGGCGTGAATCGGCTTCTCTCGCTTCCTTTATTTCTCTTTCCCCTTGCTTGGTGTTTATCTAGGGTTTTGGTTATGGGGCCTAAGGTTTGAGAAGCTAGTAGCCATCATGGAGGTGTCGGTGGCGGCGTTTTGTGGAGCACGACGGTGATGGTGGTTGCGGTTTTAGAGGAAGAAGGAGAAGAATAATTTATCTTCTTGCTTGGTGTAGAAAATTGTGAATAATAACCCTAGGGAGCTTTCAATTTATAAGCCAAGCATTCAAGGGATATATGGTAAGATAATTTGCTAAAATCTATTGCCATATATGAAGGATTTCTCTTCCTTTCATATGTTTGATTTATCGCCATTTTTACATGATTTTTCCTTCTTGTTTCGGAATATAATCGAAAATATTATTCCTTTCGAATTTTGAAAAATCACCCCAAAAATTGGTTCTAATCAAGCCCTAATTTTATCCCCAATTTATTAAGAACCGGTATTACATTCTACCACCCTTAAAAATAATTTCGTCCTCGAAATTCGCTTTCTTACCTCAAATTAGAAAGTCTGGATACTTAGTGTTTCGTTTGCTTTCAAGAAAAACAATCTATTATCATTTATCGATATGGCTATAGTCGTTGCATGCATGAATCACATGGATATATATACTGAACATGAAATTTGCAATGCACATGATAAATAATACCTTTTCACTTCAGAGTCGGCGCGGCATGAGGTGGTGGATAAGTCGACTTCTTTAATGTTACTATTTCTTTTTGAAAGTAGTCATCATAAAAATCAAGACCCATTTTTTTTAAACAATTTAGCAAGTCTACAAGAAAGATAGACCTGCTCTGATACCACTTTGTAACATCCCAATTTCATAAAAATAAAAGTATACGATATGCGATTTATTAAAGTGTTAAAAAATAAACCCAATCTTGAAGACGCATTTTCAAAGGAAAATAAATACTATGACTTGTCATAAATGCGGAATACTCATGAAAACCGTGTCTAAAAATTTAAAAACAAAAAATCCATAAAAGCTATTTAGTTTTTAACATCATAAAATAAATCAAAATAAAGGGACCCTTTAAATTCTTGATTAGACTTCCACCATCCCCTTTGCCACGCTCCGACTCCTTTATTCATCTGTGGAAAACATGGGGTGAGCATTCAACAGCCCAGTGGGGATGCAATGTCTAAATTAAATACACAGTACAATCATTCATGCATACACACCTATGCTTTTCATGCTTGTACAATTAAGTACTATCGTGTTTTTCATGCTTATACAATTAAATACCATCTTGATTTTCATGCTTGTACAATTAAGTACCATCCTGCTTTTCATGCTTGTACAATTAAGTACCATCGTGCTTTTCATGCTTGTACAATTAAGTGCCATCTTGCTTTTCATGCTTGTACAATCAAGTACCATCATGCTTTTCATGTTTAACATGTACATATACAAATAATCATACAGGACATTTAAAATAGACATAAACATAAACCCCACCTTAAAAGCAATAACTTTATGAAATAAATACAAACGTGAATGAATAGTGTTCATGTTCATCATCTCCTTCCGTATCTCTCTTTCGTCTCCGATAGCCAGAATCGGCGATCGTCGGTCATCATGGCGAATCGGCTTCTCTCGCTTCCTTTATTTCTCTTTCCCTTGCTTGTTGTTTATCTTGGGTTTTGGTTATGGGGAAAAAGGTTTGAGAAGCTAGTAGCCATCATGGAGGTGTCGGTGGCGGCAACGTGGAGCACGACGGTGATGGTGGTTGCGGTTTTAGAGGAAGAAGGAGAAGAATAATTTATCTTCTTGCTTGGTGTAGAAAATTGTGAATAATAACCCTAGGGAGCTTTCAATTTATAAGCCAAGCATTCAAGGGATATATGGTAAGATAATTTTCTAAAATCTATTGCCATATATGAAGGATTTCTCTTCCCTTTCATATGTTTGATTTTGCCATTTTTACATGATTTTTCCTTCTTGTTTTCGGAATATAATCGAAAATATTATTCCTTTCGAATTTTGAAAAATCACCCCAAAATTGGTTCTAATCGAGCCCTAATTTTATCCCCAATTTATTAAGAACCGGGTATTACATTCTACCACCCTTAAAAATAATTTCGTCCTCGAAATTCGCTTTACCTCAAATTAGAAAGTCCGGATACTTAGTGTTTCGTTTGCTTTCAAGAAAAACAATCTATTATCATTTATCGATATGGCTATAGTCGTTGCATGCATGAATCACATGGATATATATCGAACATGAAATTTGCAATGCACATGATAAATAATACCTTTTCACTTCGAGTCGGCGCGGCATGAGGTGGTGGATAAGTCGACTTCTTTAATGTTACTATTTCTTTTTGAAAGTAGTCATCATAAAAATCAAGACCCATTTTTTTAAACAATTTAGTAAGTCTACAAGAAAGATAGACTGCTCGATACCACTTTGTAACATCCCAATTTCATAAAAATAAAAGTATACGATATGCGATTTATTAAAGTGTTAAAAAATAAACCCAATCTTGAAGACGCATTTTCAAAGGAAAATAAATACTATGACTTTTCATAAATGCGGAATACTCATGAAAACCGTGTCAAAAATTTAAAAACAAAAAATCCATAAAAGCTATTTAGTTTTTAACATCATAAAATAAATCAAAATAAAGGGACCCTTTAAATTCTTGATTAGACTTCCACCATCCCCTTTGCCACGCTCCGACTCCTTTATTCATCCTGTGGAAAACATGGGGTGAGCATTCAACGACCCGGTGGGGATGCAATGTCTAAATTAAATACACAAGACAATCATTCATGCATACACACCTATGCTTTTCATGCTTGTACAATTAAGTACCATCGTGCTTTTCATGCTTATACAATTAAATACCATCTTGATTTTCATGATTGTACAATTAAGTACCATCTTGCTTTTCATGCTTGTACAATCAAGTACCATCGTGCTTTTCATGCTTGTACAATTAAGTGCCATCTTGTTTTTCATGCTTGTACAATCAAGTACCATCGTGCTTTTCATGTTTAACGTGTACATATACAAATAATCATACGACATTTAAAATAGACATAAACATAAACCCCACCTTAAAAGCAATAACTTTATGAAATAAATGCAAACGTGAATGAACAAAGTGTTCAAGTTCATCATCTCCTTTTGTATCTCTCTTTCGTCTCCGACAGAATCGGCGATCGGCGGTCATGGCGGCAACTGGCTTCTCTCGCTTCCTTTATTTCTCTTTCCCCTTGCTTGGTGTTTATCTTGGGTTTTGGTTATGGGGCTTAAGGTTTGAGAAGGTAGTAGCCATCATGGAGGTGTCGGTGGCGGCGGCTGTGGGAGCACGACGGTGATGGTGGTTGCGGTTTTTAGAGGAAAGAAGGAGAAGAATAATTTGTCTTCTTGCTTGGTGTAGAAAATTGTGAATAATAACCCTAGGGAGCTTTCAATTTATAGGCCAAGCATTCAAGGATATATATGGTAAGATAATTTGCTAAAATCTATTGCCATATATGAAGGATTTCTCTTCCCTTTCATATGTTTGATTTATTGCCATTTTTACATGATTTTTCCTTCTTGTTTCGGAATATAATAAGAAAATATTATTCCCAAATTAGAAAATTAGGGTTTGAATTTTGAAAAATCACCCCCAAAATTGGTTCTAATCGAGCCCTAATTTTATCCCCAATTTATTAAGAACAGGGTATTACATTCTACTACCCTTACAAATAATTTCGTCCTCGAAATTCGCTTTCTTACCTCAAATTAGAAAGTCCGGATACTTAGTGTTTCGTTTGCTTTCAAGAAAAACAATCTATTATCATTTATCGATATGGCTATAGTCGTTGCATGCATGAATCACATGGATATATATATCGAACATGAAATTTACAATGCACATGATAAATAATACCTTTTCACTTAGTCGGCGCGGCATGAGGTGGTGGATAAGTCGACTTCTTTAATGTTACTATTTCTTTTTGAAAGTAGTCATCATAAAAATCAAGACCCATTTTTTTAAACAATTTAGCAAGTCTACGGGGAAAGATAGACCCGCTCCGATACCACTTTGTAACATCCCAATTTCATAAAAATAAAAGTATACGAATACGATATGCGATTTATTAAAGTGTTAAAAAATAAACCCAATCTTGAAGACGCATTTTTAAAGGAAAATAAATACTATGACTTGTCATAAATGAGAATACTCATGAAAACCGTGTCCAAAAATTTAAAAAAAAATGCATAAAAGTTGTTTAGTTTTTAACATCATAAAATAAATCAAAATAAAGGGACCCTTTAAATTCTTGATTAGACTTCCACCATCTCCTTTGCCACGCACGCTCCGACTCCTTTATTCATCGTGGAAAACATGGGGTGAGCATTCAATGACCAGTGGGGATGCAATGTCTAAATTAAATACACAAGATAATCATTCATGCATACACACCTATGCTTTTCATGCTTATACAATTAAGTACCATCGTGCTTTTCATGCTTATACAATTAAATACCATCTTGATTTTCATGATTGTACAATTAAGTACCATCTTGCTTTTCATGCTTGTACAATCAAGTACCATCGTGCTTTTCATGCTTGTACAATTAAGTGCCATCTTGTTTTTCATGCTTGTACAATCAAGTACCATCGTGCTTTTCATGTTTAACGTGTACATATACAAATAATCATACAGACATTTAAAATAGACATAAACATAAACCCCACCTTAAAAGCAATAACTTTATGAAATAAATGCAAACGTGAATGAATAGTGTTCATGTTCATCATCTCCTTCCGTATCTCTCTTTCGTCTCCGACATGAATCGCGATCGGCGGTCATAAGCGTGAATCGCTTCTCTCGCTTCCTTTATTTCTCTTTCCCTTGCTTGGTGTTTATCTTGGGTTTTGGTTATGGGGCTTAAGGTTTGAGAAGCTAGTAGCCATCATGGAGGTGTCGGTGGTGGCGTACTGTGGAGCACGACGGTGATGGTGGTTGCGGTTTTAGAGGAAGAAGGAGAAGAATAATTTATCTACTTGCTTGGTGTAGAAAATTGTGAATAATAACCCTAGGGAGCTTTCAATTTATAAGCCAAGCATTCAAAGGATATATGGTAAGATAATTTTCTAAAATCTATTGCCATATATGAAGGATTTCTCTTCCCTTTCATATGTTTGATTTACTGCCATTTTTACATGATTTTTCCTTCTTGTTTCTGGAATATAATCAGAAAATATTATTCCTTTCGAATTTTGAAAAATCACCCCAAAATTGGTTCTAATCGAGCCCTAATTTTATCCCCAATTTATTAAGAACCGGGTATTACATTCTACCACCCTTAAAAATAATTTCGTCCTCGAAATTCGCTTTCTTACCTCAAATTAGAAAGTCTGGATACTTAGTGTTTCGTTTGCTTTCAAGAAAAACAATCTATTATCATTTATCGATATGGTTATAGTCGTTGCATGCATGAATCACATGGATATATATATGAACATGAAATTTGCAATGCACATGATAAATAATATCTTTTCACTTGAGTCGGCGACATGAGGTGGTGGATAAGTCGACTTCTTTAATGTTACTATTTCTTTTTGAAAGTAGTCATCATAAAAATCAAGACCCATTTTTTTAAACAATTTAGCAAGTCTACGGGGGAAAGATAGACTCGCCTCGATACCACTTTGTAACATCCCAATTTCATAAAAATAAAAGTATACGAATACGATATGCGATTTATTAAAGTGTTAAAAAATAAACCCAATCTTGAAGACGCATTTTTAAAGGAAAATAAATACTATGACTTGTCATAAATTTAAGAATACTCATGAAAACCGTGTCCAAAAATTTAAAAAAAAAAAAAAATGCAT
Source organism: Rehmannia glutinosa (assembly GCA_016081115.2). NCBI lineage: Eukaryota > Viridiplantae > Streptophyta > Magnoliopsida > Lamiales > Orobanchaceae > Rehmannia > Rehmannia glutinosa. Next base: position 83,070,349 of record CM071936.1, on the reverse strand, counting down.
AAAAGTTGTTTAGTTTTTAACATCATAAAATAAATCAAAATAAAGGGACCCTTTAAATTCTTGATTAGACTTCCACCATCTCCTTTGCCACGCTCCGACTCCTTTATTCATCTGTGGAAAACATGGGGTGAGCATTCAATGACCAGTGGGGATGCAATGTCTAAATTAAATACACAAGATACAATCATTCATGCATACACACCTATGCTTTTCATGCTTATACAATTAAGTACCATCGTGCTTTTCATGCTTATACAATTAAATACCATCTTGCTTTTCATGCTTGTACAATCAAGTACCATCGTGCTTTTCATGTTTAACGTGTACATATACAAATAATCATACTGAGACATTTAAAATAGACATAAACATAAACCCCACCTTAAAAGCAATAACTTTATGAAATAAATGCAAACGTGAATGAATAGTGTTCATGTTCATCATCTCCTTCCGTATCTCTCTTTCGTCTCCGAGCAGAATCGCGATCGGCGGTCATGGCGAATCGCTTCTCTCGCTTCCTTTATTTCTCTTTCCCCTTGCTTGGTGTTTATCTTGGGTTTTGGTTATGGGGCTTAAGGTTTGAGAAGCTAGTAGCCATCATGGAGGTGTCGGTGGTGGCTTGTGGAGCACGACGGTGATGGTGGTTGCGGTTTTAGAGGAAGAAGGAGAAGAATAATTTATCTACTTGCTTGGTGTAGAAAATTGTGAATAATAACCCTAGGGGAGCTTTCAATTTATAAGCCAAGCATTCAAGGGATATATGGTAAGATAATTTTCTAAAATCTATTGCCATATATGAAGGATTTCTCTTCCCTTTCATATGTTTGATTTCTCGCCATTTTTACATGATTTTTCCTTCTTGTTTTCGGAATATAATCGAAAATATTATTCCTTTCGAATTTTGAAAAATCACCCCTAAATTGGTTCTAATCGAGCCCTAATTTTATCCCCAATTTATTAAGAACTGGGTATTACATTCTACCACCCTTAAAAATAATTTCGTCCTTGAAATTCGCTCTTACCTCAAATTAGAAAGTCCGGATACTTAGTGTTTCGTTTGCTTTCAAGAAAAACAATCTATTATCATTTATCGATATGGCTATAGTCGTTGCATGCATGAATCACATGGATATATATATATTGAACATGAAATTTGCAATGCACATGATAAATAATACCTTTTCACTTGAGTCGGCGCGGCATGAGGTGGTGGATAAGTCGACTTCTTTAATGTTACTATTTCTTTTTGAAAGTAGTCATCATAAAAATCAAGACCCATTTTTTTAAACAATTTAGCAAGTCTACAAGAAAGATAGACCTGCTCGATACCACTTTGTAACATCCCAATTTCATAAAAATAAAAGTATACGATATGCGATTTATTAAAGTGTTAAAAAATAAACCGAATCTTGAAGACGCATTTTCAAAGGAAAATAAATACTATGACTTGTCATAAATGCGAATACTCAGAAAACCGTGTCAAAAATTTAAAAACAAAAAAATCCATAAAAGCTATTTAGTTTTTAACATCATAAAATAAATCAAAATAAAGGGACCCTTTAAATTCTTGATTAGACTTCCACCATCCCCTTTGCCACGCTCCGACTCCTTTATTCATCTCGTGGAAAACATGGGGTGATCATTCAATGCCCCAGTGGGGATGCAATGTCTAAATTAAATACACAAGACAATCATTCATGCATACACACCTATGCTTTTCATGCTTGTACAATTAAGTACCATCGTGCTTTTCATGCTTATACAATTAAATACCATCTTGATTTTCATGCTTGTACAATTAAGTACCATCCTGCTTTTTCATGCTTGTACAATTAAGTACCATCGTGCTTTTCATGCTTGTACAATTAAGTGCCATCTTGCTTTTCATGCTTGTACAATCAAGTACCATCGTGTTTTTCATGTTTAACGTGTACATATACAAATAATCATACGACATTTAAAATAGACATGAACAAGTAAACCCCACCTTAAAAGCAATAACACTATGAAATAAATGCAAACGTGAATGAACAGTGTTCAAGTTCATCATCTCCTTCCGTATCTCTCTTTCGTCTCCGACAATGCGTAGAATCGCGATCGGGCGGTCATGGCGTAAATCGGCTTCTCTTGCTTCCTTTATTTCTCTTTCCCCTTGCTTGGTTTTTATCTTGGGTTTTGGTTATGGGGCTCAAGGTTTGAGAAGGTAGCAGCCATCATGGAGGTGTCGGTGGCGGCGGTGTGGAGCACGACGGTGATGGTGGTTGCGGTTTTAGAGGAAGAAGGAGAAGAATAATTTGTCTTCTTGCTTGGTGTAGAAAATTGTGAATAATAACCCTAGGGAGCTTTCAATTTATAGGCCAAGCATTCAAGGGATATATGGTAAGATAATTTGCTAAAATCTATTGCCATATATGAAGGATTTCTCTTCCCTTTCATATGTTTGATTTATTGCCATTTTTACATGATTTTTCCTTCTTGTTTCTGGAATATAATCGAAACTATTATTCCCAAATTAGAAAAGTAGGGTTTGAATTTTGAAAAATCACCCCAAAATTGGTTCTAATCGAGCCCTAATTTTATCCCCAATTTATTAAGAACCGGGTATTACATTCTACCACCCTTAAAAATAATTTTGTCCTTGAAATTCGCTTTCTTACCTCAAATTAGAAAGTCTGGATACTTAGTGTTTCGTTTGCTTTCAAGAAAAACAATCTATTATCATTTATCGATATGGCTATAGTCGTTGCATGCATGAATCACATGGATATATATACTGAACATGAAATTTCCAATGCACATGATAAATAATACCTTTTCACTTCAGAGTCGGCGCGGCATGAGGTGGTGGATAAGTCGACTTCTTTAATGTTACTATTTCTTTTTGAAAGTAGTCATCATAAAAATCAAGACCCATTTTTTTAAACAATTTAGCAAGTCTACAGGAAAGATAGACCCGCTCCGATACCACTTTGTAACATCCCAATTTCATAAAAATAAAAGTATACGATATGCGATTTATTAAAGTGTTAAAAAATAAACCCAATCTTGAAGACGCATTTTTAAAGGAAAATAAATACTATGACTTGTCATAAATGCGGAATACTCATGAAAACCGTGTCCAAAAATTTAAAAACAAAAAATCCATAAAAGCTATTTAGTTTTTAACATCATAAAATAAATCAAAATAAAGGGACCCTTTAAATTCTTGATTCGACTTCCACCATCCCCTTTGCCACGCTCCGACTCCTTTATTCATCTGTGGAAAACATGGGGTGAGCATTCAACAGCCCAGTGGGGATGCAATGTGTAAATTAAATACACAGTACAATCATTCATGCATGCACACCTATGTTTTTCAAGCTTGTATAATTAAGTACCATCGTGCTTTTCATGCTTATACAATTAAATACCATCTTGATTTTCATGCTTGTACAATTAAGTACCATCCTGCTTTTCATGCTTGTACAATTAAGTACCATCGTGCTTTTCATGCTTGTACAATTAAGTACCATCTTGCTTTTCACGCTTGTACAATCAAGTACCATCGTGCTTTTCATGTTTAACGTGTACATATACAAATAATCATACTGAGACATTTAAAATAGACATAAACATAAACCCCACCTTAAAAGCAATAAATTTATGAAATAAATGCAAACGTGAATGAATAGTGTTCATGTTCATCATCTCCTTCCGTATATCTCTTTCGTCTCCGACTGTAGAATCGCGATCGGCGGTCATGGCGTGAATGGCCTCTCTCGCTTCCTTTATTTCTCTTTCCCCTTGCTTGGTGTTTATCTTGGGTTTTGGTTATGGGGCTTAAGGTTTGAGAAGCTAGTAGCCATCATGGAGGTGTCGGTGGCGGCGGTGTGGAGCACGACGGTGATGGTGGTTGTGGTTTTAGAGGAAGAAGGAGAAGAATAATTTATCTACTTGCTTGGTGTAGAAAATTGTGAATAATAACCCTAGGGGAGCTTTCAATTTATAAGCCAAGCATTCAAGGGATATATGGTAAGATAATTTTCTAAAATCTATTGCCATATATGAAGGATTTCTCTTCCCTTTCATATGTTTGATTTATGCCATTTTTACATGATATTTCCTTCTTGTTTACGGAATATAATCGAAAATATTATTCCTTTCGAATTTTGAAAAATCACCCCAAAATTGGTTCTAATCGAGCCCTAATTTTATCCCCAATTTATTAAGAACCGGGTATTACATTCTACCACCCTTAAAAATAATTTCGTCCTCGAAATTCGCTTTCTTACCTCAAATTAGAAAGTCTGGATACTTAGTGTTTCGTTTGCTTTCAAGAAAAACAATCTATTATCATTTATCGATATGGCTATAGTCGTTGCATGCATGAATCACATGGATATATATCTTGAACATGAAATTTGCAATGCACATGATAAATAATACCTTTTCACTTAGTCGGCGCATGCATGAGGTGGTGGATAAGTCGACTTCTTTAATGTTACTATTTCTTTTTGAAAGTAGTCATCATAAAAATCAAGACCCATTTTTTTAAACAATTTAGCAAGTCTACTGGGAAAGATAGACCCGCTCCGATACCACTTTGTAACATCCCAATTTCATAAAAATAAAAGTATACGATATGCGATTTATTAAAGTGTTAAAAAATAAACCCAATCTTGAAGACGCATTTTTAAAGGAAAATAAATACTATGACTTGTCATAAATGCGGAATACTCATGAAAACCGTGTCCAAAAATTTAAAAAAAAATGCATAAAAGCTGTTTAGTTTTTAACATCATAAAATAAATCAAAATAAAGGGACCCTTTAAATTCTTGATTAGACTTCCACCATCCCCTTTGCCACGCTCCGACTCCTTTATTCATCCGTGGAAAACATGGGGTGAGCATTCAATGACCAGTGGGGATGCAATGTCTAAATTAAATACACAAGACAATCATTCATGCATACACACCTATGCTTTTCATGCTTGTACAATTAAGTACTATCGTGCTTTTCATGCTTATACAATTAAATACCATCTTGATTTTCATGATTGTACAATTAAGTACCATCTTGCTTTTCATGCTTGTACAATCAAGTACCATCGTGCTTTTCATGCTTGTACAATTAAGTGCCATCTTGCTTTTCATGCTTGTACAATCAAGTACCATCGTGCTTTTCATGTTTAACGTGTACATATACAAATAATCATAGACATTTAAAATAGACATAAACATAAACCCCACCTTAAAAGCAATAACTTTATGAAATAAATGCAAACGTGAATGAATAGTGTTCATGTTCATCATCTCCTTCCGTATCTCTCTTTCGTCTCCGACAATGTAGAATCGCGATCGCGGTCATGGCGAATCGCTTCTCTCGCTTCCTTTATTTCTCTTTCCCCTTGCTTGGTGTTTATCTTGGGTTTTGGTTATGGGGCTTAAGGTTTGAGAAGCTAGTAGCCATCATGGAGTGTCGGTGGCGGCGGTTGTGGAGCACGACGGTGATGGTGGTTGCGGTTTTAGAGCAAGAAGGAGAAGAATAATTTATCTACTTGCTTGGTGTAGAAAATTGTGAATAATAACCCTAGGGAGCTTTCAATTTATAAGCCAAGCATTCAAGGGATATATGGTAAGATAATTTTCTAAAATCTATTGCCATATATGAAGGATTTCTCTTCCCTTTCATATGTTTGATTTACTGCCATTTTTACATGATTTTTCCTTCTTGTTTCTGGAATATAATCAGAAAATATTATTCCTTTCGAATTTTGAAAAATCACCCCAAAATTGGTTCTAATCGAGCCCTAATTTTATCCCCAATTTATTAAGAACCGGGTATTACATTCTACCACCCTTAAAAATAATTTCGTCCTCGAAATTCGCTTTCTTACCTCAAATTAGAAAGTCTGGATACTTAGTGTTTCGTTTGCTTTCAAGAAAAACAATCTATTATCATTTATCGATATGGCTATAGTCGTTGCATGCATGAATCACATGGATATATATACTGAACATGAAATTTGCAATGCACATGATAAATAATACCTTTTCACTTCAGAGTCGGCGCGGCATGAGGTGGTGGATAAGTCGACTTCTTTAATGTTACTATTTCTTTTTGAAAGTAGTCATCATAAAAATCAAGACCCATTTTTTTTAAACAATTTAGCAAGTCTACAAGAAAGATAGACCTGCTCTGATACCACTTTGTAACATCCCAATTTCATAAAAATAAAAGTATACGATATGCGATTTATTAAAGTGTTAAAAAATAAACCCAATCTTGAAGACGCATTTTCAAAGGAAAATAAATACTATGACTTGTCATAAATGCGGAATACTCATGAAAACCGTGTCCAAAAATTTAAAAACAAAAAATCCATAAAAGCTATTTAGTTTTTAACATCATAAAATAAATCAAAATAAAGGGACCCTTTAAATTCTTGATTAGACTTCCACCATCCCCTTTGCCACGCTCCGACTCCTTTATTCATCTGTGGAAAACATGGGGTGAGCATTCAACAGCCCAGTGGGGATGCAATGTCTAAATTAAATACACAGTACAATCATTCATGCATACACACCTATGCTTTTCATGCTTGTACAATTAAGTACCATCGTGCTTTTCATGCTTATACAATTAAATACCATCTTGATTTTCATGCTTGTACAATTAAGTACCATCCTGTTTTTCATGCTTGTACAATTAAGTACCATCGTGCTTTTCATGCTTGTACAATTAAGTGCCATCTTGCTTTTCATGCTTGTACAATCAAGTACCATCGTGATTTTCATGTTTAACGTGTACATATACAAATAATCATACGAGACATTTAAAATAGACATGAACAAGTAAACCCCACCTTAAAAGCAATAACACTATGAAATAAATGCAAACGTGAATGAATAGTGTTCAAGTTCATCATCTCCTTCCGTATCTCTCTTTCGTCTCCCGCCGTAGAATCGGCGATCGACGGTCATGGCGGAATCGGCTTCTCTTGCTTCCTTTATTTCTCTTTCCCCTTGCTTGGTTTTTATCTTGGGTTTTGGTTATGGGGCTTAAGGTTTGAGAAGGTAGTAGCCATCATGGAGGTGTCGGTGGCGGCGGCTGTGGAGCACGACGGTGATGGTGGTTGCGGTTTTAGAGGAAGAAGGAGAAGAATAATTTGTCTTCTTGCTTGGTGTAGAAAATTGTGAATAATAACCCTAGGGGAGCTTTCAATTTATAGGCCAAGCATTCAAGGGATATATGGTAAGATAATTTGCTAAAATCTATTGCCATATATGAAGGATTTCTCTTCCCTTTCATATGTTTGATTTATTGCCATTTTTACATGATTTTTCCTTCTTGTTTCTGGAATATAATCAGAAAATATTATTCCCAAATTAGAAAAGTAGGGTTTGAATTTTGAAAAATCACCCCAAAATTGGTTCTAATCGAGCCCTAATTTTATCCCCAATTTATTAAGAACCGGGTATTACATTCTACCACCCTTAAAAATAATTTCGTCCTTGAAATTCGCTTTCTTACCTCAAATTAGAAAGTCTGGATACTTAGTGTTTCGTTTGCTTTCAAGAAAAACAATCTATTATCATTTATCGATATGGTTATAGTCGTTGCATGCATGAATCACATGGATATATATACTGAACATGAAATTTGCAATGCACATGATAAATAATACCTTTTCACTTCAGAGTCGGCGCGGCATGAGGTGGTGGATAAGTCGACTTCTTTAATGTTACTATTTCTTTTTGAAAGTAGTCATCATAAAAATCAAGACCCATTTTTTTAAACAATTTAGCAAGTCTACAGGAAAGATAGACCCGCTCCGATACCACTTTGTAACATCCCAATTTCATAAAAATAAAAGTATACGATATGCGATTTATTAAAGTGTTAAAAAATAAACCCAATCTTGAAGACGCATTTTTAAAGGAAAATAAATACTATGACTTGTCATAAATGCGGAATACTCATGAAAACCGTGTCAAAAATTTAAAAACAAAAAATCCATAAAAGCTATTTAGTTTTTAACATCATAAAATAAATCAAAATAAAGGGACCCTTTAAATTCTTGATTCGACTTCCACCATCCCCTTTGCCACGCTCCGACTCCTTTATTCATCTGTGGAAAACATGGGGTGAGCATTCAATGACCAGTGGGGATGCAATGTCTAAATTAAATACACAAGATACAATCATTCATGCATGCACACCTATGTTTTTCATGCTTGTATAATTAAGTACCATCGTGCTTTTCATGCTTATACAATTAAATACCATCTTAATTTTCATGCTTGTACAATTAAGTACCATCTCGCTTTTCATGCTTGTACAATTAAGTACCATCGTGCTTTTCATGCTTGTACAATTAAGTACCATCTTGCTTTTCACGCTTGTACAATCAAGTACCATCGTGCTTTTCATGTTTAACGTGTACATATACAAATAATCATACAGACATTTAAAATAGACATAAACAGTAAACCCCACCTTAAAAGCAATAACTTTATGAAATAAATGCAAACGTGAATTCATAGTGTTCAAGTTCATCATCTCCTTCCAGTATCTCTCTTTCGTCTCCGGCAAGTAATCGGCGATCGGCGGTCATGGCGGCAACTGGCTTCTCTCGCTTCCTTTATTTCTCTTTCCCCTTGCTTGGTTTTTATCTTGGGTTTTGGTTATGGGGCTTAAGGTTTGAGAAGGTAGTAGCCATCATGGAGGTGTCGGTGGCGGCGACTGTGGAGCACGACGGTGATGGTGGTTGCGATTTTAGAGGAAGAAGGAGAAGAAGAATTTATCTTCTTGCTTGGTGTAGAAAATTGTGAATAATAACCCTAGGGGAGCTTTCAATTTATAGGCCAGGCATTCAAGGGATATATGGTAAGATAATTTGCTAAAATCTATTGCCATATATGAAGGATTTCTCTTCCCTTTCACATGTTTGATTTATTGCCATTTTTAGTGCCCAGAGTGTTAACTCTCGGGGCATTTCCAACCTGTGCCTCGACTACAATAGCAGTGTCCTTTGCCTGCAAAGCAGTTGACACTTCAGTTGGGACAAACTCAATTGTCCGAGCTTCGTCAATGTCAGTCTACTGTGGTTCTTTTTCTTTTTCCACTTCGCCTCCTTTCTGCATTGTGGAGTCGTCTGCAGCATCCTCCGACCCTGCTGCGGTGGAGTGAGTTTCCCCCTCAGCTGGCACACCAGCTGAGTGACTGACGATCGGGTCACTTTTCTCCAGACTCCCGGCTGCTTTCGTTGAGTGCTCAGCCGTGGGGGTAGGTGGTAAAACACCATCAGTAGGGGTAGGCTCAACGTGGGTGCCCAAATTCCCAGTTTCATTGCCAAGTCCCTGGACCCATCTTCTGAAACAACTGGGGACGTAGCTGCCGCTATAGTTGTGTCAATCTGCTGCACTACTCCCAATGGGTTTGTTTCCAAGAGAGATTGTGAGGACTCTCTTGGTCCTTTGAACATTGAATGCTCATGCATTATCCTGGATTCCCTCAGAGCTTGCTGCATATCCGACTTCTCTGTTGCAGCAATGGGATCCGTGTCTTGATCACTCTCCGAGAACACATCTATATGAAGGTGAGTGTGTTCCAGAGTTCCAGTAAGAGGACATATACTGGCTTTGTCGAGTGCTTCTTCTTCCTCAGCTGCTCTGGCCTTTTCTTTCTCATTGTAGATGTGTAGAATATTCAGGCAGTTATCCTCATCAAGAGCTTGAAGAACAATGTTGAATTCGAGAAATTGCAACACCTCTTCTTCTTCCTCGATAAACTCAGGGTGTTTAAACTTCTCCCTTGAGTGGCTTAGCTTCCATGCCCGCCATTCACGTAGACGGAGCTGGATGTCCAGATATACAGGAGAGTACATGATGACATCATCATCCTCATCCTCCTCTTCCTGTCCTTCCTTTTATGGGATGGAAGGTAGCATGCTCTGCTGCTCTTCGCCTTCAGCAGCGTCCGTAGTAGGCGAAGAGACAATTTTTTCAACAGGAGATTTAGTTGTCTCAGCTGTTTCTATGTCTTCAGTTGTCCTCACTACAGCTGGGTCTTCGGTAAGCCTCTGCTCATCACCCTCAGCAGACTAGGCGGTTTCATCAATTATTTCAGGAGACTGCACTTCCTCAACAGTCCTCTTTTTTCTTATGGCTGGAGAAGGTATTTGGACTTCCTTCTCAGCCTCGGCTGCAGGGGCGGGAGACACGGCTGCTCGGGCAGGTGACTCGGCTGCAGGGGCAGGTGCATCTTGTTTCTTCGCTGCAGGGGCATTTTTCTTCTTCGCAGCTGCAGGGGCAGCTCTCTTCTTGGGAGGGGAGAAAACAACTGTGTCCTCGGGTTCAGTTGATTCCCCCTCACTTGTATCCTCCCTCTTCGCATGGGCTCTCTCCTGGGCTCCTGAAAGATTAGCCCTAAACATCTTCTTGTTTACATGGAAGGGCTTTCCATGCTGAAGAAGAATGCCATTCACTTCCATTAGGTGGCCAATTACCAGGCCGTAGCGAAGTGATCCTCCAAAGGATCCATCTTCCTTGTACGATTTGTTCCCAACATTCTGGCAAAGTCTGCTGTACACGAACTCAGCCCAGTTGACTTTCTTTCCTTCCATGATCGCGGCCATCACGATCAGCTTGGTCTTTGACAGCTGATTGAAGCTGCCAAACTTCATATCTACACACTTTGCAACGACATCCATCAGCTTATGATAGTCGTCCTTCAGTAGCTTCTTCTCGGCTGTGTAGATTACTTTCGCAGCATACTCCGGTTTGGCTACTTCTTTCCATGCAGCAGCCAAGTTAACATCAGCTTCAACTATCTCCGTCATGCCCTCAGACGGCAATAAGCAGTGCTTCGCAAAGTCCTTAGCATTAATCATGATATCCTTGCGGTAGACGGAGGACTTGATTCCTTCGTCCTGCACCTAAGCATTTATATAGAACTGTGCCACCTCTTCAAGGTAGGTGTGCGAGTACTCCAAAGTAAGAAACGACCTGAGACCGGACTTTTCTAACATATCAGCTATCTTCTTCACTAGGGTTTTATCTGAACCCTGCTTTACCATCCGTTCAAAATACACAGTCGATCCAGAGTGGATTTGCTTTGATAACTTGACAAAATCGAACTTTGGTGCCATTTGTTAAGAGTTTTACCCAATAAAACTTGATAAACTCGCTTGAGAACTGGTAGGGTTTGCGAGAGAAATGAACTTGCTTTCTTTTGCTTTGAAGATGAACAGTTTTGAGTGTGAGAGAGAGAAAATTGAAAAATGAGTATATAAGGGTTGTGAAAGGACGTGTTTTTGATTTTTGAAATTTGATAAAGATCAACAGCTCAGATTTAGCACGTCAAACCGCATTTAATTCCTCGCATTTAATGCAGCAACATTTATATCCAATCATATGCTTACTGTGGAGCTTTTGACTGTACCCGTCATTATTACACTGACGTCATCCTTAAAAACATTCCCGCTCATTAAAAACGACTACATTTTTGTCACTTAGCTCATAAATGACTCAGCTTACTTCACAAATGATTTAACTCTTATTCTCTCTTCTCATTAAGCGACTCAGCTGTCAACTAACTCAATACAGACTGACTTTCCGATATGGTTGTTTCACTTGGCTGATGTGAAAAACTTGTTTATTTCTCACCTTTTCAACTTCCATCTCTTCTGATTGAGTCTTCTGAGTATTAACTTAGCTCAATTAACCCTAGCTCATGCTTAAGCTCTTCAAACCTTGATTCACATAGAGGCTTAGTGAATATGTCAGCTAACTGTTTATCAGTTGAGATATATTCCAAGGTGATGTCTTTCTTTTCAACATGATCTCTTATGAAATGATATCTGACATCAATGTGCTTTGTTATTGAATGCAACACTGGATTCTGAGTAATTGTAATAGCACTTGTGTTGTCACACATAATTGGAATTTCTTTTTCTTCAATTTCATAATCACTCAGTTGTTGTCTCATCCATAAGACTTGGGCACAACAGCTGCCCGCAGCTATGTACTCTGCTTCAGCTGTGGATGTGGCTATTGAGTTTTACTTCTTGCTAAACCATGAAACTAACATGTTTCCAAGAATTTGACATGTACCCGAAGTACTCTTTCTGTCAACTCTACATCCAGCATAGTCAGAGTCTGAATAACCAATAAACTTGAATCCACCTTCCTTTGGATTCCATAAGCCAACTTCTTGGCATCCCTTCAAATATCTTAGGATTTTCTTAGTTGCTGTCATATGACTCTCTTTAGGTGTAGATTGGAATCTTGCACATACACCTACTGCAAAGGTGATGTCTGGCCTGCTTGCTGTTAAGTACAACAATGATCCAATAAGTGCTCTGTATCTTGTTTGATCTACAGGTTTGCCATCTGCATCCATGTCCATCTTGACTGATGTATTCATTGGTATTTTCACAGAAGATTTTTCTTCCTTACAAAATTTCTTCATTAAATCTCTGGTGTACTTTGTTTGACTTATGAAGGTTCCATCCTTCAGCTGTTTAACTTGAAGTCCTTGGAAGAAAGTCAGCTCTCCCATCATGCTCATTTCAAATTTGACTTGCATGAGATTTGAGAACTTATCACACAGCTCTTTGTTTGTGGATCCAAAAATGATATCATCCACGTATATCTGAACAAGCAGTATACTCTCTCCATCTTGAATTCTGAAGAGTGTTTTGTCCACTTTCCCTTTGGTAAATCCATTATCAGTTAGAAATTGAGACAATGTATCATACCATGCTCTTGGTGCTTGCTTCAGTCCATCTCCAAGAGTCATCTGCTCAAATCCTGGAGGTTGCTCAACATAGACTTCTTCTTCCAACAGTCCATTTAAAAATGCAATTTTCACATCCATTTGATATACAATGAAGTTGTGTGCAGCATAGGCAAGAAACATCCTTATTGCTTCTAATCTTGCAACAGGAGCAAATGTTCCATCAAAATTTATTCCCTCTTCTTGGCAATACCCTTTGGCTACCAATCTTGCTTTGTTTCTTACTACAGAACCATCCTCATTCATTTTGTTTCTGAAAACCTATTTTGTGCCTATAACATTTAGATGTGTTGGCCTTTGCACCAATTCCCATACATTGTTTCTTTCAAACTGATTCAGCTCTTCTTGCATGGCCTGAATTCAATGTGTGTCATCTAAGGTTTGAGACACATCATTTGGTTCTATTTTTGAAATAAAGCAAGTGAACATTGCTTCATGCTGAGCTTTGGATCTGGTTCTTACACCATCTCTCACATCTCCAATGACTAGCTCTGGTGGTTGGTCTCTCAGCCATCTCACATCTGGTTGAAGTGAATTAGCTGGGTTCAGCTGTCTCGCAACTGTGTTGTCTTGAGCAGCTCTTTCATCATCATTTAGCTGCAGACTTTTCAGCTGTCTTTGAGATTCAGCTATCTCCTCTTCATCTGGATTGATTTTTCTTGTTTCAACTTCAATATAAGGACTCTTCTGCATAGTTGGTGATTCAAACTTATCGCCTAACTCTTGAATGTCTTCTCCACTCACATTAGGTTCATCAAAAACCACATGAATAGACTCTTTCTCGTGACCATTGTCCTCTTGTTCAAGACTCTATAGGCTTTGCTCTCGTTGAGTATCCCAAGAAGATATCTTCATCGGCTTTAGCATCAAAAGCCTTTAGATTATCCTTGCCATTGTTATGAATGAATTATTTACATCCAAATATTCTCAAGTACCCAATATTTGGCTTTCTTCCCGTCCCGATTTCATAGGGAGTCTTTGTCACTGTCTATTAATCATGCATCTATTCGAGTATAGCATGCGGTGTTGATAGCTTCCCACCAAAATCATTTAGGCAATCCACAAACTAACATGGTACTTATGACTTTCTTGAGAGTTATGTTCATTTTTTGGCTACTCCATTCTGTTTGTGGAGTTCTTGCTTTTGAGATAACTCATGAGCAATACCATTTTCAACACAAGATCGAGTTATTATCCCATTGACAAACTCGGTTCTCTCTATCGACCTTATCTTTATAATGGTTTGGTTCTTTTCATTTTGAACTATTTTCATCAAATTTGAGGTAACTTCTTCAAAGTTTCCTTCTTTTTGCACATAAAAATTGTCCATTGATATCTTGAATAATCATCCACCACCACTAAAGTGTATTTCTTTCCACTTATGTTGGTGGTTCAACAGACAAATAAATCCATGTGCAAACAGATGCAATATTCTTGTTGATGAAGGACTAGGCTTCTCCTTGAATGAAGATTTGACCGCTTTCCCATCCGCATGCATCACATACACTTTCCTTCTTGTATATCGATTACGGCAATCCTTCCACAAGATACTCCTTGCAAGCTTGTTGATTGTCTTGAAGTTGGATGACTCAACTTCTTGTGCCACAACCAACTTGATTCGGTTGTGCTCTTTGCTAGCAGACAAGTGCTTGGTGTAGCAGTAGACCAATCTACCACATACATATTCTTCTTCCTTGATACTTGTAGCACTATTTCATTTGATTCAGCATCTTTAATCTGGCATACTCCCATATTGAATCCAACATTATAACCTTTATCACAAAGTTAACTTATGTTGAGCAAATTGAAGTTGAGTCCCTCAACATAAGCAACATCTGTGATATCTAATCCATTCTTCTTGATGGATCCAGTGCCTTTTATTTCCCCTGGATATTCATTTCCTCCAAATATAACTGTTGCGCCTCTAATCTCCTTGAATCTTGAAAGATTTTTCTTGTTGCCTATCATATGTCTGGAACAGCCACTATCCATGTACCAGGTTCCTTGGCACTCATTTTGTTCTTGAACCCGCAATCAAGAAAATTAGTTTTAGGTACCCATACTTACGGGTCCCGAGGGGTTAGTGTTGTAAGATGATCCAAATTTATAGCAAAATGATTTGACTCTAAGAGGTTGCCATCTATCTGTGCCATAATCATAATTCACTTTGGCAAATTGCTTGGGGGTTTAGGTACATACAACTGTCTCTTTTGTTTGTATGCCTGTGTGTGTGTTTTAGCAATTGCTTTCTTTGGGTAGTTGTGATATTTTTGAGTGTAGTGCCTGGGTGCATATGTGTGCAGGTGATTGTTCTTTTGCCTTTGGAATGACCTTTGCTGAGATCTAGGTCTTTGCCATTTAGGCTTGTATTCCATAGGTCTTTTTCGATATTTCACATTGTTCCAATCAGCTTGGCTTGGATAATTTCTACCATTCCCATCTGTAGGTCCCAAGGGGTGTAAGTGTAAGGTTTATTCAACCCCCCCTCTAAACCTTACACTTACACCCCTTGGGACCTAGAAGTGGTATCGAGCGGTTGGTTCATTGAGCCTTCCGCACCTTCCAGTTCTTGAACTAGATCTCCAAACTTTTCAAAGTCCGCTTTAGTACTTAAACTTTCAAAACTCTTTTTATCATTAAAAGTTATTATCATGGAAGCAAATTTGACACGCATCCCTATGTTCACTATTGAAGAATTTGATGATTGAAAATTCATATGGAGGCTCATCTATCAAACATTACATGATGAGATGTGGATAGTGATAGAGGATGGGCCACTTTGCAAATCTTAAAGGTGAACAATTTTGTAAGAAGAGCTGCGGTGAAGGAGAAGAGGATGTAGCTCCCGGACCGGTCATGGTTGAAAAACCAAGAATCGAATGGACAAATGATGACAGGAAAAGATACAACCTGGACAATGTAGCCAAGGACATCCTTTACAAAACCTTGGACAAAGCCATGTTCAATAAAGTCAAATCATGCAAAACGGCTAAAGAAATCGGGACAAGCTAACATTGATTTGTGAAGGCTCGAGCAAATCAAAGAAAACAAATTATCGGTGGTCATGTCGACGAGAAATTTGAGAACTTCAAAATGATCTCGGGGAGAAAACCTGGATCAATCGGATGCTCGGTTCACGAGAAATCACCAATGAGCTATCTCGCACTTGGAAAGGAATATACAGAAGAAATGTGTATGAAGATCCTAAAAAGTCTTCATTTGAATGGGAAATGAAGGTCATGGCACCGAGACATTCCATGGACCTATCAAAGACATCCAACCATGAACTATTCTCGGACCTCAAAGCCTACGAGTTTGAGCCGAGAAGAAAAGACCGAGGAAGAGACAATCTATACCCAAAAAATTTGCTCTAATTGTTAAAGACGGGAAGAGAGCCGAGGTCAAAGAAGTTATTGATCCGAAGAAATAGCCCACGATGGTTAAGAGGTTCAACAAGTTCTTCAATAAGAACTACAAGAGATGAAAGGAGAATCTTCCGAAGACACTCGGCTCCTCCAAATCAAGGTAAGATAGGCCAACCAAGAGAACGGATCATCAAAAAGTTGAATATCGTAGGTCGACAATCCAAGAATGGAAAAAGAGTGATCAAAAGGTTGAATATCTATCTTTGGAACTGTAGACAACCAGGTCACTATGCCGATGATCGCCCATATCCTCGTAGTCAACAAATACGGGAATGAAGAAGAAAGAAAGGTCTTCGTGAGAAAGAAGACAAGAAAAGAGAAAGGCAATGTTGGGCTCGAGAGATCTGGCAAAAATGCCAAGTCAAAAGACATAGCCGATCAGAGAGCGGTGAAGCCGACTATTCAAGTGACTCGAAGAAGAAGCCCCGATCCGCTTGATGGCCAAGGAACAAGATCAACTCGACCAAGAAGATGAGGTACACTCTAACTCATCAAACTCGGACTCTAGTGATAGTGTCGTGACACACACACTTCATCACCCACTCGATCTTTATGATTCATTAGGCAAAATGATGAAAGATTTTGAACACATTAAATCCTCACACACACTATTAAATGAGGAAAACAAATTTACTCAAGAGCAAAACTCAAAGCCGACTAAGGAGCCGAGTACTCTAAGTCAAATAGCCGATGAGAATGAAAGTTTAAAAGGCCGAAAATGCTAAATTAATAAGCAGAAATTGCTGCCATAGAGGAGAGGGAGAATGACCTCAAGAATGTTATTGCCTCATTCACTAAGGCATCTAAATCATTGGATGATCTTATTATGAGTCAAAGAGAATGTGGAGACAAGACAGCTTAGGATTTAATTCCTCCGTGCTATGTAAACCTCAAAAGTAATTTTGGAAAAAGGATCTTCAAGCCATGAAGAGTCTAAAAAATCCAAAAATCTAAATGTTGCACACACATTCACTCCAAAGCACAATTACAAGCAAAGCGGCCTTGGTTATAAAGGAAAAGGAAAATGACTAGTTGAGTCTTTTGAAAGGACAGTGAGAAGAGATTCACCGAGTTCCTCAACAAACTCCAAGCGAAAATACTCTGTAAAGAAGAAACAGAGCTACCAAAACCCAGAAAATCTATAAAAGAAATACATATGATGGGAATGGTAGAAAATATCCAAGCCAAGTGATTGGAATAATGTGAACTATCGCATAGACTTATGGAATATAAGCCCAAATGGCAAAGGCCTAGAACTCAAAGAAAGGCCATTCCAAAAGTACAAGAGCTTTCATCAAACACACATATACACCTAGGCACTACACTCGAGAGACACCACAATTACCCAAAGAAGGCGATTGCTAAAACTTATACACAGCATACGGACATACAAAAGAGACAATTTTGCATGAACCTAGAATCCCCAAGCAATTTGCCAGGATTAATTATGATTATGGCATCGATAGATGGCAACCCCTTAAAGTCAAATCATTTGGCTATAAGTTGGTTGGATCATCTTACAATTCTAACCCCTCGGGACCTGCACAAGTATGGGTACCTAAAACTTAATTTCTTGATTACGGGTTCAAGGAACGGCTAAGTGCCAAGGAACCTGGTACATGGATAGTGGGTACATTCCGGACATATGACAGAAATAAGAAAAATCTGTTCAAAATTCAAGGAAGTCAAAGGAGCAAAAATCATATTTGGAGGAAATGAAGCTCTGGTGAAATAAGAGGCATTGGATCCATCAAGAGGAATGGATTAGAAATCACAGATGTTGCATATGTTGAAGGACTCAACTTCAACTTGCTAAGCATAAGTCAACTCGTGACAAGGGCTATAATGTTGGATTCAACATGGGTGTATGCCAAATCAATGACAATCAATCAAATGAAGTTGTGTTGCAAGGATGCGAGACAAAAGAACATGTATGTAGTAGATTGGTCAACCGCTACACACAAAGACTGTCTATTAGCAAAGAGCACAATTTGAATCAAGTTGGTCGTGGCACAAAAAGCGAGTCACCTAAACTTCAAAACGATTAACAAGCTTTCCGTAGTAGTCTTGTGGAAGGACTTCCGGACTCGGTATACAAGAAGGAGAGTATATGTGATGCATGTCGGAAGGGAAAACAAATCAAATCTTCATTCAAAGAAAAGACATGTCCATCTTCAACAAGAATATTGCATCCGCTACATATGGATCTATTTGGCCCAAAGTGGAACCGGCCAGCATAAGTGGAAAGAAATACACCTTGGTGGTAGTAGATGACTACTCAAGATATACATGGACAATATTCATGTGTAAGAAGAAAGAAACTCTCTTCAAAACTACCACAAATCGATGAAGAGGATTCAAAACGAGAAGAGCCAAACCATTATCAAAATAAGATCGACAGAGGAACCGAGTTTGTCAATGGAATAATAACTCGATGATTGTATTGAAAATGGTATTGGTCATAAACTATCAGCAGCAAGGACTCCACGTGAGAATGGAGTTGCGAGAAAGAAGGAAAAGAACTCTCAAAGAAGAAAAGCAAGGACCATGTTAGTGACGGGGTTACCAAAAAGATTTTGGGTCAAGCAATCAACACACTTGCTACACTCAAAACAAATGTATGATAAACAGACAACGGTGACAAAGACTCCCTATGAGATTTGGGTGGAAGAAAACCAAATGTTGCATATTTGAGAATATTTGGATGTAAATGCTTCATCCACAACAATGGCAAAGACAATCTAAAGGCTTTCGATGCTAAAGGTCGATGAAGGTATCTTCTTAGGATAGTAAGTGAAAGCAAAGCCTACAAAGTACTCAACAAAAGGACTATGGTTGCGGAAGAATCCATTCATGTGGTATTCGATGAGCCAAATGTAAATGGAGAAGACATTGAAGAGTCGGTGATAAATGAATCATCCAACCATACGAGAAGAGTCCCTATCTTTCAAGTCAAGCCGAATTATAAACTCGAGAAGAAGATGAGATAGTTGAACCTCAAAAACAATTTGGAAAGTTTGCGGCTCGGTGAGTACGAGAGAGCCGACCCAAAGAACACAACCGCAAGACGATCAATCCGGCTAACTTACTCCAACTCGATGTAAGATGGCCGAGAGACCATCCACGAGAACTTGTCATTGGAGATATAAGAGAAGGTGTCAAAACAAGATCCGAACTCAACAAGAAGCCATGTTCACATGCTTTATCTCATAAATAGAGCCCAAAGATGTGTTACAAGCATTGGATGACACATTGGATTCAAGCTATGCAAGAAGAGTCAATCGAGTTTGAAAGAAATAAAGTATGGGAATTAGTTCAAAGACCCACACATCAAAATGTTATTGGTACCAAATGGGTGTTGAAACAAGATGAACGAGGAAGGTTACGTGGTAAGAAACAAGGCAAGACTAGTAGCCAAAGGATATTGCCAAGAAGAAGGAATATATTTTGATGAAACATTTGCTCTCGTAGCAAGATCGAAGCTATAAGGATGTTTCTTGCCTATGCACGACTCACAAGAATTTCATTGTATATCGATGGATGTAAAAAGTGCATTCCTAAATGGTTTATTGGAAGAAGAAGTGTATGTTGAACAACCTCCAGGATTTGAGCGAGAAGACTCTTGGAGATAAAGTATACAAACTCAAGAAAGCCTTGTATGGATTGAAACAGGCACCCGAGCATGGTATGATACTTTGTCACAATTCCTAAATCGAAAATGGATTCACAAAAGGAAAAGTAGATAGAACACTTTTCTTTAATTCAAGACAAAAAGAGTATACTACTTGTTCAAATATATGTGGATGACATCATTTTTGGATCCACAAACAAAGAGTCATGGTGAAAATTTTCAAACCTCATGCAAAGTAAATTTGAAATGAGCATGATGGGAGAGCCGACATTCTTCCTTGGACTCCAAGTGAAACAAGCGAAGGATGGAACCTTCATAAGTCAAACAAAATACACCAGAGACTTAATGAAGAAATTTGGTATAGAGGAGAAGTCTTACGTGAAAATACCAATTAATACATCATCAAAATGGACATGGATGTAGATGGCAAGCTGTAGATCAAACAAGATACTGAGCACTTATTGGATCATTGCTCTATCTTACAAAGAAGGCCGGACATCACCTTTCTTTGTAGGTGTATGTGCAAGATTTCAATCGCTCCAAAAGAGAGCCATATGACGGCTAAGAGAATATTGAGATACTTGAAAGGAAGCCAAGAAGTTGGCTTATGGTATCCAAAGGAAGGTGGATTCAAGCTAATTGGCTATTCGACTCGGACTATCTTTGGATGCAGAGTTTGATGAAAAAACACCTCGAGGCACATGTCAAATGCTAGGAAACAGTGATTTCTGGTTTAGCAAGAAGCAAAATTCAATAGCCACCTCTGGTACAACGAGAATACATAGTCATGGGCATTGTTGTGCCCAAGTCTTATTATGGATGAGACAAAGAATGCGAGACAAGAACAAAGCATATCGATGTCGATATCACTTCTTAAGAGATCATGTTGAAAAGAAGGACATCATCTTGGAATATATCTCAATCGATAAACAATTGGTGACATCTTCACAAAACCATTATGTGAGTCAAGATTTGAAGAACTCAAACATGAGTTAGGGTTAATTGAGTTGGTGACACTCGGAAGGATCAAAGAAAAGAAATGGAACACAAAAGGGAAAAAAGAGTGAACTCACAAATCGCCTAAGTAAATCATTTGTATTGGAAAGACAAACGGCTATACCAAATCATTTGTTAGCCGAGTCACTAAGAGAATCGTGAGAAGAAGAGTTAAATTAGCTAAGGGATGTTTCGAGTCACTTATGAGCAAAGTGACAAAAACGCGATCGTTTTTACTAAGCGGGAATGTTTTTAAGAATGACGTCAAAGATAATGATGATGTGTACGGACATAAAGCCGCACACCAAGCTTATGATTGGATATAAATGTTGCCGCATTAAATATGAGACATTAAATGCTAAATAGGCGTGCAAGATCTAAACCGTTGATTTCGATCACATTTCAAAAACCATCCGCACGTCCTTTGATAAACCATACTTAAACCACTTCCGTCCGTTTCTCTCTCACACTACCAAAACTGTTCATTTCTCTCTCTCAGAAGCAAAGGCAAAAATTCTCTCAAAACCCTATCTATCTTCAAATCAATCTCTAAGTTTTTCTTTGATAAAATCCTGAAAAATGGCACCAACCTATGACTTTACCAAGTTAGGAAAACAAATCCACACCGGGTCTACTGTGGATTTCGACGGAATGGTGAAACAGGGGTCCGATGACACCCTAGTGAAGAAAATTCTGAGAAATTGGAAACGCCTGGTGAAATCGTTTCGATCCGAATATCCGATGACCTATGTGGATGAGGTCGCACGGTTCTACGTGAATGATGAGATTCACGATGAAGGGATAAAGTCATCTCATTCACGGAAAGCGACTCACCATCTCTTTCAAGGGTTTGGTGAACACTACTCACTACCAACGGAAGGAGCATCGTAAATTAACGGCCGATGTAAACCTGGGCCGCTTGGAAGGAAATAGCCAAGCCCGACTATCTTTGATAAAATAGTTTACACGACAAAAACAAGAGATATTTGAAGGAGGATTATCACAAGTTGTTGGACATAGTTGCCAAATGTATTGACATCAAATTTGGCGGCTTTGACCAATCATCAAAAGCAAAGTTGATCGTAATGGCCGCGATCATGAAGAAAGGAAAATAAATCGGGCTGAGTTTTTCACGACAAACTATGCCGAATGTAGGGAACAAATCCTTCAAGGAAGATGGCACATTTGGAGGATCCCTAGGATATGGCCAGTGATTGGCCGGATGATGGAGGTGAAAGGAGTCCTCTTAGACATGGAAAGGCGTTCCATGTTAACAAGAGGATGTTCGAGATCAAACCTCTCTCGGCGCACGAAGAGAGCCTACGCCAAGAGAGGCGACACGAGTGAGGGGGAATCGGTGACCCCGAGGATACTGATTGTTTCCTCTCCACCAAAGAAGAAAGCTGCCCCTGCTTGTTTGCTAAGAAGAGCGATGCTCTGCAAAGAAAGAAAGTCAAACTCGCTGCCCCTGCTGCAGAGTCACCGCCCTCGCGGCCGTGTCTCCGCCAAAGAGCAGCGTGGTCGAGAAGGACTCTCAAATACCTTCTCCGATCGTCAAAAAGAGGAGAACTGATAAGCCAAGACGGCGGCTCCTCGAAGAAAACACGAGCACCGCCCCCCGCCAAGACTAAGAAAGCGTCTCTCGAACCGAGAAATCCCTCGGTACAAACTAGAAAGACGACGAAGAATCATCAAGCGCTCCGAGCTTGAAAAACTCTTGAGTCGCCCACTCATTTGGAACAAATACTTAAATCTGCCAAGCGATCGAGTCCCAGATGTAATTGATGAAACAGCTAAGTCTTTCAAGGCGTCACAGAGGCAACTCAAGACATAGTCGTAGCCCGCGCAGCTTGAGACACAAGAAGAAGGCTGAAAGAGGCGATAGTGATGTGATGATCCTATCTCCACCTTACCCGGACATCCAAAATCGTCTGCGTGAGTGGAGGAAATGGAAATTGAGTAAATCAAGGGAACAGTTTCAATGGCCCGAGTTTATAGAAGAAGAAGAAGAATTTTTAAACTTCCTCGCCTAACTTGGCTGTGATCCAAAGATTGGATGAAGACAAGCGCACGAGATATCCTGCAGATCTTCAAGGACAAGGAGAAGGAAAGATAAGCAGAGGAAGCCGAGGCACGTGAGAAGGCCAAAGCATTTGCCCTATCTCTCGCACCACGAACACACACATCCTCTCCTTGATGTCTTCTCTCGGCGATGTGATGAGGATCCGGACTTTTGCCGCCACGAAGAGTTGCAAATGCAGCAAGCATTGCACGAATCGAGAATCCTTCACGAGCAAAGATTGATGGAGGGACCAGGAGAGTCCTCCGAACACAATGAAATTGATCCAATGGGAGTGGTTTAGCAAATCGCCACCGTTGTTGTTGCTGCCACCACTTCCCGGATCACTCGGAAGAAGGCAATAAGGGAAATGGCGATGGCGGGATAGTGGGGACCCCGGTCGAGCCAACCCCTATTGAAGGTGTTTTACCACCTTGCCCCAACGGCTGAACACTCAATAGAAACAGTCGGGAGTTTGGAGACGAGTGACCCTATTCCAAGTCACTCACTCGGTGCGCGCCGGTGGGGGAAACTCCCTCCACCTGCAAAGAAGGTCGGAGAATGCTGCAGATGACTCAACAACGAATCCGGGAGGCGAAGTGGAGGAAGTACAAACACTAAACGAACAACAAGTTGTCATCAATGAAGCTCAGGACAGTTGAGATCGTCTCTCTGAGGTGCCAATCGCTCCGAAGGCTAATGACGCCGCTTGATGCGGTCGAGGCACGAGGAAGGAATGTACAGGAGTTAACACTGGCGATGAAAGTGCAATCCATGGAGTTGAGACTCCAATGGATGCCACCACCGAAGACCCTAAGACATGGTGACACTATCGAAAGGGAGGTCAAGGCCTCATTGCAATCGAGACTCGCGAGGAGGTAATGAAGGCCCACGGGAGGTTGAGACTTCCTCGGGGTAAAGAAGTTGAAGTAGAGAACATCCCTCCCTGCTATCATCGACCCATCCGAAAAAGGAGATAAGCGCGCTTCATGATTTCCAGGATAATCTGATGTAACCTTTCTCGGGATCGGAAAGCGACGAAGAAGCCGAGTCATCATCCCCGTGATGACTCCAAAAGACTCGGTGCGGATGTTCCAAGCACGAGCAAGTCGATCCCAAGACTACTCGTCAAACCTTTAATTTTGATGATGAGCCACCAATGGAAATCTCATCATCGTCCGATGACGCTTTCGACGAAGGCCGAGGACCGTCTACTCAATTGGAGAAATCGGTGAGACCAACGAAGCTGTTGAGACAGTGAGGCTCGGCAAGCTGGGTCCACTTCACAAAAGACCCCAGTGAGACAGAGTCCGCTGCGCAGAGCTCCCCAAGCCGCAGAGAGGTTCGACTCCAAAAGGAACTTCACGCGCACCTCTCATCATTGAACAAATACCGGTTGGCCGTGATGATTCCTTTATAGAATCTTTTCCTTTTTCTCTCGGAGGTACCAGGACCTCCCGAAGAGTCGAGAACGAGCTCGCACGCTTCCATAGACCAGCTCATGTTATTCCATCAGGCACCATTGTTCCGGTGATTATGATTTTGTTTTGCATGACCATCACCTACAACGGAAGAATCAATCAAGTTCGCGAAAGTGTTCAAGGCATTATTTCTTTGAGATTGAACGGATGGAGAGGCATCGAGGCCTCTATGGACATGCGGATCGACAACAGAGATGCCAATCTTACTGCTTGACTTAAGAGGCATAACAGTCCGGATCGGGAATGGTGGCAACAACAACAAACAATGCGTGTGGAACAAGTTAGATACTTGAGGACATTGTTCAACAAGGCTGTATGGTATGGAGAGCTGAGAATGCTGATGCAAAAACGAAGTTGAGAGAACACATTGAGCACATGCATGAAGCTCACACTGCCGAGATAAAGCTGCTGCGTGAGCAAAATAAGAGTGATCTACAGCGTTTGGAAGAAAACATGAATAGAAAATTCAGCCTTCTCATGGCTGAGATGAAGCTGATTTCAGCAGAGTCCAACGCTACTCGATCCGAATTTCGTGCCGCATACTCAGCTTGGCCGGACTCGAGATAGAACTCTACCATCAATGCCAAGCTCGACTTCCGCTTGCAAGATATGTTTCAGTGTCCCTCTCTCTTTTGATGATGCCAAAAAGGGGGAAGAGGAATACCTTAACGCACAGAAGAGATCTGAAGCTGAAAAAGAGGATGCAGCTGCGAAGGGAAAGACAGCTGAGGAAGCGCTGAAACAAAAGAAAGGAAAATCTGTTGAGGGGGAAGGATCGAAAGATGTGACCTTGATGATTGCACAAACCCCCCAACAAGGTCTTGTCACGGTGACATTATCGACAAACTCCCTGTGACTCGCCACTCCAACACTCGCTATATCTATGGTGAAAAGAGAAAAAGCAATTGAAGCAGGGATGGAGGAAGTGGAAGGAAGAATGGATGCCGGGTTATGAACATCTTGAAACAACATGGAGGCATTCCGAGAAGCGAGAGACACTTATGCCATCTCGGATGTCGGGACAGAGCCGCGATCGAGTTGATGAATTTAAAACGCTCGCATCTCGAAGGATATTTTGCAAATATGTCTATGGCTCAAGCTTGGGACTTGTCTTGGGAAAAGGGTCTCACGTTATGTGAAGAAGGCGACAGCGGCAGACTACGGCGATCACTCTGCTGGTCACTCCGCTGGTCACTCATTTGGAAAGAAGAAGACCCCAAGACAATACACGCGCCCAAAGGTAGAGGAGGAAGCGGTGGTGGAGGAAGAGGTTTGGACCAGGCCTCGCCCAAAAACATTGAATACGTAGATCCAGGCAAGAAAGGAGAGATCTCTTGGGTTGGTCTTGACCAAATAGCAAATTTGCAAGTGGCTAAAAGTAATGTTGAGTATGCAAAAAGAATAGAAGAAGAAAACAAGAGACAAACTCGGTTATGGGAGGAAAGACAAGAAAGATTAAGAAGAGATGAAGGCTGCCGAGGAAGGCATATGAAAAGAAGAAGAAAAAGCGGTGACGATGAGAAAAAGAGAAGAAGAGCAAAAGATCTTGAACAAGATGAAAGAAGGAGACGAAGGAGATGAAGTGTTGTTGTCCACCCCTTCATTTATTTTATGATGTAAATACATACCATGTAAGTCTTACGTAATAAAGCTATAAATTCTTTATTTTTGGTGTGTAGACAAATGTTTGCTCGATACACCTTGTAAACTTGATTGTGTAAAAGAACAAGAATGTTATGATCAATAAAAAGATTGATTCTACGCATACATTCTATGTGAATACATTATCCGTATGTATCTTTGCTATTTGCATTTTTGAATGGTTTAAGTTTTGGCATCATCAAAAATGGGGAAATTGTTAGGAAATTTATTGTTTAGATTTTGATGAATGCCATGTAAAACTTAGAATAGGATGTTGGCACCCCATTTTTGTTGTAAAATGCATTGTAATAAATAGTGGCCAAAGCCAAGTGAGTTAAGTCGGCCTACGCCCTAACATGCAAGAAGACAATGGAGACTAGAAGGAAGACTCATTGCGAGGCAGTGAGTATGGCAAAGAAGAGTAGCGGGAACTCTCATCGATGAAGCGGTGAGATGCGGTGAGTGAAGCATCGTCAAGTCAACTCAAGAAAAGCCAAGTCTCAAGTTGAAGTGACGAGAAGAGTCATCCAATGATTGGAAGGCGACTCTAAGTCACCTGGGAAAGCAAAGAAATGCGGTCAAGTCGAGATAATCTGAAAAAGATCCGTAGCACATAAATCAAGAGAATTACTTAAACAAGTAATATCTCCATACCACCTTTATCGGAGTGCTCAGTCCCGAGAAGCGTGCAAGAGGAATAAACCGATGGGAAGCATTACACCGTGTCGAGAACTACCGAAAAGGTGAAGAAAAATTCATACGAGGAAATGGCAATTCAAGATTTGCAACAAGACAAGCCAACATTGCGCAAGTGACTTTCAAAAATAAGCTATCTCTTCAATGGGCAAATTTTTGAAAGATCACTATAAAGGTCGAGGAGTTTATTTGAGAAAAAAAAAAATACACAAGACGGACTGAACCAAAAACGTTCAAGCAATTATTAGAAAATGCGAAACATTCTCAATCCTCAAGCCTACACTACGAAGAACATCAATCAACACTCACTGTGAAGGAAAGATACCTTCAATCGGTTGAAGAGGAAAATCTTGAAAAATCAAGGGGTCTACATTCCACGAAGGATTGTAGGAAGGTTCAAGGTCGAACCAAGTCTTAAGCTTTTGGAGGGCTTCGTGATCAAATCAAAGAGCTTGAGCAAAGTGTAGTTTGTGTAGTAAAAAGGCAGCTGCCTGTGAAGAAGGCCGAGTCGTCGAGAAGCCCGGTGAGTGATCAAGGCGTCTCGATCGAGTCCCAAAGGATCAAGTCATTTGTGTGATCAAGACTTGTATATCGATCATTACCACTTTGTATCTTGATCAATACCTAGTGGATTCCTCCAGGAGTTGGAGAAGAGAGGAGTAGAAGAATTACCCCATCTTGAACCTCTATAAAAATTTCATTGTGTCATTTACATTTCAAAGAGCACTTTAATTCTGCATTTTAATTGTTTAAATCTTTGATAAATTTGCTATCCACTTGATAATTTCTAAGTACTAAACCAAGCACTAAATCCTTGCTTAACCAAACTTAAGGGTTTAAGTCTTCGCTGAAAACAAACCACGAGTTGAGTTAATTTAGACCCAACGGTGAGTTATTCCATCAACGGCTCAATTGAGTGTTGAGAGACTAACTCTCTTGTTGGTCTAAATTAACTCAAATCGTGGTTTGTTTTTTTGGAAGACTTAACACCCTTAAGTCTGGTTAAGCAAGGATTTAGTGCTTGGTTTAGTACTTATAAATTATCAAGTGGATAGCAAATTTATCGGCAGATTTAAACAATTAAAATGCAGGAATTAAAGTGTTGAAATGTAAATGACACAATGAAATTTTTATAGAGGTTCAAGATGGGGTAATTCTTCTACTCCTCTCTTCTCCAACTCCCCGGAGGAATCCACTAGGTATTGATCGATACAAAGTGGTAAGTAGCGATCGGATACAAGTCTTGATCACACACGGTGACTTGATCCTTTGGGACTCGATCGAGACGCCTTGATCACTACCGGCGGCTTCTGACGACTCGCCTTCTTCACAGCGGCCGCTTTGCTACTCTCACTTGCTCAAGCTCTTTGGATTTGATCATGAAGCCCTCCAAAAGCTTAAGACTTGGTCCGACTGAACCTTCCTACAATCCTTCGTGGAATGTAGACCCCTTGATTTTTTTTAGTATTTTCCTCTTCAAGCGATTGAAGTTATCTTTCCTTCACAGTGAATGTTGGATTGATGTTCTTCGTAGTGTAGCTTGAGGATTGAGAATGTTTCGGATTTTCTAATAATTGCTTGAACGTTTTTGGTTCAGTCCGTCTTGTGTATTTTTTTTTCTCAAATAAACTCCTCGCCTTTTATAGTGATCTTTCAAAAATTTGCCCGTTGAAGAGATAGGCTTATTTTTGAAAGTCACTGCGTCGTTCGTTATCTTGTCTTGTTGCGATCCTTGGAATTGCCATTTCCTCGTATGAATTTTTCTTCACCTTTCGAGTTCGACACGATGTAATGCTTCCCATCGTTTATTCCTCTTGCACGCTTCTAGACTCGAGCACTCCGATAAAAGTGGTATGGAGATATTACTTGTTTAAGTAATTCTCTTGATTTCTCGTGCAACGGATCTTTTCGATTATCTCGACTTGACCGCATTTCTTTGCTTTCCCGAGGTGACTTAGAGTCGCCTTCCAATCATGGATGACTCTTGTCACTTCAACTTGAGACTTGGCTTTTCTTGAGTTGACTTGATGATGCTTCACTCGTTGCATCTCACCGCTTCTTCGATAGAGTTCCGTCTACTCTTCTTTGCCATACTCGGTGTCTCGCAATGAGTCTTCCTTCTAGTCTCGATTGTCTTCTTGCATGTTAGGCGTGGCCGACTTAACTCACGGCTTGGCAACCCTATTTATTACAATGCATTTTACAACAAAAAATGGGGTGCCAACATCCTATTCTAAGTTTTACATGGCATTCATCAAAATCTAAACAATAAATTTCCTAACACCATCATAGGTGTTTCTTTGATAAAACTTCTGGGGTTTTTGGTAGCTCTGTTTATTCTTCACGGAGTACTTTCTATTTGGAGTTTGCTGAGGAACTCTGCTGGATTTCTTCTCAGTTGTCCTCTTAGCGTACTCAACTTGCTGTTTTCCTTTCCCTTTATATCCAAGGGCAGTTTGTTTGTGGTTGTACTTTGGAGTGAATGTGGGTGCAACATTTGGTGTTTTGGATTTTTGAGATGCTTCATTACTTGAAGATCCTTTTTTCCAAAATCACTCTGGGAGTTTGACTGTGTACAAAGGATTTGAATCCTATGCCAGTCTTATCTCCACATTCTTTTTGACTCATAATAAGGTCATCCAATGATTTAGATGCCTTAGTAAATGAGGCAATCACATTTTTGAGATCATTTTCCCTCTTTTCTATAGCAGCTATCTCTGCAATTAGTTTAGCATTCTCAGCCTTCAGCTCTTTGTCTCAGCTATGTGACTCAAAGTACTCAGCTCCTTAGTCAGCTATGAGTTTTGGCTTTTGAGGTGGATGTTTTCCTCATTTAATAGTGTGTGTGAGGATTTAATGTGCTCAAAGTCTTTCATCATTTTGCCTAATGAATCATAAAGATCAGTGGGTGATGAAGTGTGTGTATCACAATCACTATCACTAGAATCTGAATGAGATGAGTTAGAGTGTACCTCATCTTCCTGGTCTGGTTGGTCTTGTTCTTTAGCCATAAGACAAATCAAGGCTTCTTCTTCAGAATCACTTGAGTAGTCATCTTCACTACTCTCTGAATCAACTGTTTCGTTTGACTTGGCTGTCTCAGCTGTCTCAGCAGCTAACATGGCCTTTTTCTTTTCCTGTCATCTTTCTCTGAAGACTCTTCTTTCTTCTTCATTCTTGTATTTATTGACTACTGGATATGGACAGTCAATAGCAAAGTGTCCTGGTTGTCTGTAGTTCCAACACAGGTTCTCAGCTCTTTGGTCATTTCTTTCAGTCCTTGGATTTTCAGTTCTCTGATATTCAACCTTTTGATGCTCAGCTCTCTTGGGTGGTCTATCCTCCCTTGACTTGGAGGAGTTGAATGTCTCCTGGAGGTTTCACCCTTGTTTTTTTGTAGTTCTTATTAAAGAACTTGTTGAATCTTTTCACCATCAGGGCTATTTCCTCCTGATCAATAACTTCCTTGACTTCAACTCTCTTTCCATCCTTGACTATTAGTGCAGCTGTTTTGGGTACATCTGTCTCCTCTTGATCTTTTCTTCTCAGCTCAAACTCATAAGCTTTGAGATATGAGAATAGTTCATGATTGGATGTTTTTGATAGGTCCATCGAATGTCTTAGAGTCATGACCTTCATTTCCCATTCAGCTGGGAGGCTTCTCAGAATTTTCATACACATTTTCTTTTGTGTATACTCCTTCCCAAGTGCTAATAGCTCATTTGTGATTTCAGTGAATTTAGCATCCAGCTGATCCAGCGTTTCACCTGCAAGCATTTTAAAATTTTCAAATTTCAGACAAAGAATAGACAATTTATTTTCTTTAATTTGCTCAGATCCTTCACAAATTAAAGTTAATTTATCCCAGATTTGTTTTGCAGTTTGGCAACATTTGACTTTGTTGAACATTGCTTTGTCCAAGGTTTTATACAGTATGTCCTTGGCCATATTGCCCAAGTTGTATCTTTTTATGTCCTCGTTTGTCCACTCAGTCCTTGGTTTCTCAACCATGGCTGGTCTTGCCTCTCAGCAGCCTTCTTCTCCTTGTGCGCAATGCTCTCCTTACTGTTTGTGTTCACTTTCAATATTTGCAGTGGCCCATCCTCTATTACTATCCACATTTCATCGTAAAGCAGATAGATGAGCCTGCATACGAATTTTCAATTCATCAAATTCCTCAACAGTGAACATAGGAATGCGTGTCAAATTTGTAAGTCCAAGCGGCTACGATAATCTAGAGGGGGGTGAATAGATTATCTCCATCTTTTCGATTTCGCCCTCTTTTCGAACCGAATGCTCAAAGACAATAATAAAAGTGCGGAATGTAAATAGCACACGTCGATTTATAGTAGTTCAACCCACCTAGGGCCTAATCTACTACCACCCCAGTATATCCGGGATGGATTTCAAAAAGAAAAAGAATTTTATTAATTACCAAAATTAATACAAACTCAACTTACAACACCTTGAAGAGCACCACACTCTTCTTCAACACCACCTTTGGAGATTACCACAATCTCCCTTTGAAGATTACCACAATCTTCCTTCAACGGCACCTTGTGAAGATTACCACAATCCTCAACTTTGAAGAATACCAAATTCTTCAATACCTCAATAAGAAGATCACCACAATCTTCTTGCACCTATCACCTAGATCATCCAAGTGTGTTCTTACCACAAGAACACTCACAAGGATATCTTGTGTTGAATGATAACCAAAAATCAAGATTACAACTCAATAATGAATATTACAATTTGAGTGCAAAGTGTAATCAAGAATAGCCTAGACCTCAAGGATGTGAAAGTGATAAGCTAGACAAAATTACAACAAGAATAATAACAATGAAGAACAAATATTTGCTTGAAGTGTATATTGTTGTGTTGTATCTCAATTGTTGTATTGGTTGCTCCAAAACTTCCTCTGTTTATAGGAGATGATTGATTAAGCATAGGCTCCTCTTGGGAATTGAAAATTTACAGAAAAATACAATTAAAATCAAGAATATAGCTGTTAGAAATCAATCCCACATTTTAAGGAAAGTTTGTCTGCTGTCAAATGGTCAGAATTTTGCTGTCAAAAGATAGGGCGACCGGTCGCACAGAAATAGAAGTTTGAAACATAACACAGTAAGTTTACATAGGGCGACCGGTCATAGGGTACTTCAACCGGTCGACCCTGACTTCAACCGGTCCCCCTCTTTAGTTTTTTGAGAATGCAAGTTCTGTTTCAATTAAACGTCCAGGTACCGGTCGACGTGGGTGTCGACCGGTCGACGTCACCGATCGACACCCTGGTCGACCGGTCGACCTGGTCGTTTTTCTGCTCCGTCTCATTTTGTGATTCAAAATTCATCTTCAGGTACGAGTTGCCCTATAGGGCGACCGTTCGACCTCGAGACATAAATGTTTTCCAATTTTTGTCAAAAATAAAACTCAAGAAATACTCCGAAAATTTAGTAAAAACATTTTAAACCAATCGGGAGTATTTAGACAACATTTAGGAACCTTGTTTTGAAGTAAAAACTTATAAACATAAAATCATTAAAAGTGTTGTCCAATTTTATCTAAAGTAAAACTTGAAGAAATACTCCGGAAAATATTAAAACCATTTTAAATCATTTAGGAGTATTTGGACAATAATTAAAAAAACATTGTTTTGGTGTAAAAATAAAATCATCAAAATTAAGATAAAAACATGTATCAAACAATCTCCCCCTTTTTGATGATTACAAACCAAAACAATTTTTAGAAATATTAGAGGGATAATTTTAAAAACAATTTTTCGGTAAAAACATCTAACCGTTTGGAAGCAACCAAAACTTCCAAAATACATAAGCAACCAAGAAAGGGAGTAATTATATTCAATAATAGGCATAATAAGCACAAGCTCCCCCTATCAACAAGCACATCAAGAATAATGTAAAAGCAATTAACCATAAGCCAAAAGCTAAGCTTTTACATAATCTTCAAGAGCTTATAAGCTCCCCCTGTCAACAAAACTTCATTAGACATGTATAAGAGTCCATCAAGCAATAATTGGACTAAATATAATTCACAACTTATGGCTTTAAAGAGCCATAGCTTATAGCTTTTATAACGAGCTTTTATTGGCTTCTTTGAGCTAATGAGCCAATTTCTGTTTCTCCCCCTTTGGAATCAACAAAAAGAATGTTAGGATGATAAAGACATCATACAAATACTTCAAAGTGCGCTAAGGAGATGGTTTATCAACCATTGAGCAATTTAAGCTTAAAAACCAAAGAAGAAAGGGAGAAATGCACCATGAAGAGTTCATATGCTCGGTTTATTTGCCAAAACATGATCTCAATAAGAATTGAAGACTTTTTGAAGCAAGAGACTTATGTAGAAGTTGAAAATATCATTGTGACATTTCATCGAACACTTTGTGGGCGTGAAAATTAAAAGAAGTTGTATATAGCCCATGTAAATGATTCAAGCCAAAAATTTTCATTACCAAAACACGTCATACAATACAACAATATGTCTAAGCCCATCAAGATCATATGCAAAATATAGCAAGAGAAATACAAGAAAGTTATAAACTCAAGGGTTCAATCCAATTGAGATAATATTGGCCAAAAAGATCAAGGCATTGCGAATGCCATCAAGCAAAAATTAAAGAGCCATCAAGTAATACAAGTCAAGCATCAAACAATGCATATTTAGACATTACAAATGTCCCAAATAATCCATCTAAACAAAATGATCAAGACATAGCATATGCATTTAAAAAATTAAAAGAAGCACTTTTACCATCAAGTACTTCATACCAACAACAAACTATGCTAAACTAGAGTATTTTTACCATCAAATACTCCATCAAAATCATGATCATCCACAAGTCATTATCAACTCGCTATTTTAACCCTTCCAAGAAAACGAGCAAATCTCATTAGTGCAATAGAGTTTTACAAAAAGTTCATAAAAATACAAAACAACAAGAAAGAAAATGCTAAAAGGTAAAGGGGTGGGGACATCAATCCTCGTCCGAAGAGAAGCAAGTTCCGGGAATAAAATCTTTGATGAGTTTCTTCAACTTGCCGATTGATTTTTGCATTTTCGAGGTCTTTTGCTCCAAAGCCTCATACATAGCTTCATGAAAAGATCTTAAATCATCAAATTCGGCTTGGGTGTACCTCCTAGAAGGTTGAGCACCGGTATTACCCTCCGGATTGCTCTGTTCGCCTTCTTCTGCCAATCTCGCGGCCTCGGCATCATCAAAGAAGTCGTTTGGATCTGGGGAATCTTGGCCTCTTCCTCTAGCCATCTTAGTTGGTCGGATGTCCATATTTTTGCGCACAGTGACCATTTGGGAGATATTATCAATGTCAAAGTCATTTTGAAATACCTCTGAATTACATTCCGACGAAGGTAGTCCCGATTGTATAAGAAGTTTACAAATCCAATTGCCCATAACAAACTTCTTATTTCATTGAGTGATAGACTCAATTAGACATTGAATAAGAATGGCTCCAAAGTTAAGCGGTTCCCTTCTAGCAATCTTATAAGTCAAAAAATAGTCCATGTTGCTAGGCATTTTACCCGCTTTTCCACAAATACAGTAGGCGACAATAACAGATAAAATACGGTGCTAAAGTGTCATCGCCAACAATGAATACTTTGGCCATACGCCCAAATAGGTCTTAACTTCTCTCATAGACACCCCCAACATATCATCATTCCAAATAGCACAAGAGAAAAAGTCCCAACCACCTTCTCTAACATGTAGAAACCGACAAATATCATTAGGTGTCCACCTAAAGTGACGACCTTTTACATACGAATTTACCGCAATAGGCTTTCTATCAACATCATATTGCACCCACATATTTGCATAAAAATGTTGGATAATATCATCATCATACAAAACATATGCATGCTCCCATAAAAATATCCAACCTTGCTCCTCAAAGAATCCTCTAATAGTCGGATATTCATTAGCAAATGAATTAAAACGACAAATTTTAGTCCGAGCAATCGACTTTCCACCCATTCCCGAATCTTCATAGTACCACTCCGCATATTTATTGATGAAATTAAGAACATTATTAGAATGGGGAGCTTGAGTAATAAAAGATTTCTTACATTTTGCCCAACGGCAATTTTTGAGTGAAATTGTCCCGCGGACTTCGGCAATTTGGGCCCGAGAGAGTATGGGATTTTGAATGTCATCACGTTCTTGAGCCACGTTCCTTTGGGCAGCTCGAATATCCCTTTGTTCGGCTTCGTCTTGTCGATTTCTCGTGGGATTTTGACCGGTAGAATTTCTTGGAGGTACCATATATGAAAGATTCTTGCAAAAATAAGTGGATTAGCAACAAGAATTACAAGAATTGATGAAGAAATGAAGATATTAGGAGAAGGGGGTGATAGCAGCTGCGTGAGGGTTTTGGGAGAAAACTTGTGTTCTGTTTGAGAGCTGGAGACAGACGGGATTTATTCCAAAAACTTTACCTGGGCGACCGGTCGAGGTGGAGTGCGACCGGTCGACGTGCAGGGCGACCGGTCGCCCCTGCTTTGACCGTCCCAGTGCAATTTTTCATTCTCCAGGTTTTTCAAAAATTCGATTTTTCACCCCAAAAGTTTTAAAACTTTGCAAAAAATAATTCTGGACCAAGTCCCACAAAAAAAACGGGTTTCGGGAAAACATATGTTCGAGAAAATCGAGATTAATAAGTAGTGCCCTTTTTTAAAAAAATTTTGCAAAATCAATTTAGGGGCACTTAAGGGGTTAAAATGAAATATCTTGAAAGATATGTGCATAAGCCAATGAATATGAGATATATATCCTACACACTTCTTAAACAAAATTTGCACAATAGCACAAGTGTAGGCAAGTAATAGGAGATATCAAGAATAGAGCTTATGCTATAAAAATACATAAGAGATAATAAACCACATAAGTCTAATTAAATGCACAAGAGTTTTAGAAACATCATGCGAGGTCTTCTTTTTTAAAAAAAAATTTGAAACTCACAAATATATTGAAAACCTAAATTTAAAAATAATGAAAACTCTTTTGCAATAAAAACATGCATACTAACAAAATAAAATGCATATTTAAATGGGGAGATACGGTTTACCAATTTCGCCATTTCCATGGGTTGTGCCGTTCCCATTGTTGATGATATCTTCCCCTTTAGAAGTCACTTTGTTGATGATGGCTTCTTTGATTACTCCATTTCCAAGATTTTTGTCCTTCCCATTGTTGATAGTCTCTTCTTTTTTGAAAATCATCTTGTTGATGATGTCTTTGCCATTTCCAAGGATTGTGTTCTTCCCATTTTTGATTATATCCTTTTCTTGGAAATTGATGAAAATGTTTTCTCCTTTGATCAAATGAATTGGTCATTTGATGTCTTCTTGGCGGTATGAATTTTCTCCGATTATTATTTCGTCGGGTACCTAATACAACATTATTTTGTGGTACCCTCAAGTTCTTGGGTCCTTTAGGATTAGCTTTGAGACTTTTAGGTCTCCAAAAATAATTAGAGCTATTTCTAGCCCGACAAGTATTTACCGTATGACCCTTTTTACCGCAATAAAAGCAAGTAATAGCTTTAGGAGCATAAGGACCAATATGCTTAGAGACTTGATTCTTTTTCATATGATTAACATCATTAAGCTTATGATCAAGTTCTAATTTCGCATTATCACAACAATCAACAATTTCATCGGTACTCAAGTTGGATTTAGATAAATCATTTTTCATGCAATTAATATCCTCAATAAGAGTACTATTTTGTTTCTCAAGGTTTCTAACCTTGTCAAGTGTGGTGGTGTGAGCACATGATAGTGATTCATAGGAAGTAAATAAGTTATCCTTTTCAGTTTTCAAAACATTGAATTCCTTTTTCAAATTTTTGTACTTAACAAGTAAATTTTGGAATTCGTTTTGAAGATCATCAAAATCATTTTGCAAATCACTATAATCATTTTGAATAACAATATCATAAGAAGTAGAGGGTTTAAGACATACCTCGTTTTCTTCTTCGATGCCCATAAAACAATATTCAACTTCTTCATAGTTGGAAGTTGTAAGAGGCTTGTTCCTTAGATTTGAGCTTGTATCCCTTTGAGAAGTAGATACGTTTGTTTGACTCCTTTGATTTGCAAATACTCCATAGATGGCTTCTAATTTTTGCCATACTTCATGTGCCGATCGAATTCCTACGATATGTTCATATTCCAAGTTAGTAAGTGAACAATACAAAATATTGAGAGCTTTACCGTTTAAGGAGATGATTTTCTTCTCTTCATCATTTAGCTCTTTGAGGCCTTTGGAGGTGTGTGGTGTGTCTATCATCGGAATGGATTCTCCATTTATGACGGTGTTCCAAATATCAAACCCGCAACCTTGTAAATAACATTCCATTTTTTTTTCCAAAATATAAAATTTTTGGAATCAAACCGAGGTGGCTTGGTGGTGGAGGTGCCGGAAAGATGAGCTTCATTTGTAGCCGACGATCGTTCCTCTTCACTCGCGATGTGAAACGAGCTTGCCAAAGAGTTTGGCTCTGATACCACTTGTAAGTCCAGCGGCTACGATAATCTAGAGGGGGGTGAATAGATTATCTCCATCTTTTCGATTTCGCCCTCTTTTTCGAACCGAATTCTCAAAGACAATAATAAAGATGCGGAATGTAAATAGCACACGTCAATTTATAGTAGTTCAACCCACCTAGGGCCTAATCTACTACCACCCCAGTATATCCGGGATGGATTTCAAAAAGAAAAAGAATTTTATTAATTACCAAAATTATAAACTCAACTTACAACACCTTGAAGAGCACCACACTCTTCTTCAACACCACCTTTGGAGATTACCACAATCTCCCTTTGAAGATTACCACAATCTTCTTTCAACGGCACCTTGTGAAGATTACCACAATCTTCATCTTTGAAGAATGCCAAATTCTTCAATACCTCAATAAGAAGATCACCACAATCTTCTTGCACCTATCACCTAGATCATCCAAGTGTGTTCTTACCACAAAAACACTCACAAGGATATCTTGTGTTGAATGATAACCAAAAATCAAGATTACAACTCAATAATGAATATTACAATTTGAGTGCAAAGTGTAATCAAGAATAACCTAGACCTCAAGGATGTGAAAGTGATAAGCTAAGCAAAATTACAACAAGAATAATAACAATGAAGAACAAATGTTTGCTTGAAGTGTATCTTGTTGTGTTGTATCTCAATTGTTGTATTGGTTGCTCCAAAACTTCCTCTATTTATAGGAGATGATTGATCAAGCATAGGCTCCTCTTGGGGATTGAAAATTTACAGAAAAATACAACTAAAATCAAGAATATAGCTTTTAGAAATCAATCCCACATTTTAAGGAAAGTTTGTCTGCTGTCAAACGGTCAGAATTTTGCTGTCAAAAGATAGGGCGACCGGTCGCATTTAAATAGAAGTTTGAAACATAACACAAGTAAGTTTACATAGGGCAACCGATCATAGGGTACTTGACCGGTCGACTCGACTTCAACCGGTCCCCCTCTTTGTTTTTTGAGAATGCAAGTTCTGTTTCAATTAAACGCCCAGGTACCTGGTCGACGTGGGTGTCGACCGGTCGATGTCACCGGTCGACACCCTGGTCGACCGGTCGACCTGGTTGTTTTTCTGCTCCGTCTCATTTTCTGTTTCAAAATTCATCTTCAGGTACGGGTTGCCCTATAGGGCGACCGTTCGACCTCGAGACAGAAATGTTGTCCAATTTTTGTCAAAAATAAAACTCAAGAAATACTCCGAAAATTTAGTAAAAACATTTTAAACCAATCGGGAGTATTTAGACAACATTTAGGGACCTTGTTTTGAAGTAAAAACTTATAAACATAAAATCATTAAAAGTGTTGTCCAATTTTATCTAAAGTAAAACTTGAAGAAATACTCCGGAAAATATTGATAAGGGTCTTTTTATGCATGTTTTATGTGTATATTTGAGTAAAATTCGAGTTATTTTATTGTTAGTTTTGTAAATTTTTGATTGTACATAGTTCATATTACTCCGAGGTGATTTTATTGATGTAGATTGACCATTCGGGGCTAATTTTGGTGAATTTCGGACCATGGATTCATGTCAAAACATACCGGGGAGTTTAAGGATGCAAAAACGCTCAAAATTCCAAGCCAAACGCGTCATTTCGGGGCCTTTTTGGTCCAACATGGGCAGGGGGTGTCGGGCAACACGGCCGTGTTCCGCCGGGAGCCAAAAACTCGAAATGTTTGCACAAAACAGCCTCCAACACGGCCTGGCCATGTTCCCCAACACGGCCGTGTCCAGGAACACGGCCTGGCCGTGTTGGGAAGCACGGCCATGTCAGACTGAGTTCTGCACAATTAAACAGCACGGCCTGGCCGTGTCGGGCGACATGGTCGTGTCCGGGACCTCTTTTTGCAACTTTTCTATGCGGAATTTAGGGAAAACTCACCAACCAATCCCTTTTGGACACTTTTATACACCTTTAACACCCTATTTTGCTGAAACATGTCTCCATGTTCCCTTCCTCATCACTTGAATACAAGAATTCACCAACCAACAATGAAAGTGGGGGTGATTGTTTAACAAAAGAGAGTACTATCAATGTATTGGTGTACAAAAATGTTGCCTATAAAAGCCAAGGGTTGAAGTTGAGAGAGGCATTCATTAGATACTCAGGAAATATTCATTGTATTCATTTCATTAAGTAGAATTGGGATCAAGGGGTCTTGGAGGAGAAAGCTTGGGGCAATATTGGAGAAGAAGGCTTGGAGCAACATCATAAATCAAGAAAGAAGTCAATTGAGATTTTGAGAAAGATAAGTACACCATGTCTACAATACTTAAATCTTCTTGTGTAAT
Organism: Rehmannia glutinosa; assembly: GCA_016081115.2. Classification (NCBI taxonomy): domain Eukaryota; kingdom Viridiplantae; phylum Streptophyta; class Magnoliopsida; order Lamiales; family Orobanchaceae; genus Rehmannia; species Rehmannia glutinosa. The sequence goes on along the minus strand of CM071936.1, from coordinate 83,030,764 downwards.
TTATTCTTTGGTCAAAATCATGTGTAGCTAAACTCCTAGTGTTTGAATGTAATGAACTCTAGAATGGAATTGTGATTAAGGTGTGTATGTTTTTAATAAAATCTTCATATTTTGTGTGATTCACTTATATTATACTTCGTTCATTCGAATTGATATATGCGCAATATTGATTGAAGTTTATTTTTCATCCAGGAAATCGAGAGATTCATGGTGAAATAGAACCTATATAAGTGAAAAGAGTTGCATGCAATCCTAGATATAGGACGACATGAATCTTCTAGATTAGGGTCAAACCTAATATGGGAATTCACAAATCGTTATAATGCTGTCTTGGGGGTTTTAACTAGAAAGAGAATTCAGTTAATCAACTTGAGATTAGAAGTTTTTCGCCTTGAGAAAGGGTTTAACTTAAATTGGGAATTTCTACGGTCTACAAGACATGAGATTTTATTAAAAGGGGTTGGTTTTTGCTTAAGGGCTTATGGTTGTATTTTTAACTTGTCAAATCACAAAAACATTCTAAAGGGATTTACATTCAAACACATTTTTATCTCTTGATTTCTTATTTTACAAATCTTTCTTCATTTTTACAATTTATAATTTGTTTTCCTTTTTCATCAAACAAAAACTCTGAAAATTGTTAGATTAAATAATAAAAAGATGGTAATTATTAGTACTTACAATCCTCGTGGGAATGACACTCGGTACTCAATAATCTATACTATAAAACGATAGGTGCACTTGCCTACGGTTTTAAAGGTAGCTTTTGAGCCATCAAATATTAAAACCATTTTAAATCATTTAGGAGTATTTGGACAACAATTAAAAAAACATTGTTTTGGTGTAAAAATAAAATCATCAAAATTAAGATAAAAACATGTATCAAACAAAATTTGCTTCCATGATAATAATTTTGCTGAATAAAAATAACTTTTGAAAGAGCAAGTGTTAATGGTTTCTTTGAAATATTGGAGATCTAGTTCAGTGACCAGTGCGGAAGGCTCAATGAACCAACCGCTCTGATACCACTTGTAGGTCCCAAGGGGTGTGAGTAAGGTTTAGAAGGGGGGGTTGAATAAACCTTACCAATTTTTTGAATTTAGTCCTTTTAAAAAATATTACAGAGTTAATTGCACAGCTATGTCCTTGAGGGACAATTAAGTTAGTTAATCAGCAGAGTTAGCCACTCAACAGACTCGATAGAGCTGTTGATAGAATAACTCAGCTGTTTAGTCTAAACCTTAACTTGGTTGTGATGAGTTTTTCAGCGGAAGACTTAACACCCTTGAATTTGATTTAACTTTGTTTTAACACTTGATTTTAGCACTTAGTTCTTTATCAGTTTGATAGCAAATTATCAGCAGATATAAACTATGTGTGCAGAAATGTAAATATGCTGAAATATAAATGACACAAGTGATTTTTGTAGAGGTTCGAAGATGGGGTATTTCTTCTAATCCACTCTTCTCCAACTCCTGGAGGAATCCACTAAGTAATGATCAATTCACAAAGTGGTTATCGGTTTAGAGACAAGTCTTGATCACACAGCTGACTTGCTCCTTGGACTCAGTCTAGAGATGCCTTGGTCACACAACTGGCTTCTCGCCCGACTCAGCTTCTTCACAGGGCAGCTGCCTTGCTACTTCAACTCACTTTCTCAAGCTTCTTGGATTTGATCACGAAGCCCTCCAATAACTTGAGCTTGGTTCGACCTTCAACCTTCCTACAATCCTCCTTGGAAAGTAGATCCCTTTGATTCTTCAAAATTTTCCTCTTCAACAGTTTGAAGTTGTCTTTCCTTCATAGCTTTGTGTTGGATCGATTTCCTTTGAGATTTAGGCTTGAGGATTTTGCTTGAATAACTTGAGAATATTTTGCAGGTTACAAATTTAATAATGTTTGCTTGTTCGTGGTTCAGGTAATCAAGGTAACCTTTTCTCAATGAAATTCCTCAACCTTTTATAGTGAACTTTCAAAAATCTACCCGTTAAAGAGATAGGCTGATTTTCAAAAGTCACTTGTGTTCGTTGGCTTGTCTTTTCTTGGTTTTCAATCTTGAGATGTAGACCTTTCCTCGTATTAAATGAATGTCCAACTTTTTAGGTTCTGACACGAGGTGCAGTGCTTCCCATTGGTTTATTCTTTTTGCACGTTTCTGGGACTGGGCACTTTAAGACCTGGCAGCATGGGTGTATTACTTGTTTAAGTAATGTTCTTGACTTTTGTGCAACGGATTCTTTTCAGTTAACTCCTCCTTGCAGTTGCCTTTTTCCCCAGGTGACTTGAGTCTACTCCAATCATTGAAAGACTCATCTGTCACTTCAACTTGTGACATGGCTTCTTTGAGTTGACCTAACTGACTCTCCACACAGTTGTCCCTCAGCTGTTACATCTTCAGTCGAGTCCTTGGTCCTCTGTCTTGGGCATACTAAGTTGTTCCACAGCGGAGTCTTCACTTCACTTCTTCAGTTGACTTCTTGTATTTCCAGGCATAGCTGACTTTACTCAGCTCATTCAGCCCTATCTATTATAATGAGAATTACAAGGAAAATGGGGTGCCAACATTCTAATCTAAGTTTTACATGGCATTCACCAAAATCTACAAAATAATTTCCCAACACTTATAATAAGCTTAGTTTGTGCATGGTTCTGGATTCTTTCATAGCTTGTTGCAGTTCTGACGACTTTGTTGCAGCAACAGGATCCATGTCTTCATCACTGTCTGTGAATTCTGGAAGATGTTCGTGAGTATGCTCTAAAGCTCTTGTGAATATGCACACCTTAGACTTCTCCAAGGCTCGGGCTTGCTCGACAGCTCTTTCATTTTCCTCCTCCTTAAGAATGCAGAGAATGTCCAGATAGTTGGCTTCATTCAGGGCAGATCGAACATCACCAACTCCAAGGAATCGAAGAAGCTCTTCTTCTTCCTCGATGAACTCAGGACGAGTGAACTGCATCCTTGAGTGATCCAGCTTCCATGCCCTCTATTCCCCAAGCGCCTTTGAATGTCTGGGTAAACTAGAGAGTACATAATCACATCATCATCATCATCGATTTTATTTCCAGTTTCCAGAATGGTAGGTAAGAGACCTTGCTCTTCCTCAGATGCAGCAGCATCAGTTATAGGAGGGGAGACAACTCTTTCAACTTCAGGTTCAGTTGTCTCGGCTGCTTCACTTTCCTCAACTATTTTCCTCACAGCTGGGTCTTCGGTAGATCTCTACTGATCACAATCGATGACTGCTTCGATACATCAGCAATTTCCGGCGACTGCTCTTCTTGATCATCAGAAGTCCCAGTTTCTTTCTCCAGCTGAGTGCTGGATTCAGCTGTCTTTTCAAGCTCAGAGTGCTTGAATAGCCTTCTCTTCTTAGGGCAAACCAGTGGAATCTCTGGTTCTACTTCAGCAGATTCTTCGATGGTAGGCGCCTGGACACTTTTCTTAGAGGCAACTGCCTTTCTTGACTTGACAGTCCTCTTCTTCTTTATGATTGGGGAAGGGATTTGAGGTTTCTTCTCAGTCTCTGCTACGAGGACAGGAGTCTCGGCTGCATGGGCAGGTGACTCGGCTACACGGGCAGGGGCTTTCTTTGTCTTGGCTGCGGAGGGGGGGCAGGCTTAGATACCGCAGCTCTCCTCTTTGTTGGGGGGGGTGTAGTTGTGTCTTCGGGGTCAGCTGATTCCCCCTCACTGGTATCAGCCTTTCTGGCGTGAGCTTTCTTCTGGGCACCGGAGAGATTTGCCCTGAACATCTTCTTGTTTACATGGAAGGACTTGCCATGTCAAAGAGCAATACCCTTCACTTCCAGTAGATGGCAAATTACCAGGCCATAACCAGAGAAAATCCAAATGTCTCATCCTCCTTAAAGGTCTTGTTCAGCACATTTTGGCAGAGTTTGCTGTAAACAAACTCAGCCCAGTTGACTTTCTTTTCTTGCATGATCGCATCCATCACGATCAGCTTAGTTTTGGACAGCTGATTGAAGCTTCCAAATTTCATGTCAACACACTTTGAGACGATATCCATCAACTTGTGATAGTCGTCCTTCAACAATTCCTTCTTGGCTGTGTAGACTACTGGCGCAGCACACTCAGGTTTGGCAACTTGTCTCCAAAGCCACAGCTAGGTCGACATCCTACTCAGTGATGTCCTTCAAACCCTCCGCGGGCAACAAAAAGTGCTCAGCAAGGTCTTTGGCATTGAGTTTAATCACCTTGTTGTGGACGGAAGACTTGATTTCATCGTCCTGCACTTCAGCGTTCACGTAAAACATAGCGACCTCTTCAAGGTACGTATGAGTGAACTCCATCGTCAAAAAGTCCTTTAGGTCGGACTTATCCAACATCTCAGCTATTTGCTTGACAAGGGTCTCATCGATACCCTACTTGATCATTCCTTCAAAATCCACTGAAGATCCAATGTGGATTTGCTTTGAGAGCTTCACATAATCAAGCTTTGAAGCCATTTTCAGATATTTGTACCGAATGAAATGAGAGAAAAACTTGCTTGAAAGAACTAGGGTTCGCACAAAGTTTCAGAGAGAATGAACTTGTTTGCTTGAAGATGAATAGTTCACATGAGGAGAGAGAAATTTGAAGTTTCATATATAAGGGACGTGAAAGGACGGTTTTTACTTTTTGAAATTTTTGATCAAAAACAGCGGCTGAGGTTGGAGCTTCAAAACCTCATTTAATTCCCCGCATTAAATGAAGCAGCATTTATATCCAATCATATGGTTTACTGTGCAGCTTTTACTGTGACCGTCATTATTGCACTGATGTCATCCTTAAAAGCATTCCCGCTCATTTAAAAACGACTGCGTTTTTGTCGTTTAGCTCATAAATGATTCAACTTATATCCAAAGAGACTTAACTCTACTTCTCTCTCTTATGAAGTAACTCAGTTGTCAGCTAACTTGATACAGCTTATTTCCCGACTAGGCTATCTCACTTGGCTAAAATGTGAAACTTTATCTTTTTCAAATCTCTCGTCTTCTATCTCTGCTGATTGAGTCTTATGATTATGCTAACTCAGCTCAATTAACCCTAACTCATTTTTGAGTTCTTCAAATGTCGATACACATAATGGCTTTGTGAATATGTCAGCTAACTATTTATCAGTTGAGATGTATTCCAAGGTGATGTCTCTCTTTTCAACATGATCTCTTATATAATGATATCTGACATCAATGTGCTTTGTTCTTGAATGCAACACAGGATTCTGAGTGATTGCAATAGCACTAGTGTTATCACACATAATTGGAATCTCTTTTTCTTCAATATCATAATCTCTCAACTGATGTCTCATCCATAAGACTTGGGCATAACAGCTGCCTGTAGCTATGTACTCTGCGTCAGCTGTGGATGTGGCAATTGAATTTTGTTTCTTACTAAATCAAGAAACCAATCTATTTACGAGCATTTGACATGTACCTGAAGTACTATTCCTGTCAACTCTACATCCAGTATAGTCTGAATCTGAGTAACCAATCAGCTTGAATCCACCTTTCTTTGGATACCATAAGCCAACTCCTGACATCCCTTCAAATATCTTAGGATTCTCTTAGCTGCAGTCATGTGGCTCTCCTTTGGTGCAGATTGAAATCTTGCACATACACCTCCGCAAAGGTGATGTCGGCCGCTTTCATTTGTTAGATAGAGCAATGATCCAATGAGTGCTCTATATCCGGTTTTGGTCATGACTTTACCATCTGCATCCATATTCATCTTGACTAAAGTATTCATTGGAATTTTCACAGAAGACTTCTCTTCCATACCAAATTTCTTCATTAAATCTCTTGTATATTTTGTTTGACTTATGAAGGTTCCATCCTTCATTTACTTGACTTGAAGTCCTAGGAAAAAAGTTAGTTCTCCCATCATGCTCTTCTCAAATTTACCTTGCATGAGGTTTGAGAACTTGTTACACAGCTCTTTATTTGTGGAACTAAAAATGATGTCATCCACATATATTTGAACAAGCAGTATACTCTCTCCATCTTGAATTCTGAAGAGTGTTCTTTCAACTGATGTCTCATCCATAAGACTTGGGCATAACAGCTGCCTGCAGCTATGTACTCTGCGTCAGCTGTGGATGTGGCAATTGAATTTTGTTTCTTACTAAATCAAGAAACCAATCTATTTCCGAGCATTTGACATGTACCTGAAGTACTATTCCTGTCAACTCTACATCCAGTATAGTCTGAATCTGAGTAACCAATCAGCTTGAATCCACCTTTCTTTGGATACCATAAGCCAACTCCTGACATCCCTTCAAATATCTTAGGATTCTCTTAGCTGCAGTCATGTGGCTCTCCTTTGGTGCAGATTGAAATCTTGCACATACACCTACTGCAAAGGTGATGTATGGCCTGCTTGCTGTTAGATAGAGCAATGATCCAATGAGTGCTCTATATCTGGTTTGGTCAATAGCTTTACCATCTGCTTCCATATCCATCTTGACTAAAGTATTCGTTGGAATTTTCACAGAAGACTTCTCTTCCATACCAAATTTCTTCATTAAATCTCTTGTATATTTTGTTTGACTTATGAAGGTTCCATCCTTCATTTACTTGACTTGAAGTCCTAGGAAAAAAGTTAGTTCTCCCATCATGCTCTTCTCAAATTTACCTTGCATGAGGTTTGAGAACTTGTTACACAGCTCTTTATTTGTGGAACTAAAAATGATGTCATCCACATATATTTGAACAAGCAGTATACTCTCTCCATCTTTAATTCTGAAGAGTGTTCTTTCAACTGATGTCTCATCCATAAGACTTGGGCATAAACCAGTACTGCTGACTATGTACTCGTCGGTATGGATGTGGCAATTGAATTTTGTTTCTTACTAAATCAAGAAACCAATCTATTTCCGAGCATTTGACATGTACGAAGTACTATTCTGTCAACTCTACATCCAAGATAGTCAATCGAGTAACCAATCGCCTTGAATCCACCTTTCTTTGGATACCATAAGCCAACTCGACATCCCTTCAAATATCTTAGGATTCTCTTAGCTGCAGTCATGTGGCTCTCCTTTGGTGCAGATTGAAATCTTGCACATACACCTAGCAAAGGTGATGTCTGGCCTGCTCTAGCTGTTAGATAGAGCAATGTCCAATGAGTGCTCTATATCCTGGTTTGGTCAATGACTTTACCATCCGCATCCATATCCATCTTGACTAAAGTATTCGTTGGAATTTTCTCAGAAGACTTCTCTTCCATACCAAATTTCTTCATTAAATCTCTTGTATATTTTGTTTGACTTATGAAGGTTCCATCCTTCATTTACTTGACTTGAAGTCCTAGGAAAAAAGTTAGTTCTCCCATCATGCTCTTCTCAAATTTACCTTGCATGAGGTTTGAGAACTTGTTACACAGCTCTTTATTTGTGGAACTAAAGATGATGTCATCCACATATATTTGAACAAGCAGTATACTCTCTCCATCTTGAATTCTGAAGAGTGTTCTTTCAACTTTGCCTTTGGTAAATCCATTGTAGTTAGGAATTGAGACAATGTATCATACCATGCTCTTGGTGCTTGTTTCAATCCATATAATGCTTTCTTAAGCTTATAGACCTTATATCCAATAGTTTTCTGCTCAAAACCTGGAGGTTGTTCAACATAGACTTCTTCCTCTATCAGTCCATTTAGAAATGCACTCCTCACATCCATTTGATACACAGTGAAATTCTTATGCACATCATAAGCAAGAAACATCCTTATTGCTTCCAATCTTGCAACAGGAGCAAAGGTTTCATCAAAATCTATACCCTCTTCTTGGCAATACCCTTTGGCTACTAATCTTGCTTTTTTTTTTACAACAGATCCTTCCTCATTCATCTAGTTTCTGAAAACCCATTTTATGCCAATAACATTTTGATGGGTTGGCCTCTGCACTAATTCCCATACTTTGTTTCTTTCAAATTGATTCAGCTCTTCTTGCATGGCTTGAATCTAATGTGTGTCATCCAATGCTTGAGACACATCTTTAGGCTCTATCTGGGAAATAAAACAAGTGAACATAGCTTCATGTTCTGCTCTGGATCTGGTTCTTATGTCATCTCTAACATCTCCAATAACTAACTCTGGTGGATGGTGTCTCAGCCATCTCACATCAGGTTGGAGTAAATCTGCTGGATTCAGCCGTCTTGCAGCTAACTTGTCTTGAGCAACTCTTTCATTTTCATTTAGCTGTAGACTTTCTAGATGTCTTTGAGATTCAACTATATCATCTTCATCTGGGTTGAGTGCTCTTACTTCAACTTCAACATAAGGACTCTTCTGCATAGTTGGTTGATTCAGCTTTTCGGCTGACTCTTCAATGTCTCCTTATAACATTAGGTTCATCAAAAACCACATAGATAGACTCTTCTGTAACCATTGTCCTTTTGCTTAGCACTCTATAGGCTTTACTCTCAGTTGAGTATCCCAAAAAGATACCTTCATCAGCTTTGGCATCAAAAGCCTTCAAATTATCTTTGCAATTGTTGTGGATGAAGCATTTACATCCAAATATCCCGAAATATCCAACATTTGGCTTTCTCCCTGTCCAAATTTCTTAAGGAATCTTGGTCAATTGCATGTTGATCATGCATCTATTTTGAGTATAGAATGTTGTGTTAATAGCTTCAGCCCAAAATCTCTTAGGCAATCCAGCTTCAGCTAACATTGTCCTTGCAGCTTCCTTGAGAGTTCTATTCCTTCTTTCAGCTACTCCATTCTGCAGTGGAGTTCTTGCAGCTGACTACTCATGAGCAATTCCATTTTCAACACAATACGGAGTTATTATTCCATTGACAAAGTCAGTTCCTCTGTCAGATCTTATTTTTATAATGGTTTGGCTCCTTTCATTTTGAACTCTTTTCATCAGCTGGGGTAACTTCTACAAAATTTCCTTCTTTTTACACATGAAGATTGTCCATGTATATCTTGAAGAATAATCCACCACCACTAAGGTGTATTTCTTTCCACTTATGTTGGCTGGCTCAACTGGACCAAATAAATCCATATGCAACAGATGTAATATCCTTGTTGAAGAAGGACTTGGCTTATCCTTGAATGAAGACTTTATTTGTTTTCCCATCAAGCATGCATCACATACACTTTCTTTCTTGTACACTGAGTCTGGAAACCTTCTACAAGATTACTCCTTGCAAGCTTGTTGATTGTCTTGAAATTCAGATGGCTCAGCTTCTTGTGCCACATCCAACTTGATTCGGCTGTGCTTTTTGCTAACAGACAAGTGCTTGGTGTAGCAGTAGACCAATCTACCACATACATATTCTTCTGTCTTGATCCTTGCAGCACTATCTCATTTGATTCAACATCTCTGATCTGGCACACTCCCATGTTGAATCCAACATTGCAGCCTTTATCACAGAGTTGGTTGATGCTTAACAGGTTGAAGTTGGGGCCATCAACATAAGCAACATCTGTGATTTCCAATCCATTTTTCTTGATAGATCATGTGTCTTTGGTCTATCCCTGGAGCTTCATTTCCTCCAAATATGACTTTTGCACCTCTAATTTCCTTGAATCTTGACAGGTTTTTGTTGTTGCCTGTCATATTTCTGGAACAGCCACTATCCATGTTTCAGGTTCCTTGGCACTCAGTTGTTCAGTTTTTAGGTACCCACTGGGTCCTGAGGGGTTAGTGCTATAAGATGATCCAACCAACCTATAACCAAAAGATTTGACTCTAAGAGGTTGCCATCTATCAGTGCCATAATCATAATTCACATTAGCAATTGCTTTCTTGGGGTAGTTGTCATATTTCTGAGTGTAGTACTTGGGTGCATATGTGTGCTGATAATAACTCTTTTGCCTTGGAATGACCTTTGTTGAGGTTTTGGCCTTTGCCATTTTGGCTTGTATTCCATAGGCCTTTGCTGATGTTTCACATTATTCCAATCAACATAGTTTGGGAAGTTTCTACCATTCCCATCATATGTGTTTCTCTGATGAAATTTCTGGGATTTCTGGTAGCTCTGTTTTGCTTTTCACAGTGTATTTTCTGTTTGGAGTTTGTTGAGGAACTCGACTAGATATTTTTTCAACTGTCCTCTCAGCATACTCAACTGGTTGTTTTCCTTTCCCTTTGTATCCAAGGCCAGTTTGTTTGTGATTGTGCTTTGAAGTGAATGTGGGTGCCGCATTTGGTGTTTTGGGTTTTTGAGATGCTTCATTACTTGAAGATCTTTTTTCCAAAATCACTCTGGGAGTTTGACTATGCACAAAGGAATGAAATCATATGCCTGTCTTATCTCCACATTCATTTTGATTCATAATAAGATCATCCAATGATTTGGATGCCTTTGTAAATAAGGCAATTACATTTTTGAGATCTTTTTCCCTCTTTTCATAGAAGCTAACTCTGTTGTGATCTTTGCATTTTCAGCCTTCAGCTTAGTGTTCCCATCAACTATATGACTCAGAATACTCAGCTCTTTAGTCAGCTTTGAGTTTTGGCTTTTAAGCTGGCTGTTTTCCTCATTTAGAATAGTGTGTGAGGATTTTATGTGTTTAAAATCTTTCATCATTTTGCCTAATGAATCTTAAAGATCAGTGGGTGATGAAGTGTGTGTATCACAATCACTATCACTTGAATCTGAATGAGATGAGTTAGAGTGTACCTCATATTCTTGGTCTGGTTGACCTTGTTCTTTGGCCATAAGGCAGATCATAGCCTCTTCCTCAGAATCACTTGAGTAGTCTGCTTCACTACTTTCTGAGTCTAATGCTTCTTTGGACTTGACTATCTCAGCAGTCTCAGCAGCTAACATGGCTTTCTTTTTTTCCTGTCTTCTTTACCGGAAGACTTTTATTTCTTCATCATTCCTATATTTGTTAACTTGTGGATAGGAACAATCAACTGCAAAGTGTCCTGGTTGTCTGCAGTTCCAACACAGGTTCTCAGCTCTTTGATTAGCTTTGTTTACTCTTGGATTATCAGCTCTCTGATATTTAACCCTTTGATGCTCAGCTCTCTTGGGTGGCCTGGAGGTCTCACCCTTATTTCTTTTATAGTTCTTATTGAAGAACTTGTTGAATCTTTTGACCATTGGGGCAATTTCCTCCTGGTCTATGATTTCCTTTGGCTCAGCTCTCTTTCCATCACTAGCCATTAATGCAGTTGTCTTGGGTACAAAGCTGTTTCCTCTTGCTCTTTTCTTCTCAACTCGAACTCATAGGCTTTGAGGTTTGGGAATAGCTCATGGTTAGATGTTCTTGAGAGGACCATTGAATGTCTCAGGGCCATAACCTTCATTTCCCATTCAGCTGGGAGGCTTCTTAAGATCTTCATACACATTTCTTTATGTGTATATTCCTTCCCAAGAGTTGAAAGCTCATTTGTGATCTCAGTGAATCTGGCATCCAGCTGATCCAAGGTTTCACCTGCAATCATTTTGAAATTTTCAAATTTTTGAACATAGCAACGGATAGTTCATTTTCTTTAATTTGTTCTTATCCTTCTCAAATTAAAGTCAGTTTAATCCAGATTTCTTTTGCAGATTTGCAAGATTTAACTTTATTGAACATTACTTTGTCCAATGTCTTGTAGAGTATGTCCTTGGCCACATTGTCCAAGTTATATCTCTTTCTATCCTAATTAGACCACTCAGTCCTTGGTTTTTCAACCATGGCTGGTCTTGCTTCAGCAACAGCTTCTTCTCCTTCAGCTGCAGCTGCTTTTATTGCAGCCGTATTCACTTTGAGTATTTGCAATGGCCCATCCTCAATCACAAGCCACATTTCATCATGTAATGCAGATAGATGAGCATGCATACGAATTTTCCAATCATCAAATTCTCCAATAGTGAACATATGAATACGTGTTAGATTTGCTTCCATGATAATAACTTTGCTTAAAAGTGAAAGACTTTGAAGCACAAGTGTTTAAAAAACTTTTTGAAAAGATAGAGATCTAGTTCAGTAACGCAGCTGAGGGGGAACGTTCGAAAGATTTTACATTAATGATAGTTGAAACCCCTCAGCAGGGTCAAATTACTGCCCCCATCTTGAGCAAACTCCCCGTAACCCTACCCATTGAGCACTCTGCTGTGCCAATGTCGGAGAAAAGAAGAATCATTGAAGCAGGAATTGAGGAGTTTTCCAAAAAGCAGGATGCCCGCGTTCAAGAAGTGCTGAAATAATATGGTGGTATTCCAGCAGGGAAATATCAAAATGATATACCTGACAATGGATCCGAGCCAAGATCAGTTGAAGAATTCAAGACGCTCGAATCCGAAGGCTATTTCCAAGGGATGTCACTAGCCCAAGCCTGGGATCTGTACTGGGAGAAAGGTCTTACTTTGTGTGAAGAAGTTAAAAGCAAGAGACTACCAAAGCCATTGCTCGTTTTGTAAGCGAGAAGACTCCGTGCAAGACACACCCAGAGGAGGAGGAAGAAGTGGTGGTGGAAGAGGTTCTCAACCTCGTCCAAAACCAAAGAATATTGAATATGTAGATCCCGGAAAGAATGGGAGGATCTACTGGGTTGGGTATGATGAAGTGGCAAGGAAGAATGCACAGGCTGTAAGAAGACAGGAAGAGGAGAATGAAAGGCAGACTCAGTTATGGCTCGAGAGCAATCGAAGGGATGATGCCTCTAAAAGAGCTTATGAAAAGAAGCAGAGAGTTGAAGAAGAAAGAAAAAGGAAGAAAGCTGATGACTTCGACAGAGCTGAAGAAGAAACAAGGAGGCAGCAAAGGCGTTGAAGTGATGCTGCGAACCCATCATCTATATTACTTATGTAAATACATTTTTCTAAGTCATTTGTAATACTTAGTGATTTTCCCTGTAATTTTTCACTTTGTATTTACTTTTGTATCTTAGCATAGATATGTGTTTTATTTTGACAAGAATGATATGATACTATTTGTAAACATCTATGTAAAGGACAAGAATGATATGATCAATAAAACGATCTATTTAAGCATACATTCTTTGTTACTGCATTGTCTGTTACATTTGGTTGAATGTTTTTAAGTTTTGGCATCATCAAAAAGGGGGAAATTGTTAGGAAATTTATCTTGTAGATTTTGATGATACCATGTAAAACTTAAACTAGAATGTTGGCACCCCATTTTCCTTGTAATTTGCATTGTAATAGATAGGGCTGAAAAAGTTGTGTCAAGTCAGCTATGCCTAGAAATACAAGAAGTCGACTGAAGCCAGAAGTGAAGGCTCCGCTTCAAGTCAGCTTAGTATGGCTAAGAAGGAAGTCAAGAACTCGACTGAAGGTGTATCAGCTGTGAATTAGCTGTGTGAAGAGTCAGTCAAGTCAACTCAAGAAGCCAAGTCTCAAGTTGAAGTGACAGATGAGTCATCCAAGGATTGGAAGCTAACTCAAGTCACCTGGGGAATAAAAGATCGCAAAGTCAAGTCAAGACAATCGAATGAGATCCGTTGATGAAAGTCAAGAATGTAACTTAATGGTAACATGTTAAAGTTGTCGAGATAAAGTGTTAGTTCGATTATGTGCAAAAGGAACAAACCAATGGGAAGCACTGCACCAAGTGTCAGAAACGCTGCAATGCTGCAAGACATTAAATACGAGGAAATGTCAACATCAAGAACTGCAACAAGACAAGCCAACGAACACAAGTGACTTTTGAAATCGGCCTATCTCTTCAACGAGCAAAATTTCTAAAGTTCACTATAAAAGGCTGGGAAAATTCAGTGAGAAAAGGTTACCTTGCACACCTGAGAAATAAAGCATTATTCAAGCTATTAACCTACAAATACTCTCAAGAATATTCAAGCTAATACTCAAGCCTGAAACTTGAAGGAAATCGATCCAACACAAGCTGTGAAGGAAAGACAACTTCAAATCTGTTGAAGAGGAAACTTTTGAAGAATCAAAAGGGGTCTACTTTTCAAGGAGGATTGTAGGAATGTTCAAGGTCGAACCAGTATCAAGTTATTGGAGGGCTTCATGATCAAATCCAAGAGCTTGAGAAAGTGAGCTGAAGTAGCAAGGCAGCTGCCCTGTGAAGAAACTGAGACGGAAGAGAAGCCAGCTATGTGACCAAGGTTGTCTCTAGACTGTTCACCACTTTGTAAACTGATCTGTTACTTAGTGGATTCCTCCAGAAGTTGGAGAAGAGAGGATTAGAAGAATTACCCCATCATCATATCTGCTGATAAACTCATATTTGCTATCCAACTGATTCATAATCAAGTGCTAAAATAAAGTGTTAAAACAAGTTTAAAACCATTCAAAGGGTGTTAAGTCTTCCGCTGATAAAACCAACACGACCAAGTTAAAGTTCAGGTTAAACAACTGAGTTATTCTACCAACAGCTCTATCGAGTATGTTGAGAGGCTAACTCTGCTGAATAACCAACTTAGTTGTCCCTCAAGGACACAACTATTTGAATTAACTCTGTAATAGTTTTAAAATGACTAAAACCGAAAAGTTGGTAAGGTTTATTCAACCCCCCCTTCTAAACCTTACTCACACCCCTTGGGACCTACAAAATTTCTTCATCCAAATCACCATTTACCCCTTGGGACCTACAAAATTTCTTCCTCCAAATCACCATTTAAGACAAGCGGTTTTTACGTCCATTTGATGGATATCTAATTTATAAATAGAGGCAATAGAAATCAACATTCTAATGGTAGTAATTTTAGAAATAGACGAGTAAGTGTCAAAAAAGTCAATTCCAGGTTTTTGCTCAAAACCCTTAGCAATTAGTCTGGCTTTGTATTTTTCTATAGAACCATCAATCCTCAACTTTTTCTTAAAAATCTATTTACATCCAATTGTTTTATAACCTGGTGGGAGGTCCGTTAAGACCCAAGTTTTATTAATCATAAGAGAGTTCATTTCATCATTAAAAGCATCCTTCCAAAAAGGAGCATCTAAGGACAACATAGTATCATTGTAGGTTTTAAGGTCATCTTCAAGTAAAAAAGTATAAAAATCATCACCAAATTTTTTAGTTTTTCTACTCCTTTTACCTTTCATAGGCTCAACAGGCTCCTCATTAAAAATAGTAGGAGAAGAATCATTAACATTAGAACTAGAACATGCACCAACAGGCCTAGATAACTTATCTTTCATAGGAAAAATATTTTCAAAAAAGACAACAAATATTATTGGCAATTTCAGAAACTTCAGAATTAAACACCAAAAATCTATAAGTAGTACTATTCAAAGAATAGCCAACAAAAATACAATCAACAGTTTTGGAGCCTATTTTTTCTTTCTTAACAATAGGAATATTAACCTTATCTAGGCACCCCGACACTTTTAAAAATTTAAGAGAGGGTTTTTTATTCTTCCGTCATTCATAAGGAGTCTTGTCAGAATTTTTATAATGAATTCTATTAAGAATCAAACAAGCAGAATATAAAGCTTCACCCCAATAATTTTTAGGCAAACCAGAACTAAGTAGTATTGCATTTACCATATCAAGTAAAGTCCTACTTTTTCTTTCTGCCACGCCATTAGATTAAGGAGAATAAGAAGGTGTCACTTCATGCACAATACCATGCAATTTACAAAAATCAGCCATTTCATCTGAAGCATATTCACCACCCCTATCAGAGCGAAGAATTTTTTTTTTTTCAAGCTGATTTTCAACTTCAGCTTTATACTCTTTAAACTTGTCAAATAAATTACTCTTTGCATTAATCTTCTCTGCTGCAGATTCCTTTACTTTCTCTTCTTTCAATTTCCTTAGGGACTCATCTTCCCCCTTTTTGGCATCATCAAAGGAGAGAGGGACCCTGCAAGCAAGAAGTTGAGGGAACATGTCGAAAGTCGAGTGAGTTGCCTTGGACTCGGCTACCACCAAGCCATGAGTAGGCTGAATTTGTCATTCATTGTGTTCCCCAAGGCACAAAATTTCTTTTCTCGGAATTAGACTCCATTTCGAGTCCCTGTTTTGTGAACATGCAAGCAAGAAGTTGAGTCCGCTTAGAGTGAAATTTCCGAGTGAGTTGCCTTGGACTCGGCTACCACCAACTTCATTTCAGCCATGAGTAGGCTGAATTTGTCATTCATTGTGTTCCCCAAGGCACAAAATTTCTTTTCTCTGGAATTCTTGCAGCAGCTCCATTTCTGTTTTGTGACACTCATGTAACCTTTTGATATACGCCTGTATCCTTTGCTTGAAGATAAGACAGGCATAGGATTCAATTCCTTTGTGCACAGTCAAACTCCAATAGAGATTTTGGAAAAAGGATCTTCAAGCAATGACACATCTCAAAAATCCAAAACACCAAATGTTACACCCACCATTCACTTCCAAGCACAATCACACACAAACTGGCCTTGGATATAAAGGGAAAGGAAAACAGCTAGTTGAGTATGCTAAGAGAACAGCTGAGAAGAAATCCAGCAGAGTTACTTCGTAAACTCCAAACAGAAAATACTCTGTAAAGAGCAAACATAGCTACCTGAATGGTAGAAACTATCCAAACCAAGCTGATTGGTACAATGTAAAATATCAGCAAAGACCAATGGAATACAAGCCTAAATGGCAAAGACCTAAACCTCTGCAAAGTCATTCCAAAGGGAAAAGAGCTATTATCAGCACACATATGCACACAGGCACTACACTAAAAAATATCACAACTATCCCAAGAAAGCAATTGCTAAAACACACCCACAGGCATACACACAAAAGAGACAGCTGTATAAACTTAAAACCCCCAAGCAATTTGCAAATGTGCACTATGATTATGGCACTGATAGATGGCAACCTCTTAGAGTCAAGTCCTTTGGCTATAAGTTGGTTGGATCATCTTACAACACTAACCCCTCAGGACCCAGGCAAGTATGGGTACCTAAAAACTAATTTCCTTGATTGCAGGTTTAAGGAACAGCTGATTGCCAAGGAACCTGGTACCTGGATAGTGGCTGTTCCAGACATATGACAGGAAACAAGGAAAACCTGTCAAGATTCAAGGGGATTAGAGGTGCAAAAGTCATATTTGGAGTAAATGAAGCTCCTTGGGAAATCAAAGGCACATGATCTATCAAGAAAAATGGATTGGAAATCACAGATGTTGCTTATGTTGAAGGCCTCAACTTCAACTTGTTAAGCATCAGTCAACTCTGTGACAAGGGCTACAATGTTGGATTCAACGTGGGAGTGTGCCATATCAAATATGTTGAATCAAATGAAATAGTCTTTGCAAGGATCAAAGAGGAGAAGAATATGTATGTAGTAGATTGGTCTACTGCTACACCAAGCACTTGTCTGTTAGCAAAGAGCACAGCCGAATCAAGTTGGCTGTGGCACAAGAAGCTGAGTCATCTGAACTTCAAGACAATCAAAAAGCTTGCAAGGAATCATCTTGTAGAAGGATTGCCAGACTCTGTGTACAAGAAAGAAAGCATGTGTGATGCATGCCAGATGGGAAAGCAAATAAAATCTTTATTTAAGGACAAACCAAGTCCTTCTTCAACAAGGATACTACATCATTTGCATATGGATCTATTTGGTCCATTGAACACAAAGACATAAGTGGAAAGAAATACACCTTAGTGGTGGTAGATGATTATTCAAGATATACATGGACAATCTGCATGTGCAAAAAGAAGGAAACTTTGCAGAAGTTTCCTCAGCTGATGAAAAGAGTTCAAAATGAAAAGAGCCAAACCATTATAAAGATAAGGTCTGATAGAGGAACTGAGTTTGTCAATGGGATAATTACTCAGTATTGTGTTGAAAATGGTATGGCTCATGGGTTATCTGCAGCAAGAACTCCACAGCAGAATGGAGTAGCAGAAAGAAGGAACATAACTCTCAAGGAAACTGCAAGGACCATGTTAGTTGAAGATGGATTGCCTAAGAGATTTTGGCTGAAGCCATTAACACAGCATGCTATACTCAAAATAGATGCATGATTAACATGCAATTGACCAAGACTCCCTATGAAATCTGGACAGGGAGAAAGCCAAATGTTGGGTATTTCAAGATATTTGGATGCAAATGTTTCATCCATAACAATGGCAAAGATAATTTGAAGGCTTTTGATGCTAAAGCTGATGAAGGTATCTTTTTGGGATACTCAGCTGAGAGCAAAGCCTATAGAGTGTTAAACAAGAGGACTATGGTCACATAAGAGTCTATCCATGTGGTTTTTGATGAACCCAATGTGAATGGAGAAGACATTTAAGAGTTAGCTGACAAGTTGAATCAGCCAACCATGCAGAAGAGTCCTTATGTTGAAGCCGAAATAAGAGCAATCAACCAAGATGAAGATGAAATAGCTGAATCTCAAAAACAGCTGGAAAGTCTACAGCTGAATGAAGATGAAAGAGTTGTTCAAGACAACTTAGCTGCGAGACGGCTGAATCCAGCTGACTTGCTCCAACCTGATATAAGATGGCTAAGAGACCATCCACCAGAGTTAGTTATTGGAGATGTAAGAGATGGCATAAGAACCAGATCCAGAGCACAGCATGAAGCAATGTTTACTTGTTTTATTTCCCAAATAGAGCCAAAGGATGTGTCTCAAGCATTGGATGACACACATTGGATTCAAGCCATGCAAGAAGAGTTGAATCAATTTGAAAGGAACAAAGTATGGGAATTGGTGCAGAGACCAACCCATCAAAATGTTATTGGCACAAAATGAGTTTTTAGAAACAAGATAAATGAGGAAGGATCTGTGGTGAGAAACAAAGCAAGATTGGTAGCCAAAGGGTATTGCCAAGAGTATGAAATAGATTTTGATGAAACCTTTGCTCATGTTGCAAGATTGGAAGCAATAAGGATGCTTCTTGCCTATGTTGCACAAAACAACTTCACTGTGTATCAAATGGATGTGAATAGTACATTTCTAAATGGACTGTTAGAGGAAGAATTCTATGTTGAACAACCTCCAGGTTTTGAGCAGAAGACTATTGGAGATAAGGTGTACAAGCTCAAGAAAGCATTATATGGATTGAAACAGGCACCAAGAGCATGGTATGATACATTGTCTCAATTTCTAACTGACAATAGATTCACCAAAGACAGAGTGGACAGAACACTCTTCAGAATTCAAGATGGAGAGAGTATACTGCTTGTTCAAATATATGTGGATGACATCATTTTTGGATCCACAAATAAAGAGTTGTGTGATAGGTTCTCTAACCTCATGCAAAGTATATTTTAGATGAGCATGATGGGAGAGTTGACTTTCTTCCTAGGACTTCAAATCAAGCAATTGAATGATGGAACCTTCATAAGTCAAACAAAATACACCAGAGATTTAATGAAGAAATTTGGTATGGAAGAGAAATCTTCTGTGAAAATACCAGTGTTGTAAAATTCTGCCTAGGCGGCCGCCTAGGCGCCGACTAAGCGCTAGGCGCCCCTAGGCCGATCCATTTGCCCAAATCGCCCAAAAAAATCATTTTGACCAAAAATTAGGCCGATGGCACCATTTGCCCAAAAAGCCGATCCCCCAAATCGCCCAAAAAAATCATTTTGGCCAAAAATACAGGCTAGGCGGCACCAAATCGGAGCTAGGCGGTCTAGGCGGGAAAAATCGGCCAAAAATAAAAAAAATAAAAAAAAATAAAAAAATAGTGTTCTTCCTAGGTGGCCACCTAGGCGGTCTAGGCGTTGTTCAGCTGCCCGACTAGCGCCTAGCGATTTGTGCAACCATGGAAAATACCAATGAACACATCAGTCAAGATGGACATGGATGCAGATGGCAAGGTTGTAGATCAAACCAGATATAGAGCACTTATTGGATCATTGCTCTACTTAATGTACCAACAAAGCCGACATCACCTTTGCAGTAGGTGTATGTGCAAGATTTCAATCTGCACCAAAGGAGAGCCACATGACTACAGCTAAGAGAATCCTAAGGTATTTGAAGAGATGCTAGGAAGTTGGCTTATGGTATCCAAAGGAAGGTGGATTCAAGCTTATTGGTTACTCAGACTCAGACTATGATGGATGTGGAGTTGACAGGAAGAGTACTTCAGGTACATGTCAAATGCTTGGAAATAGATTGGTTTCCTGGTTAGCAAGAAGCAAAACTCAATAGCCACATCCACAGCTGAAGTAGAGTACATAGCTGCGGGCAGCTGTTGTGCCCAAGTCTTATGGATGAGACAGCAGCTGAGAGACTATGAGATTGAAGAAAAAGAGATTCCAATTATGTGTGATAACTCTAGTGCTATTGCAATCACTCATAATCATGTGTGGCATTCAAGAACAAAGAACATTGATGTAAGATATCATTTTATAAGAGATCATGTTGAAAGAAAGACATCACTTTGGAATATATCTCAATTGATAAGCAGTTAGCTGACATATTCACTAAGCCCCTATGTGAATCAATATTTGAAGAGCTTAAGAATGAGTTAGGGTTAATTGAGGTGAGTTAACACTCAAAAGACTCAATCAGCAGAGATAGTCGACGAGAAAATGAGAAAAGAGCAAGTTTCGCAAATCAGCCAAGTGAAACAGCCATGTCGAAAAGTCAGATGTATCGAGTTAGCTGACAGCTGAGTCACTTAATAGAAAGAGAGAAGTAGAGTTAAGTCATATTTGATATAAGCTGAGTCATTTATGAACTAAGTGACAAAAATGAAGTCGTTTTAAATGAGCGGGAATGTTTTTAAGGATGACGTCAGCGTAATAATAATGGGTACAGTAAAAAGCTGCACAGTAAGCATATGATTGGATATAAATGTTGCCGCATTAAATGCGAGGAATTATATGTGGTTTTGACATTCTAATCTGAGCCGTTAATCTCGATCAAAATTCAAAATCCAAAGACATGTCCTTTCATAACCTTATATATACGGTTTTCAGTCCTCTCTTTTCCCTACTGAAACTGTTCATCTTCAATGCAAAAGGCAATCAAGTTCTCCTTTCTCTCGAAAACCCTAAGTATTCTCAAGAACGTTCTACATTTTTCAATCGGTAAATATCACTGAAAATGGCACCTAAGTTCGATTTTGTTAAGCTTTCCAAACAAATCCACTCAGGATCATCAGTTGACTTTGACGGAATGGTGAAGCAGGGTTCTGATGAAACCCTCGTTCTGAAAATCGCTGAAATGCTAGAAAAGTCAGGTCTCAAGGCTTTTCTAACCATGGAGTATTCCCACACCTACCTTGAGGAGGTAGCAATGTTCTATGTCAACGCGGAAGTACAGGACGAAGGAATCAAGTCTTCTGTCCACCGCAAGGGCATCACAATAAGTGCTAAGGATCTAGCTGAGCACTGTTTCTTGCAGTCAGAACATATAAAGGAGATACATGAAGCTGATGTAGACTTGGCTGCTGCATGGAAAGAAGTAACCAAACCTGAGTGTGCTGCTAAGGTAGTCTACACAGCTGACATGAAACTGCTGAAGGACAACTATCATAAGCTGATGGATGTCGTCTCCAAGTGTATATATATGAAGTTTGGCAGCTTCAACCAGCTGTCAAAGACTAAGATGATCATCATGGCTGCGATCATACAGGGCAAAAAGGTTAAATGGGCTGAGTTTGTGTACAACAGACTCTGCCTGAATGTGATGAACAAGACCTTTAAGGAGGATGGATCCTTTGGAGGATCACTTGGATATGGTTTTGTAATTGGTCACTTGATGGAAGTGAAAGGTGTTGCCCTTCGCCATGGCAAACCATTTCACATGAACAAGAGGATGTTCCGGGCAAACCTCTCAGGTGCCCAGAAGAGAGCTCATGCGAAGAGAGCTGACACAGGTGAGGGGGAATCAACTGACTTCGAAGACACAATTGCTACCCCTTCCCCGAAGAAGAAAGCTGCCTCAGCAGCTAAGACAAAGAAGGCTCCCGCACAGCAAAGTCCAAGAAAGCACCTACCCCTGCAGCCGAGTCCCCTGCCCGAGCAGCTGAGACTCTTGCCCCTGCAGCCAGATCACCTGCCCCCGCAGCCGAGGGAGAGGAGGAACACCATACCCCTTCTCCTGCTGTTAAAAAGAAGAAGCGTACTGCCTAGACTAGGAAGGCTGCTGCAAAAGTTATCTCCTTCCAGGAACCAGAAAACATTGAGGAAGAGGTTCCCCTGCTACCTAAAAGGAGACGACTGGTTAGGCAGTCTGCATTGGAGAAGATAGCTGAATCTGCCACTCGGCTGGAGAAAGCATCCGAGACTGCTGACACTCAAGAAGAGCAGTCTCCTGAAATAATTGATGAATCTCAAAAGTCTACTGAGGACAATCAGCAGATACCAGTTGAAGACACAGCTGTATGAGAGACAGCTGAGGGAAGTAAAGCAGCAGAGACAAATGAACCTTCAGTTGAAAAGGTTGTCTCTCCACCTGCTACTGATGCTCCTAAAGGCGAGAAGGAGCAGAGTCTCCTGCCTTCAATTTCTGAAAAAGGAGGGCAAGAAGACGAAGAGGATGACGACGATATAATTATGTACTCTCCACTATATCCAGACATCCAAAGACGCCTACGAGAGTGGAGGGCATGGAAACTTGATCACTCAAGGGTGCAGTTTGCTCACCCTGAGTATTGATTGACTTGTATTTTGCATGTATTTTGGGCTTAATATTGGCTAGAATGTGTTGATATGCATGCATTACATGAGTAAATAGGGTTTTATTCCTGTTTTGTGGAAAAGGATTACGCTTTGCTCATTTTGTAGGAATTTATCTATATTTGTAGCATTTTGGCAACAATTCGGGCATTGCAACCGCCAATACTTGACATGTTAGACGAAGTTTGGAGTCGAATCAAGAAGAAGTTGGACGAACCGGGCAAGAAACGGAAGAAAATAGCCAAGTACTTGTTGTTACAGGTGAGCACGGGCAGGGCGTGCTCCTCTAGCACAACCCGTGCTCAACCCAGATGTGAAGACCCAATGTTCGGCCTATAGCACGGGCAGCCCGCGCCACATGGGCACGCCCGTGCTATTCCCAGAAAATTGAACAACCTGTTCGGCACCTAGCACGGGCTGGGCGTACCAAAGAAGCACGGTCGTGCTCTTCTGCGGGAAAAACAGAGTTTGACTCATTTCGACTAGGTCTCGACCCAAACGAAGTACATATAGACACGGGGTGGCCACAAACAAGGATACGCTGATTTTGACCCTAGAAACCAGAGAAAAGAGCAGTTTTCCACCGAAAACTTCGAGAGATCGATCAAGACCGCAACCACACCTTCGAGGATTGAAGATAGATCGAGAGATCCTCATCATCCCCAAGTCACTCATTCCATCGTATCGTATTTCAATTAGTTAGATTTTGATTATGGATAATTTGTCTATGAATTGTTTATCTTCAATGTCTGGCTAAAACACTTGTGATTCCCGGGTTTGGGAGTAGGTTAATAAACACTTTTATTTGATGATTAAGGATAATTGAAGTTAATGTTTTCTTTCTCTATTCAAGTACTTTGCTTTAATTCTTGTTTTATCAAAAGGCCATTGATTTAAACTTGTTTGATGTATTGATTCATAATTCTAACCGATGAGTTTCAATACTAGATCTTGAGTACTTGACACAAATGGATTGCATGATTGAGAAGTCTGTGAATATTTGTGAGATCTAATAATCTTTTGAACTTTTGGGAGTTGGATATCTCATGTTGAGTAGAGATCCTAACATAGATATTTCAATCAACGTTCTTACATAAATCTCGAGAGAGGGGGTAAATTACTATGGTGATTGGTCTACAGAGAAGAATACGTTTAACCTTGGTTTGCTTAATTTGAGCATAAAAGTGGGATATTAACTGAAACTATAACTCATGAATCCATTCATCCATTCTTGATCTTTTAATCACTCTTTGATTTGTTATTTTAAGATTAATTTCTGCTTTAGTAGTAATAAAACCAACCTTTCAAATTTCGATAGTTTAGATAAAAATAGGACTATTATAATCCAATACTTGGTACACTAATTTATTAATCCCTGTGGATTCGACCTTGCAAACCCTATTCTATAAACTGAGCCGTACACTTGCGGTGAAGCTAAAAAAATAGGCGAACAAGTATATCGAAGAAGAAGAGGAATTGCTGCTATTTCTAAGAGTTACCACTGTGCTACAGGCCCTTGATGAAGAAAATTGCATGGATATTCTTCACATCATCACGGAGAAAGAAAAACAGAAAGCAGACAAGGGAGAGGAGGAACACCATACCCCTTCTCCCCCGTTGTTAAAAGAAGAAGCGTCATCGCTGCTAGACTAGGAAGGTGCTGCAAAAGTTATCTCCTTCCAGGAACCAGAAAACATTGAGGAAGAGGTTCCCCTGCTACCTAAAAGGAGACGACTGGTTAGGCGAACGCATTGGAGAAGATAATAATCGACCGCCACACCGTGGAGAAAGCATCCAAATGGCGACACTCAAGAAGAGCAGTCTCCTGAAGTAATTGATGAATCTCAAAAGTCTGCTGAGGACGATCAGCAGATACCAGTTGAAGACACAACTGTACGAGAGACAGCTGAGGGAAGTAAAGCAGCAGAGACAACTGAACCTTCAGTTGAAAAGGTTGTCTCTCCACCTGCTACTGATGCTCCTGAAGGCGAGGAGGAGCAGAGTCTCCTGCCTTCAATTTCTGAAAAAGGAGGGCAAGAAGACGAAGAGGATGACGACGATATAATTATGTACTCTCCACTATATCCAGACATCCAAAGACGTCTACGAGAGTGGAGGGCATGGAAACTTGATCACTCAAGGGTGCAGTTTGCTCACCCTGAGTATTGATTAACTTGTATTTTGCATGTATTTTGGGCTTAATATTGGCTAGAATGTGTTGATATGCATGCATTATATGAGTAAATAGGGTTTTATTCCTATTTTGTGGAAAAGGATTACGCTTTGCTCGTTTTGTAGGAATTTATCTATATTTGTAGCATTTTGGCAACAATTCGGGCATTGCAACTGCCAATACTTGACATGTTAGACGAAGTTTGGAGTTGAATCAAGAAGAAGTTAGACGAACTTGGCAAGAAACGGAAGAAAATAGCCAAGTACTTGTTATTACAGGTGAGCACGGGCAGGGCGTGCTCCTCTAGCACAGTCCATGCTCAACCCAGATGTGAAGACCCAATGTTCGGCCTATAACACGGGCAGCCCGCGCCACATGGGCACGCCCGTGCTATTCCCAGAAAATTGAACAACCTGTTCGGCACCCAAAGACGGATGGCGCGTAAAGAAGCACGGTCATGCTCTTCATGGGAAAACAGAGTTTGACTCGTTTCGACTAGGTTTCGACCCAACCGAAGTACAAATAGACACGGGGCGGCCACAAACAAGGATACGCTGATTTTGACCCTAGAAACCAGAGAAAAGAGCAGTTTTCCACCGGAAACTTCGAGAGATCGATCAAGACCGCAACCACACCTTCGAGGATTGAAGATAGATCGAGATATCGATCATTTGAGTCACTCATTCCATCGTATCGTATTTCAATTAGTTAGATTTTGATTATGGATAATTTGTCTATGAATTGTTTATCTTCAATGTCTGGCTAAAACACTTGTGATTCCCGGGTTTGGGAGTAGGTTAATAAACACTTTTATTTGATGATTAAGGATAATTGAAGTTAATGTTTTCTTTCTCTATTCAAGTACTTTGCTTTAATTCTTGTTTTATCAAAAGGCCATTGACTTAAACTTGTTTGATGTATTGATTCATAATTCTAACCGATGAGTTTCAATACTAGATCTTGAGTACTTGACACAAATGGATTGCATGATTGAGAAGTCTGTGAATATTTGTGAGATCTAATAATCTTTTGAACTTTTGGGAGTCGGATATCTCATGTTGAGTAGAGATCCTAACATAGATATTCCAATCAACGTTTTTACATACATCTCGAGAGAGGGGGTAAATTACTATGGTGATTGGTCTATAGAGAAGAATACGTTTAACCTTGGTTTGCTTAATCTCAGCATAAAAGTGGGATATTAACTGAAACTATAACCCAGGAATCCATTCATCAATTCTTGATCTTTTAATCACTCTTTGATTTGTTATTTTAGGATTAATTTTTGCTTTAGTAGTAATAAAACCAACCTTTCAAATTTCGATAGTTTAGATAAAAATAGGACTATTATAATCCAATACTTGGTACACTAATTTATTAAACCCTGTGGATTCGACCTTGCAAACCCTATTCTATAAACTGAGCCGTACACTTGCGGTGAAGCTAAAAAAATAGGCGAACAAGTTTTTGGCGCCGTTGCCGGGGATTAATCAAATTTTTAGTACTGATATTGCGATAAATAGAACTATTCTTAATCTAGACATTTTTTCTTTTCTTTTTGGTTTGTTGTTTAATTCTATTTTTACTGTGGTTGACTTGTTTTCTTTAGTTGGTTCATGTAGTGCATGATCACTCACTCGAAGCAAGGAGAATTAGCACTGTTCATACCGGAGGTTGAGGCTTTTGCTAGGCGGAATTGTGCGGCTACCAAACGGGCAGGAAGACAGCAGGAACAAACTATGGCAAACGTAGAAGGTAACAACGGAGGAAATAATGGGGGCGAAAACGAAAGTAACAACCGGGCCAACAGGGTCAATGTCGAGTTACCAATACCAGAGGTTCCAGTGGCTCGCGATCCAACAAAGAGCGATTCGCGATTTTTTTCGCCCAATCAATCGCAACTATGGTGGAATTGCCAATGTCCCAATCAATGCGAATAATTTTGAGCTGAAGCCAGCCAAGATCGATATCGATGGTGCGTGAGAATCGATTTGGGGGTTTCCCGTCTGAAGATCCCAACTCTCATCTTGCGAATTTCATACAGATTTGCAACACTATCAAGATGAATGGGGTGACTGATGATGCTATACGCCTCCACCTATTCCCTTTCTCTTTAAGGGATAAAGCTAGGAACTGGCTAGGCACCCTATATCAGGGGAGTGTGAATAATTGGGATGAGCTGAGTCAGAGGTTTTGTTCAAATACTTCCCACCAAGCAAGACACTACAGCTTAAAAGCGAGATCACTCAGTTTAGGCGGTTTGACTCACGAGCCTTTTGTACGAGGCCGGGAGAGATTCCAGGATTTGTTGAGGAGGTGCCCGCAGCACGGATTTCCTGAGGATCAACAGCTCTGTTTCTTCTACAATGGGTTGATAGGACAGACTAGATCGTTTGTGGATGCTGCAGTAGGGGGCGCGCTACTTGCGAGATTTCCGGAGGATGCGTTCAACTTATTAGAAGACATGGCCATGAATAGCTATCAATGGCCCTCTGAAAGGACTAATGTAAAAAGGGTAGCCGAAGTGTCTGATTCGGACCCAATTAAAGAGTTGACAGCCCAAATGGCCGTACTGACAAACCAATTAAGTGCTTTGACAAAGGCAAACAAGGGAAACGTGGGTGCAAGTAATGGGGAATTCCTCTAGATCTTATAGAGAAAGCAAATTATGTGAATAACCGGAATTTCAACAATTTCCGGAACAATCAAAATCCCACTCATTACCATCCGGGCTTGAGGAACCACGAGAACTTCTCCCACGCAAACACGAAGAACGTGATGCAACCACCACCGGGGTTTAATGTGACAAACGGTGTTATTAACCGCAGATCCTAAGCCCACCATGGAGGATATGTTCACTTCGTTTATGAGTGAGACGAGGAACAGGTTCAACAAGGATGAGGCAAAGATGGATAAAATCGAAAACCATGTCACCCAATTGGGGTCCCAGATGAAGAATCTTGAGACCCAAATTGGTCAAATAGCTACGATTATTAGTGGGTAGCATCAGAAAGGCCAGTTTCCGAGCAACACTGAGGTTAATCTAAAGGAGCAGTGTAAAGCCATTTGTCTGAGGAGTGGAATGGAATACGAGGGACCGAAAATACCAGAAAATTTTGAGAAATCGCAGGATGGCACGGCCGTGCGCCACCGCACGGCCAGCCCGTGCGCTCTGCTGGAACGGCAATCGATGCGCTGAGAGATGCAGAAACTGAGGCAATTGGCGAGGTTGAGGCCGAGAAAGGAGTTGAGGAACATCGTGCTGAACAAAAAGGGGATGAGAAGCTTACATCTTCTTCTAACCCTGATATTTCTAAACTTAATGTTCCCCTTCCTTTTCCCCAACGTTTTCAAAAGAAAAAGTTAGACGCGCAATTTGCTAAGTTTTTAGATATTTTTAACAAACTGCATATTAACATTCCTTTTGCAGACGCGTTGGAGCAGATGCCCAATTACGCTAAATTCTTAAAGGATGTTATGTCAAAGAAGCGGAAGATGACTAGTTTCGAAACAGTCAATCTGATAGAGGAGTGTAGTGCAATAATCCAAAGAAAACTACCACAGAAATTGAAAGTCCGGGGAGTTTCACTATCCCTTGTGCTATTGGTGATGTTTTCTTTAAGAAAGCATTGTGTGATTTAAGAGCGAGTATTAACTTAATGCCCTTGTCTATTTTCAGGCAACTTGGATTGGGAGAGGTGAAGCCGTCTACGGTCACTCTACAACTCGTGGACCGATCACTCACTTATCCAAAGGGAATCATCGAGGATGTACTTGTCAATGTTGATAAATTCATATTCCCAGTGGATTTCTTGGTGCTGGACATGGTGGAAGATAAAGACGTCCCTTTGATACTTGGGCGTCCATTCCTAGCTACGGGGAAGGCCTTAATAGATGTGCAAAAGAGAGAGCTCACGTTACGGGTTAATGATGAGCATGTTTTATTTACTATCTATAAGGCACTTCAATTTCATGATGGTGTTGAGACTTGTAATTTTATAGACGTAATTGAATCTTGCATTAACGAGTATGCGGATCATACATTGTTTAGGGATAATTTGAGTTTGGCTTGACACATTCGTGCTCAACGTTGAACTTGACTATTGATATTGATAACCAAGACTTGTATGATTGTGTTTGTGGTTTGGATAATATGCAGGAACTACCGAGGAGCGCAAGAGGCGCGCAAACGCTAAAAAACGTACGGGAGTCAGTTACACAGGGGCGCACGGCCCGTGCTCTTGAGCACGCCCAGGTCGTGCGCATAGCCGAAAGAAAAACTGAGGAAAACGACGACAGCACGGCCCGTGCCAAATGGCACGATCAGCCCGTGCCTAAGGTCGAAGAAAATCCTAAAGGACCTGAAGACAGCATGGCCCGTGCTCATCAGCACGGGCAGCCCGTGCGCCCATCCGACGAGGCCAAATCGAACCCAGAACTCAAGCGCTTGCCCGAGCATCTCAAATATGCATTCCTTGGAGCGAATAACACGAGTCCGGTAATCGTATTATCTCTTTTAACTTCAGTTCAACTCGATAAATTGCTTAGGGTGTTACGAAAACATAAGTCGGCGATAGGTTGGTCAATCTCTGATTTAAAGGGCATTAGTCCATCGATTGTGATGCATAAAATTAGGATGGAAGATGTCTATAAACCTTCGGTACAAAATCAAAGACTATTAAACCCTATAATGCAAGAAGTCGTTAGAAAAGAAGTTTTAAAATGGTTAGATGCTGGAATTATATATGCTATTTCTGACAGTTCTTGGGTAAGTCCGATGCAAGTTGTGCCGAAGAAAGGGGGGATGACAGTAGTGAGAAACGAGAGTGATGAGCTTATAGCAACTAGAGTAGTAACTGGATGGCGAATTTGTATTGATTATAGGAAGTTAAATGATGCTACTCGCAAAGATCACTTTCCCCTTCCCTTTATTGATATGATGCTTGACCGTTTGGCGGGATATGATTACTATTGTTTTCTCGATGGTTATTCTGGGTATAATCAGATCATGATTGCCCCGGAGGACCAAGAGAAGACGACCTTTACATGCCCCTATGGTACATTTGCATTTCGCAGAATGCAATTCGGACTTTGTAATGCACCCGCTACTTTTCAAAGATGCATGATGGCAATATTCCATGATTTCATTGAGAAAATAATGGAGGTTTTTATGGATGATTTTTCTGTATTTGGAGATTCATACGATCATTGTCTGGATAACCTTTCTCTAGTTTTGCAGAGATGCGAGGAGGCTAACCTTGTTTTAAAGTGGGAAAAGTGCCATTTCATGGTACGATATGGCATTGTTTTAGGCCACCGAGTCTCTTCTGCTGGTTTGGAAGTTGATAGAGCGAAGGTTGTGGCAACCGAGAAACTCCCACCTCCAACAAACGAGAAAGGCATTCGAAGCTTTTGGGGCACGCCGGGTTCTACAGAAGGTTTATCCGTGACTTTTCTAAAATCACTAAACCTTTAATTCAGTTATTAGAAAAAGATATTGCTTTCAATTTTTCAGGTGATTGTTTGCAGGCTTTTGAGATTCTGAAGAAGGCTTTGGTGATAGCACCGATTCTAGTAGTTCCGGATTGGAGTCAGCCCTTCGAGCTTATGTGTGATGCCAGCGACTTTGCAGTTGGGGCTATTTTGGGCCAGAAATGGGACAAGATGTTCAGAGCCATCTACTATGCGAGCAGAACTTTAGATAGCGCCCAGCAAAACTACACCACCACTGAGAAGGAAATGTTGGCCATCGTGTTTGCATTCGACAAGTTTCGATCTTACTTGATTGGAACTAAGAAGATAGTCCACACCGACCACGCGGTAATTAAATATCTATTTGACAAGAAGGATGCCAAACCGAGACTGATTCGGTGGATCCTCTTGCTACAAGAATTCGATGTGAAGATTCGAGATAGAAAGGGCTACGAGAATGTAGTAGCCGATCACTTGTCCAGACTAGAATACAAGAAGGAGGAGAAAGAAGACACGGAGGCAATTAAGGAGGAATTCCCCGATGAGCAACTTCTCGATGCTACAAGCTAAATTCCCATGGTATGCAGATTTTGTTAACTATTTGGTTGCAGGGGTCTTGCCTCCGGATTTATCATCCTATCAAAAGAAGAAATTCCTCCATGACGTCAAGTTCTACTTGTGGGACGACCCCTTGCTCTTTAAGAGGTGCGTGGACACCATCATTCGACGATGTGTGCCTCAAGAAGAATGGGAGGAGTTCTACAACAAAGTGCCATTCTTTACCTTTCCGGGGACACGGTCCGACTCGCATGGCGGCTAAGGTATTGCAAAGTGGATTATACTGGCCTATGTTATCTAACGATTGCTATCTATTTGTACAAAGTTGTGATAGGTGCCAGCGGATGGGGAACATCTCGAGACGACATGAGATGCCTATGACCAATGTGATGGAAGTTGAACTCTTTGATGTGTAGGGGATCGACTTCATCGGCCCCTTCCCATCTTCGTGGGGGTATCAATACATTCTACTTACAGTGGAGTACGTATCTCAATGGGTTGAAGCAATTCCGGCACAGACCAATGATGCGCGAGTAGTGCTTAAATTCCTAAAGAAAAATATATTCACTCGGTTTGGAACCCCGAGAGCTTTGATTAGCGACGGGGGGTCACACTTTGTGAATAAATTGATGAGCACTCTACTTGCGAAGTATGGGGTCAAGCACAAGGTGGCATTAGCATACCATCCGCAAGCAAACGGGAAAGCAGAGGTAGTCAATCGCGAGATTAAGCAGATTTTGGAGAAAACGGTAAACATAAATCGCAAGGATTGGGCCATGAAGCTAGATGACGCATTATGGGCATATCGGACTGCATACAAGACACCATTGGGCACATCTCCATACCAGTTAGTATTCGGGAAATCGTGTCACTTGCCCATCGAATTGGAGCATAAGGCGTTTTGGGTTGTGAAAAAGTTAAATTTTGACTTCCAAGCAGTGGGTGAGAAGAGGCTCCTACACTTAAATGAGATGGAGGAATTCTGGGATGAAGCGTATGAAAACTCCCGGATTTACAAAGAGCGAACCAAAAGATGGCACGATCGAATGATAAAGAAGAGAGAGTTTTTACCGGGTGAACAAGTCCTATTGTTTAACTTGCGTCTTAAACTCTTTCCGGGAAAACTTAAGTCGAGATGGTCGGGGCCATTTGTAATAAAGAAGGTGTTAAATCCTCCGGGAATAGTGGAGTTGGTGAGCCGATATGGAGAGACGTTCATGGTAAATGGCCAGAGGATCAAGCACTACTTGAGCCGGGATCAAAAGGAAGAGGTGACACGCCTCACTTTGCTAGAGCCGTGATCGACTAAACAGGCGTCAAGCTATAGACGTTAAATTTAGCGCTTGTTGGGAGGCAACCCAATTATTTTGTTGTTTTATTTCTTCCCATGTTTTCATGGTTTGTTTTCCCTTTTCTAAGTTAGTATTTAATTGCTTTCATAGGTTAGAATTTTTCCCTATTTTGCTTTAAAAAAACCTGAAAAATTTAAAAACAAGGTACGGCCTGGCGGGCAGCCCATGCGCCATGAACACGGCCCGTGTTGTACCGCACCTGAAGGATATTTCGTTCGGCCCCTAGCACGGGCCACCCGTGCCGTTTGGCATGGCCCGTGTGCTTTCTAGAAATTGGGCCAAATCCTTCGGCCCCTAGCACGGGCAGCCCGTGCTCATGTCTGCTGGGGTAGCAATAAGATGGATAGAGATCAAGTTTTTCACAAAACTCTCCCTTCCCTCGCTGACACGAACAAGAACTCGACCCCCTCCAAATGTTTTCCTAATTTCTCCTAGATATCATCACTACTCACCTCCCACACTATTCTAAACACGAATTACACTTGTGAATTTGCTTGGAAGCAAGGATTTGGGGTAGAAAGCACCTAGGGTTTTCAAAATCCAACTCTCCTCCAATTTTCGGGATTTAAGGTATGAATTGCACTTTTTATGTCAAATTTCTTGAGGATTATGTGTTAGGGTTGATATATAATGCTTGCTTTAGCCATGATTTTGATTGAAATTTTCTATTGGGCATTTTATCGAACACCTTGTGGGTTGTTGAATTATGATGAATTTAGTTGATTGCTTGATGGATTATACATGTGCTAGATTGTTTAGGGCATTAGTGGCTAGGATTCTCGGCAATTATATTGGTATTTGAGTTGAAAGCTTAATTGTGGATTAAATAGTTGAGATGAGACATTATGCCTTTGTTAGATTGTTGTATTAATTCATCGCTCGTTTTACTTGGCACGTATGGATTCTCACGATTGTTTTGTCGGTACTAACTCGAACAAATGGCCGAACCACAAAGAGGTCGGGGTGGACGTTTGAGGAGACTCATTTGGGAGTTCGACCGAACCACCCGCGTGCCTATGGACTCACTTTCACCGAGCACAATATAATGGAGCATTGAACAGGCTCATCACTCGTGATTACATTCCCACACGCTATCCGATGATAAGTGTACCCAAACTCTTAGGATACACGAGGAGGTGTGGAAAATGTTTGAACGAGTTGGTTGGACCGCTTTCATGCAAAGGGCGGTGGCCAACATAAAAGACACTCACACTCGAATTCTTAAGCACCGTCTCAGGTTACGGACGCGACCAAGAAACGAGCCTCGGAAATTCCACTCGAGGATGGGCAACGTATGGCGGGAAATCACGATCGCGAACTTAATCAAATTTATGGGGTACCATCCAACGCCCTGCATCGAGCGGCTGAAAATTACAACGCGAATGAATTCTAGCGGTTGTTGACTGAAACCCCCAAAACCGGCCTCATGCAA
Organism: Rehmannia glutinosa; assembly: GCA_016081115.2. NCBI lineage: Eukaryota > Viridiplantae > Streptophyta > Magnoliopsida > Lamiales > Orobanchaceae > Rehmannia > Rehmannia glutinosa. The sequence continues at coordinate 82,997,290 of CM071936.1, read as the reverse complement.
TATGCCGCACGCACTTCCAAAGCATCGTCACTCTGCAACCCCATCTTCCATTATATTCAAAAGGTCACGGCCCACTCGGTATTCGCCCTAAGACAAAGAATGGGGGTATGCAAGTGAAGGAGTTATACCTACTATGGTGTATGCTCACTCGCACCCCTTATAACATGGCAGCATACTTTGTGGAACACGCCGTCGACATACAACAGCATGATGTGGGGAAAATCTTAATTGGGGGAATGATAACCCCCATTGCGCGGCATTTCGAGGTTGACATAAGCCATATGGAGCCATTAGCAGGCAACCGAAGCATCAACTTGAGCGCCCTTCACACCATGAAGATCATCAGCAATGAGGAGAATATCCTCTGTTTTCAACAAAAAGTCGGGTCTGCATTTCCCCTTCCAAACCCGCAGCTCACAGCTGTGGTTGACAACCAAATCAACTGGCTTATGTACTCTGAGGAGCATATCAGAATCATGCAGGGTTTGGCGGCACGAAAGAGGCGAAGGGTAGCTGGGTTGCCCGATGAAGAGGACTTGGTGATGGAGGCGCAGGATTATGATAGGCATGAGAGGGGATTCGAGCAGGGCTTCCAGCAGGAGGCTTCGAGCGGGCGGCCCTAGTAGGGGAACCGATATTCCAGAGAGCTCTCACCAAGGAGAGGAGCGTGGGGGACAGTACGATCATGATAGACTATGTGCTTTTGAGGAAAGCTTGCGACACCATAGAGACGACTTCAGTGCTTTCCAAGAAGTCCAAGAGCAAAGGTACCTAGCCCAGAGCCAGTGGTACCAAACACACGAGCAGCAGGAGTTGGAGATATTGCAGACATTACAGCGGATTGAGAATTGGCATATCTCCCGGGGCTACTACCCGCCACCACCCCCCGGTGATACAGGTCCTATCCGCACTTTTCATTGAAATTCTACCTTCTCTTTCATGCGCTATAATTTCATCCAAGTTTGGGGGGGAGAGGTAGTATTTTTTTTATGGGTGTGGCGTCTGCATTCATTTAGTTGCATGTAGAGCATATAGTTGCATTGCATTAGATGTTTGAATTTTTTATGGTTTTAGCACGTTTATAGCTTTAGCACGTTTATTGCTTTCCTAGTTTTTAGGGAGTGAGTTGACCGCTATTGTGTGTTTGTGGTGTTTTGATTGTGATCTTGATCATGGGAGCATTTGCGGATTGGTTTGTGTTGTTTTGAATTGAATGTTGAGTGTGAGTTGATCGGGTTGAGAATGGTTAATATGGAGCATGTGAATATTGAATCATGGGTAACATACTTTGCATTATGCGAGCGAGAACTTTAGATAGCGCCAAAGCAAAACTACACCACCACCGAGAAGGAAATGTTGGCCATCGTGTTTGCATTCGACACGTTTCGATCTTACTTGATTGGAACTAAGAAGATAGTCCACACCGACCACGCGGTAATTAAATATCTATTTGACAAGAAGGATGCCAAACCGAGACTGATTCGGTGGATCCTCTTGCTACAAGAATTCGATGTGGAGATTCGAGATAGAAAGGGCTACGAGAATGTAGTAGCCGATCACTTGTCCAGACTAGAATACAAGAAGGAGGAGAAAGAAGACACGGAGGCAATTAAGGAGGAATTCCCCGATGAGCAACTTCTGATGCTACAAGCTAAATTCCCATGGTATGCAGATTTTGTTAACTATTTGGTTGCAGGGGTCTTGCCTCCGGATTTATCATCCTATCAAAAGAAGAAATTCCTCCATGACGTCAAGTTCTACTTGTGGGACGACCCCTTGCTCTTTAAGAGGTGCGTGGACACCATCATTCGACGATGTGTGCCTCAAGAAGAATGGGAGGGAGTTCTACAACAGTGCCATTCTTTACCTTCCGGGGGACACTTCGGTCCGACTCACACGGCGGCTAAGGTATTGCAAAGTGGATTATACTGGCCTATGTTATCTAACGATTGCTATCTATTTGTACAAAGTTGTGATAGGTGCCAGCGGATGGGGAACATCTCGAGACGACATGAGATGCCTATGACCAATGTGATGGAAGTTGAACTCTTTGATGTGTAGGGATCGACTTCATCGGCCCCTTCCCATCTTCGTGGGGGTATCAATACATTCTACTTACAGTGGAGCACGTATCTCAACGGGTTGAAGCAATTCCGCACTGAGACCAATGATGCGCGAGTAGTGCTTAAATTCCTAAAGAAAAATATATTCACTCGGTTTGGAACCCCGAGAGCTTTGATAAGCGACGGGGGTCACACTTTGTGAATAAATTGATGAGCACTCTACTTGCGAAGTATGGGGTCAAGCACAAGGTGGCATTAGAATACCATCCGCAAGCAAACGCGAAAGCAGGTAGTCAATCGCGAGATTAAGCGATTTTGGAGAAAACGGTAAACATAAATCGCAAGGATTGGGCCATAAAGCTAGATGACGATTATGGGCATATCGGATCGCATACAAGACACCATTGGGCACATCTCCATACCAGTTAGTATTCGGAAATCGTGTCACTTGCCCATCGAATTGGAGCATAAGGCGTTTTGGGTTGTGAAACAGTTAAATTTTGACTTCCAAGCGGTGGGTGAGAAGAAGCTCCTACACTTAAATGAGATGGAGGAATTCTGGGATGAAGCGTATGAAAACTCCCGGATTTACAAAGAGCGAACCAAAAGATGGCACGATCGAATGATAAAGAAGAGAGAGTTTTTACCGGGTGAACAAGTCCTATTGTTTAACTTGCGTCTTAAACTCTTTCCGGGAAAACTTAAGTCGAGATGGTCGGGGCCATTTGTAATAAAGAAGGTGTTAAATCCTCCGGGAATAGTGGAGTTGGTGAGCCGATATGGAGAGACGTTCATGGTAAATGGCCAGAGGATCAAGCACTACTTGAGCCGGGATCAAAAGGAAGAGGTGACACGCCTCACTTTGCTAGAGCCGTGATCGACTAAACAGGCGTCAAGCTATAGACGTTAAATTTAGCGCTTGTTGGGAGGCAACCCAATTATTTTGTTGTTTTATTTCTTCCCATGTTTTCATGGTTTGTTTTCCCTTTTCTAAGTTAGTATTTAATTGCTTTCATAGGTTAGAATTTTTCCCTATTTTGCTTTAAAAAAAAACTGAAAAATTTAAAAACAAGGTACGGCACAGAGCACGGGCAGCCCATGCGCCATGAACACGGCCCGTGTTGTACCCGCACCTGAAGGATATTTCGTTCGGCCCCTAGCACGGGCCACCCGTGCCGTTTGGCATGGCCCGTGTGCTTTCTAGAAATTGGGCCAAATCCTTCGGCCCCTAGCACGGGCAGCCCGTGCTCATGTCTGCTGGGGTAGCAATAAGATGGGTAGAGACTGAAGTTTTTCACAAAAACTCTCCCTTCCCTCGCGCGCAGACGAACAAGAACTCGACCCCCTCCAAATGTTTTCCTAATTTCTCCTAGATATCATCACTACTCACCTCCCACACTATTCTAAACACGAATTACACTTGTGAATTTGCTTGGAAGCAAGGATTTGGGGTAGAAAGCACCTAGGGTTTTCAAAATCCAACTCTCCTCCAATTTTCGGGATTTAAGGTATGAATTGCACTTTTTATGTCAAATTTCTTGAGGATTATGTGTTAGGGTTGATATATAATGCTTGCTTTAGCCATGATTTTGATTGAAATTTTCTATTGGGCATTTTATCGAACACCTTGTGGGTTGTTGAATTATGATGAATTTAGTTGATTGCTTGATGGATTATACATGTGCTAGATTGTTTAGGGCGTTAGTGGCTAGGATTCTTGGCAATTATATTGGTATTTGAGTTGAAAGCTTAATTGTGGATTAAATAGTTGAGATGAGACATTATGCCTTTGTTAGATTGTTGTATTAATTCATCGTTCGTTTTACTTGGCACGTATGGATTCTCACGATTGTTTTGTCAGGTACTAACTCGAACAAATGGCCGAACCACAAAGAGGTCGGGGTGGACGTTTGAGGAGACCCACTGGGGAGTTCGACCCGAACCACCCGCGTGCCTATGGACTCACTTTCACCGAGCACAATATAATGGAGCATTGGAACCGGCTCATCACTCGTGATTACATTCCCACACGCTATGCCGATGATAAGTGTACCCAAACTCTTGGGATACACGAGGAGGTGTGGAAAATGTTTGAACGAGTTGGTTGGACCGCTTTCATGCAAGGGCGGTGGCCAACATAAAAGACACTCACACTCGAATTCTTAAGCACCGTCCAGGTTACGGACGCGACCAAGAAACGAGCCTCGGAAATTCCACTTCAGGATGGGCAACGTATGGCGGGAAATCACGATCGCCGAACTTAATCAAATTTATGGGGTACCATCCAACGCCCCGTACCGAGCGGCTGAAAATTACAACGCGAATGAATTCTAGCGGTTGTTGACAGAAACCCCCAAAACCGGCCTCATGCAATATGCCGCACGCACTTCCAAAGCATCGTCACTCTGCAACCCCATCTTCCATTATATTCAAAAGGTCACGGCCCACTCGGTATTTGCCCGGTACAGCAATGGGGGTATGCAAGTGAAGGAGTTATACCTACTATGGTGTATGCTCACTCGCACCCCTTATAACATGGCAGCATACTTTGTGGAACACGCCGTCGACATACAACAGCATGATGTGGGGAAAATCTTAATTGGGGGAATGATAACCCCCATTGCGCGGCATTTCGAGGTTGACATAAGCCATATGGAGCCATTAGCAGGCAACCGAAGCATCAACTTGAGCGCCCTTCACACCATGAAGATCATCAGCAATGAGGAGAATATCCTCTGTTTTCAACAAAAAGTCGGCCCCGCATTTCCCCTTCCAAACCCGCACTCACAAATTTTGTGGTTGACAACCAAATCAATCGGCTTATGTACTCGAGGAGCATATCGAGAATCATGCAGGGTTTGGCGGCACGAAAGAGGCGAAGGGTAGCCGGGTTGCCCGATGAAGAGGACTTGGTGATGGAGGCGCACGATTATGATAGGCATGAGAGGGGATTCGAGCAGGGCTTCCAGCAGGGCGGCCCTAGTAGGGGAACCGATATTCCAGAGAGCTCTCACCAAGGAGAGGAGCGTGGGGGACAGTACGATCATGATAGACTATGTGCTTTTGAGGAAAGCTTGCGACACCATAGAGACGACTTCAGTGCTTTCCAAGAAGTCCAAGAGCAAAGGTACCTAGCCCAGAGCCAGTGGTACCAAACACACGAGCAGCAGGAGTTGGAGATATTGCAGACATTACAGCGGATTGAGAATTGGCATATCTCCCAGGGCCACTACCCGCCACCACCCCCACAGTGATACAGGTCCTATCCGCACTTTTCATTGAAATTCTACCTTCTCTTTCATGCGCTATAATTTCATCCAAGTTTGGGGAGGAGAGGTAGTATTTTTTTTATGGGTGTGGCGTCTGCATTCATTTAGTTGCATGTAGAGCATATAGTTGCATTGCATTAGATGTTTGAATTTTTTATGGTTTTAGCACGTTTATAGCTTTAGCACGTTTATTGCTTTCCTAGTTTTTAGGGAGTGAGTTGACCGCTATTGTGTGTTTGTGGTGTTTTGATTGTGATCTTGATCATGGGAGCATTTGCGGATTGGTTTGTGTTGTTTTGAATTGAATGTTGAGTGTGAGTTGATCGGGTTGAGAATGGTTAATATGGAGCATGTGATTATTGAATCATGGGTAACATACTTTGCATTATGCACTTACAAGCCTGTGAGCTTTTAAGCCTTTACTGCTTTCATATTATGCAGTCTTGTTTGTCATTGAGTGTGTCATTCATGTTGATCTGAATTCTAGAACTTGCTTTGGTATCTCCGTCAAAGTCACATGTTGTATGCATTCATGAAGATGATTTTAGGCCATCTTTGTTAAGCCTTTCAAGCCTTTTTGCCTATCTTATGATATTTGACTTTCCTAGTTAGCCAATTTGAGCCTACTGCCTGATTTTTTGATAGCCACATTTTAACCCTTCGAATCTTATGTAATATATTCGTTACCCTGAGCTTAAGCGTATAGAGTTGAGAAAAAGGGGATGAATAAAGGATTGAATGAAGGGGTGTCAAGAGTCAGAAAATGTGTACATGTTGGGAACTTGGGAATAAAAGAGGAAAAAAGGGAAAACTACTCACAAAAGTCGGAAAAAAAAGACTGCAAAAGTGAGTCGGCCAGAAGTGAAAAATAGGCTGAGAATTGTGATGTAAGGCGAAGAGAATAATGTGTATGAAAAAGAATGGAGAAATAGAGAAGTGAGGGGATATAAGGCGATTGGGAGCACATAGTCGATTTGAATTAGAAAAATAGTTTGAGAAGAACAAATGTTTTTTCCAATCTATACGCTTGAGTTGAGTCACTTTATCCATATTTCCCTACCTTTACCAAAGAGCCTTCATTACAATCTTAAATAAAGTCCTTTATGATTTGTGAATTGCATACAAACGAGTGGCGGAGATGTGAGACGAATTGCAAGCATATGGTAATTCTCCACCATTGATATGACTTGAGCGAATACACGTCCCTTATCATTCTAGTGAGTAGAGTATACACTTTATCCCTGAGAGGCGTGATTTGAAGTGTTCTACCTTGATTTTTATAAATTTGTGCTCCGTGTTAGCTCTTTGAAACTTGGTTGATTTGTGCTTGATGTCTATGGATAGATGACATAAATTATGATGCGGTGTTCTTGAGTTGCTCTTCTTTTCCCCATTTGTGTTGTCTTGTTTATAAAGTGTTGACCGGGACTATCAACAGTTTAAGTTTGGGGGTTTGATTGACTTGTATTTTGCATGTATTTTGGGCTTAATATTGGCTAGAATGTGTTGATATGCATGCATTATATGAGTAAATAGGGTTTTATTCCTGTTTTGTGGAAAAGGATTACGCTTTGCTCGTTTTGTAGGAATTTATCTATATTTGTAGCATTTTGGCAACAATTCGGGCATTGCAATTGCCAATACTTGACATGTTAGACGAAGTTTGGAGTCGAATCAAGAAGAAGTTGGATGAACCGGGCAGGAAACGGAAGAAAATAGCCAAGTACTTGTTGTTACAGGTGAGCACGGGCAGGGCGTGCTCCTCTAGCACAGCCCGTGCTCAACCCAGATGTGAAGACCCAATGTTCGGCCTATAGCACGGGCAGCCCGCGCCACATGGGCACGCCCGTGCTCTTCCCAGAAAATTGAACAACCTGTTCGGCACCCAGCACGGGCTGGGCGTGCCAAAGAAGCATGGATGTGCTCTTCTACGGGTAAAACAGAGTTTGACTCGTTTCTACTAGGTTTCGACCCAAACGAAGTACAAATAGACATGGGGCGGCCACAAACAAGGATACGCTGATTTTGACCCTAGAAATCAGAGAAAAGAGCAGTTTTCCACCGGAAACTTCGAGAGATCGATCAAGACCGCAACCACACCTTCGAGGATTGAAGATAGATGAGATCGTCATCATGAGTCACTCATTCCATATCGTATTTCAATTAGTTAGATTTTGATTATGGATAATTTGTCTATGAATTGTTTATCTTCAATGTCTGGCTAAAACACTTGTGATTCCTGGGTTTTGATTAAGGATAATTGAAGTTAATGTTTTCTTTCTCTATTCAAGTACTTTGCTTTAATTCTTGTTTTATCAAAAGGTCATTGATTTAAACTTGTTTGATGTATTGATTCATAATTCTAACCGATGAGTTTCAATACTAGATCTTGAGTACTTGACACAAATGGATTGCATGATTGAGAAGTCTGTGAATATTTGTGAGATCAAATAATCTTTTGAACTTTTGGGAGTTGGATATCTCATGTTGAGTAGAGATCCTAACATAGATATTCCAATCAACGCTTTTACATACATCTCGAGAGAGGGGGTAAATTACTATGGTGATTGGTCTATAGAGAAGAATACGTTTAACCTTGGTTTGCTTAATCTGAGCATAAAAGTGGGATATTAACTAAAACTATAACCCAGGAATCCATTCATCCATTCTTGATCTTTTAATCACTCTTTGATTTGTTATTTTAGGATTAATTTCTGCTTTAGTAGTAATAGAACCAACCTTTCAAATTTCGATAGTTTAGATAAAAATAGGACTATTATAATCCAATACTTGGTACACTAATTTATTAATCCCTGTGGATTCGACCTTGCAAACCCTATTCTATAAACGGAGTCGTACACTTGCGGTGAGGCTAAAAAAATAGGCGAACAAGTATATCGAAGAAGAAGAGGAATTGCTGCTATTTCTCAGAGTTACCACTGTGCTACAGGCCCTTGATGAAGAAAATTGCATGGAAATTCTTCACATCATCAGGGAGAAAGAAAAAGAGAAAGCAGCCGAGGAAGCACAAACTCTTGACAAAGCCAAGATGTGTGAATTTACTGGTTCTCTCGACCACACTCATACACATCTCGATGTGTACTTTAGAAGTGGTGTGGATCCCACTGTTGCAGCAGAGAAGTCAGACTTGTAGCAAGCCCTGAGGGAATCCAGGCTAATGCATGAGCAGCAACTGTTTGAAGGACCAGGAGAGTCGTCTCAATCTCTCCTGCGGACCGATCCTCTGGGAGTGGCACAGCACATTGCCTTAGACGTCGCTGCAGCCACGTCCCTTGTGCAATCGGAGGATGGATCCAAGGGCACTAGCAATGACACTGGGATTTTAGGCACCCAAGTTGAGCCAACCCTTGAAGAAGGTGTTTTACCACCTGCTCCAGCGGCTGAGCACTCAAAGGAAAAGGCCGCGAGTCAGGAGCAGAGTGACCCCACTTTTAGTCACTCAGCTGGTGCGCCAGCTAAGGGGGAAGCTCTCTCCACTACAGCAGGGTTGGAGATGCTGTGGAAGACTCCAACTTGAAGCAAGGAGGCGAAGTGGAAACAGAAAAAGAACCACAACATAGTGACATTGACGAAGCTCGGATAGTTGAGTCTGTCCCATCTGAAATGTCTACTGCTTTGAAGGCTAATGACATTGTTCTTACAGTCGAGGCATAGGATGGAGATGCCCTGGGAGTTAACACTCTGGGCAGTGAAAGTGCAATCCAAGGAGTTGAGACTCCTATGGATGCCATGGTTGAAGACCCTAAGACAGTTGCGACTGCTGAAGGGAATGTCGAAGACCCTAAGACAATTGAGACTGTCAAAGGGAACATTGAAGGCCTCGCAGTAGTTGAGTCTGCTGGAGGTATTGAAGGCCTAAGGGAGGTTGAGACTTCCCTAGGTAAGGGTCAAGAGATACACTACAAAACATTCCTCCTGTTCAAAGCGCTGAAATTGAGAAGGATATAAGCGCACTTCATGACTCCCAGGAGAACCTTGATATATCATTCTTGGGGTCTGAAGATGAAGTTGAGTCCACTCCAATTGCAGATCCAAAGGACCCAGCTAGAATGTTCTTAAAACTACGAGCCAGCTAAATGACAAAGCTGCTCGTCAAAAATTTAATTTCGATGATGAGCCAAGCCCACAGGTCTCATCATCATCCGATGACGCTGATGATGCAGTAGAGGAACCAGTAATTCATTTAGAAAAATCCACTAAGACCGAAGAAGTTGTAAAGACAGCTGAGGCTCAGTCAGCTGGGCAAAGCAATCCCAAAACCCCAGCTGAAACCGAGTCATCTGCACAGGCTTCCACAGCTGCAGCAGTAAAGACTCCACCATCTCCGTCATTGCAGGCACAAACCTCAGAAACCATCCTATATGTGCGCGATGATGCCTTTCAGGAGATGTTTCCTTTCACGCCGATCCTACCAGAGTTATAAGAAGAGACCGCCGCTCAACAATGAAGATTCACTGTGCGAGAAGATCCAATCATTCCCACTGACACCATTGTTCCAGCCGAGTTCAACTTTGATGAAGAGTGGCCTGCAGCCGAATCAAGTGAGACAGCTGAGATTCGTGAGCTCTTCAAGAAAATCTACGAAGAGATTGAGGAGATTGAAAGACATCAGGCCTCACTCGACATAAGACTGGACAACAGGGATTCTACCCTCACAGCTGACTTGAGAGGGATAGTAGTACGGATCAGGGAATGGTCTCAACAGCAATCTGCCATGCGACTCGAACAAGTTCATTATTTCAAAGCACTATATGGCAGAATGCTCGTCTGGATGGCTGACAACGCTGATCTCAAGCAAAGGATGAAGGCGTATATCGAAAGGCTACACACGTCTCACAAAATAGAAATGGAGTTGCTACAAGAATTCCAGAGAAAAGAAATTATGCACCTTGAGGAAACAATGAATGCAAAATTCGGCCTACTCATGGCTGAAATGAAGTTGGTGGTAGCCGAGTCCAAGGCAACTCGCTCAGAATTTCGAACAGCTTATGCAGCAGCAGACTCCAAACAGAATTCAGCTCTAAGCAGACTCGACTTCATGCTCGCAGGCATGTTCCCTGGGGTCCCTCTCTCCTTTGATGATGGAAGAGGAGTCCCTAAGGAAATTAAAAGAAGAGAAGTTGAAGGAATCTGCAGCTGAGAAGATTGCAGCTGAGAAAAAGGAAAAAGCAGTTGAGGGGGAACGTTCGAAGGATTTGACATTAATGATAGTTGAAACCCCTCAGCAGGGTAAAATTATTGCCTCCATCTTGAGCAAACTCCCCGTAACCCTACCCATTGAGCACTCTGTTGTGCCAATGTCGGAGAAAAGAAGAATCATTGAAGCAGGGATTGAGGAGTTTTCTAAAAAGCAGGATGCCTGCATTCTGGAAGTGCCAAAATAATATGGTGGTATTCCAGCAGGGAAGGATCTAGATGTTATACCTGACAATGGATCCGAGCCAAGATCAGTTGAAGAATTCAAGACGCTCGAATCCGAAGGCTATTTCCAAGGGATGTCACTAGCCCAAGCACGGGATCATCAGACCGGGAGAAAGGTCTTACATTGTGTGAAGAAGCTGAAAAGCAGCAGACTACCAACAGCCACTCAGCTATTAAGCAGAAGACTCCCGTGCAGTACACACCCAGAGGAGGAGGAAGAAGTGATGGTGGAAGAGGTTCTCGACTTCGTCCAAAACCCAACAATATTGAATATGTAGATCCCGGAAAGAAGGGGAGGATCTACTGGGTTGGGTATGATGAAATGGCAAATCTGGAAGTGGCAAGGAAGAATGCAGAGGTTGTAAGAAGACAGGAAGAAGAGAACAAAAGGCAAACTCCGCTATGGCTCGAGAGGAAGCGGAGGGATGACGCCTCTAAAAGAGCTTATGAAAAGAGGCATAGAGCTGCAGAAGAAGAAAGAACAAAAAAGAGAGTTGATGACTTCGACAGAGCTGAAGAAGAAAGAAGGAGGCAGCGAAGGCGTCGAAGAGTTGTTGTGAACCCTTCATGTATAGTACTTATGTAAATACATTTTTGTAAGTCTTCTGTAATACTTAGTGATTTTCCCTGTAATTTTTTCACTTTGTATTTACTCTTGTATCTTAGCATAGATATGTGTTTTGTTTTGACAAGAATTCTATGATACCATTTGTAAACAGCTATGTAAAGGACAAGAATGTTATGATCAATAAAACGATCTATTCAAGCATACATTCTTTGTTACTGCATTGTCTGTATGTATCTTTGTTGTTTACATTTCATTGAATGTTTTAAGTTTTGGCATCATCAAAAAGGGGGAAATTGTTAGGAAATTTATTTTGTAGATTTTGATGATACCATGTAAAACTTAAACTAGAAAGTTGGCACCCCATTTTTCTTGTAATTTGCATTGTAATAGATAGGGCTGGAAAAGTTGAGTCAAGTCAGCTATGCCTAGAAATACAAGAAGTCAACTGAAGACTGAAGTGAAGACTCTGCTGCAAGACAGCTGAGTATGGCTAACAAGGAAGGTCAAGAACTCGACTGAAGATGTATCAGTTGTTAATCAGTTGTGTGAAGAGTCAGTCAAGTCAACTTAAGAAGCCAAGTCTCAAGTTGAAGTGACAGATGAGTCATCCAAGGATTGGAAGCTGACTCAAGTCACCTGGGGAATAAAAGACTGCAGTCAAGTCAAGACAACTGAATGAGATACGTTGATGAAAGTCAAGAATGTTACTCAGAATGGTAACATGTTAAAGTTGTCCGAGATAAAGTGTTAGATCCAGTTATGTGCAAAAAGAACAAACCAATGGGAAGCACTGCACCAAGTGTCAGAAACGCTGCAATGCTGCAAGACATTAAATACGAGAAAATGTCAAAAGTTGACTATAAAAGGCTGAGGAAATTCATTGAGAAAAGGTTACCTTGCACACCTGAGAAATCAAGCATTATTCAAGCTATTAACCTGCAAATACTCTCAAGAATATTCAAGCAAATCCTCAAGACTGAAACTCGAAGGAAATCGATCCAACAAAAGCTGTGAAGGAAAGACAACTTCAAATTTGTTGAAGAGGAAACTTTTGAAGAATCAAAAGGGGTCTACTTTCCAAGGAGGATTGCAGGAAGGTTAAAGGTCGAACCAGTATCAAGTTATTGGAGGGCTTCGTGATCAAATCCAAGAGCTTGAGAAAGTGAGCTGAAGTAGCAATGCAGCTGCCCTGTGAAGAAGCTGAGTCGGAAGAGAAGCCAGCTTAGTAACCAAGGTTGTCTCTAGACTGTTGACCACTTTGTAAACAGATCTATTACATAGTGGATTCCTCCAGGAGTTGGAGAAGAGAGGATTAGAAGAATTACCCCATCTTCGAACCTCTATAAAAATTAATTGTGTTTACTTTTCAGCACATTTATATTTTTGCATACTTACATCATATCTTCTGATAAACTCATATTTGCTATCCAACTGATTAATAACCAAGTGCTAAAATTAAGTGTTAAAACAAGTTTAAAACATTTCAAAGGGTGTTAAGTCTTTCGCTAATAAAACCAACACAGCCAAGTTAAAGTTCAGGTTAAACAGCTGAGTTATTCTATCAACAGCTCTATCCATTCTGTTCAGTGGCTAACTCTGCTGAATAACCAACTTAGTTGTCCCTCAAGGACACAGCTATTTGAGTTAACTCTCTAATAATCTTAAAAGGACTAAAATCGAAAAGTTGGTAAGGTTTATTCAACTCCCCCTTCTAAACCTTACTCACACCCCTTCGAGTTTCAGGCTTGAGGAATTGCTTGAATGTTTATGGGAATATTGCAGGTTAAATGTTTGAATATTGCTTGCTTGTTCGTGGTTCAGGTAACCTCTTCTCAATAACTTTCTCAGCCTTTTATAGTGCACATTTGAAATTTTGCCCATTGAAGAGATAGGCTAATTTCAAATGTCACTTCTATTCGTTGGCTTGTCTTGTCTGCAGTCCTTGATGTTGACCTTTCCTCATATTAAATGACTTCGCACCATTTCAGGTGCCTGACACAAGGTGCAGTGTTTCCCATTGGTTCATTCTTTTTGCACAATACTGGGACTAACATTTTAGACCTGACAGCTTTGACATATTACTATGTTGAGTAATATTCTTGACTTTAAACAACAGATCTAAGTCAGTTGTCTTGACTAGACTGTTGTCTGTACCCCAGGTGACTTGAGTCGGCTCCAATCAGTGGATAACTCAACTGTCACTTCAACTTGAGACTTGGCTTCTTGAGTTGACTTGACTGACACTTCTTACAGTTGTTCCCCAGCTGACTCTTCTTTAGTCGAGTCCTTGACTTCCTTCGTGGCCATACTCAGCTGAGACACAGCAGAGTCTTCACATAGTCCATAGTTGACTTCTTGTAATCCTTGGCATAGCTGACTTGACTCAGCTTTTCTAGCCCTATCTATTATAATATAAATTACAAGGAAAATGGGGTGCCAACTTCCGAGTTTAAGTTTTACATGGTATCATCAAAATCTACTCAATAAATTTCCTAACACTTTCTTGACTTGGCAGTCCTCTTTCTTCTTCACGATAGGGGAGGGAATTTGGGGTTCCTCCGCTATCTCGGATGCTGGGGCAGGGGTCTCAACTGCATGGGCAGGGGACTCGGCTGCATGGGCAGGAGATTTGGACTTGGCTGCAGGAGCAATTGCTTTCTTTGTTTTGGCTGCGGGGGCAGGGGCAGGCTTGGATACCGCAACTCTCTTCTTGGATATTGGCTTTGGAGAGAGAGCTGGAGAGGTCTCAGTTGTGTCTTCGAGATCAGCTGATTACCCCTCACTATTATCAGCCTTTCTGGCATGAGTTTTCTTATGGGCTCCGGAAAGGTTCGCCTTGAACATTCGCTTGTTGGCATGAAAGGGCTTGCCATGGCGGAGAGAAATGCCCTTTGCCTCCATCAGATGGCCAATCACCAGGCCATAGCCCAAGGAACAGCTAAAAGACCCATCCTCCTTGTAGGGCTTGTTCAGCACATTCTGGCAAATTCGGCTGAAAACAAACTCAGCCCAGTTGACTTTCTTCTCTTGCATGATCGTAGCCATTACGATCAGCTTAGTCTTGGACAGCTGATTGAAGCTTCCAAACTTCATGTCCACGCACTTTGAGACGACGTCCATCAGCTTATGGTAGTCATCTTTCAAAGATACCTTCTTGGCTGTATACACAACCTTCGCAGCACACTCCGGCTTGGCAACTTCTTTCCAAGCAGCAGCTAAGTCAACATCCTTCTCGGCGATGTCCTTCAATCCCTCCGTAGGTCCCGAGGGGTGTAAGTGTAAGGTTTAGAAGGGGGGTTGAATAAACCTTACCAAATTTTCGATTTAGTCCTTTTAAATCTCAGAGTTCTCACACCGTATCCTTGATGGGCCGATCTAATTAGTCACTCAAGAGAGTTAATCTCTCAACAGACTCAATTTGAATTAGTTAGTAAGATAACTCACCTGTTGGCTATAATTTGACTCACTGTGGTTTTGTTTTTCAGGAAGACTTAACACCCTTAAGTTTTGATTAAGCAAAGTTTTACTGACTTGATTTAGTACTTATGGATTGTCAAATGGATAGCAAATTTATCAAAGAGATATAAGCAATTAAAAGTGCGGATATTTAAGTCTTTGTAAAGTAAATGACACAAAGAAAGTTTTTATAGAGGTTCGAAGATGGGGTAATTCTTCTACTCCTCTCTTCTCCAACTCCTGGAGGAATCCACTAAGTAATGATCGTTTACAAAGTGGTAACAGTCCGATACAAGTCTTGATCACAACAAATGCCGACTTGATCCTTTGGGACTCATCCGAGACGCCTTGATCACTCACCAAGCTTCTCGTGACGACTCAGCTTCTTCACAGGGCAGCCGCTTTGCTACTACTGACTCACTTGCTCAAGCACTTTGGATTTGATCACGAAGCCCTCCAAAAGCTTAAGACTTGGTTCACCTTTGAACCTTTCTACAATCCTTCTTGGAATGTAGACCCCTTTGTTTTCAGTGTTTTCCTCTTCAAGCGATTGAAGTTCTCGTTCTTTCACAGGTAAGTGTTGGATTGATGTACTTGAGATGTAGCTTGAGGATTGAGAATGTTTCAGTTTTGATAAGCTCGTATATTTCACGTGTGTGTCATTCACGCATCCACGCATCATTCTTCTCAATCAAACTCCTCGGCCTTTTATAGTGAACTTTCAAAAATTTGCCCGTTGAAGAGATAGGCTCATTTTTGAAAATCACTTTGCAAAATCGTTGGTTTGCGATTCTTGGAATTGCCATTTCCTCGTATGAAATGTTTTATCACCTTTTCGTCGACACGGTGTAGTGCTTCCCATTGGTTCATTTCTTTGCACGCTTCCTCGGGATCGAGCACTCCAAGAAAGGTAGTATGGAGATATTACTTGTTTAAGTAAATCTCTTGATTTTCTGGCAACGGTTCTTTTTGATTATCTCGACTTGACCGCATTTCCTCGCTTTCCCAGGTGACTTTAAGTCGGCTCCCAATCATGGATGACTCTTGTCACTTGATTTGAGACTTGGCTTCTCTTGAGTTGACTTGGTGATGTTCCACTCTTTGTATCTGTTTGCTCCTTGATCGAGTTCTTGTCGCTCTTCTTTGTTGTACTCAATTTGTCTCACACAGAGTTTTCCTTCAAGCCTTGAGTTGTCTTCTTGCTAGTTGGAGCGTAGGCGACTTAACTCGGCCTTGGTCACTCTAATTGTTACAATACATTACAAAGCAAAAATTGGGAGCCAACTTTCTATTCTAAGTTTTACATGGCATTCATCAAAATCTAAACAATAAAATTCCTAACAATTTCCCCTTTTTGATGATGCCAAAACTTAAATCATACAAAGATGCAAATAACAAAGATACATACAGATGGTGTATTGACATAGAATGTATGCGCATAATCAATCTTTTTATTGGTCATATCATTCTTGTGCTTAACACAAATTTGTTTACAAGGTGTATCGAGTATGTAATTGTCTCAAAAAAATTTATAGTATTATTACGGAAGACTTACATTGTATGTATTTACATATAAAATACACGAAGGGTTGACAAAGAACACTTCATCTCCTTCATTTATCTCTTCTTTCATCTTGATCAAGATCTTCTTCTCTTCTTCTCTTCTTCTCGTCATTGCCTTCTTTTTCTTCTCATATGCCTTTCTCGGCGCCTTCATCTCTTCTTAATCTTTCTGTCTCTCCTCCCATAGCCGAGTTTGTCTCTTGTTTTCTTCTTCTATCCTTCTTGCATACTCGGCGTTGGTTTTAGCCACTTGCAAGTTCGCCACATGGTCAAGCCCGGCCCAGTAGATCCCTCCTTTCTTTCCCGGATCTACGTATTCAATATTCTTGGGCGGAGGCCCCAGTCCCAAGCTTCTTCCTCCATCGCCGCTTCTTCCTCTACCGGCGTATCTTTGTCTTGGGGCTTCTACTTTCATTGAGTGCCCAGAGTGAGTGCAGAGTGATCGCGGTTGTCTTGTCTGTCGCCTTCTTCACATAATGTGAGACCCTTTTCCCAAGACAGTCCCAAGCTTGAGCCAAGGACATATTTGCAAAATATCCTTGATTCGAGCGTTTTGAATTAAATCAATGATCTCGCTCTGTCCCGACATACGAAATGGCATACGTGTCTCTGCCAATGGAATGCCTCCGTGTTCTTTCAAAATGTTCATCACCCTGGCATCCATTCTTCCTTCCACCTCCTTCATCCTCGCTTCAATTTCTTTTCTCTTCTCGGCCATAGATACAAGTGTTGGTGTTGGAGTGGCGAGTCACTGAGGGGGAGTTTCTTCGCTTATAATGTCATTTGTGTGAGGGGACCCTGTTGGGGGTTTGTGCAATCATCAAGGTCATATTCTTTGATCCTTCCCCTCAGATTTTCCTTTCTTGACTTCAAAATTTCCTCCTGGTGATTTTCCCTTCTCATTTGTTCCTTGTCACCGCTCCTTTCTTTTCGACTTGATTTTTCTTTGCTTTAAGGTATTCCTCTTCCCCTTTTTGGCATCATCAAAGGATAGAGGAACCCTGGGGAACATCTTTGGCAAGCATGAAGTCGAGTCTCCGATGGTTGAATTTTGCTTCAAGTCTCCGTTGCGTTGTACGGAATTGAGCATCGAGTAGCGTTGGATTCTCAAATCAGCTTCATCTCACCATGAGAAGGCTGAATTTTCTTGTCATGTGTTCTTCCAAACGCCGTATATCATTTGCATACGCTCGCTCACGCAGCAGCCTTGATCTCGGCGGTGTGAGCTTCGTGCATATGTTCAATGTGTTCCCAGACTTCGTTTCGCATCAACATTTTTGACTCTCCACACCCAGACTTGTTAAATAATTGTCAAGTATCTCACCTGTTCCACACGCATTGATTCTTCTTTGTTGCCACCATTCCCTTATCCCGATTGTGATGCCTCTCAAGTCACCAGTGTAAGGTTGGCATCTCTGTTGTCCGGCGCATATCCAAGGAGGCTGATGCCTTTCCATCTTTTCAACTTCAAAGAAAGAGTGCCTTGAACACTTCTCGTATTTCAGTGATTCTTCATTGCGGTGATGGCCATACGTCGAAATCGAAGTCGGCCGAACAATGGTGCTGAGTGAAAAACAGGAGTGGTCCGTGATAGCGTGCTTGCTCATTTTTCGACTCTTCGTGGAGTTCTCGTATCTCCGGTGAGAAAGGGAAAGATTCCACAAAGGATTCATCACCGCCATCATCTGGGATTTGTTCGATGATAAGCGGTGGGCGTGAAGTTCTTTTGGGAATCGATCCAGTGTAGCTTGAGGAGCGGAGCAAGTGGTCTCGGTTCATTTGGGTTTTGTGGTGCGATGAGCTCGGCTTGCCGAGCCTCACTGTCTTAACAGCCTTCGTTGGTCTCGGTGATTTCTCCTTTTGAGTAGACGGTCTCGGCCTTATCGAAGCGTCATCGGACGATGATGAGATTTCCATTGGTGGCTCATCATCAAAATTAAAGGTCCGACGAGTAGTCTTGGGATCGACTTGCTCGGGCCTGGAACATTCGCACTGAGTCTTTTGGATTTGTCATGGGGTAGACTCAGCTTCTTCTTCGCCTTCCGATCCCGGAAAGGTGACATCGGGGTTGTCTGGGAATCATGAAGTGCGCCGATCTCCTTCTCGAGATGGATCGATGGTTGCGGGGAGGGATGTTCTCTACCAGTTTGTGTTACCCCGGGAAGTCTCAACCTCCCGTGGGCCTTCATTTCCTCCGGCAGTCTCTCTGGCTGCGAGGCTGGGCTTCCCTTTCGGTGTGTCACTGTCTTAGGGTCTTCTACTGATGGCATCCATTGGAGTCTCAACTCCATGGATTGCACTTTCATCGCCCAGTGTTAACTCCCGGTACATTCCTTCCTCGTGCCTCGATCGCATCGCAGCGTCATTAGCCTTCTCGAGCTGTTGGCACCTCAGTGAGGCAGTCTCAATCGCCTCGAGCTTCGTTGATGGCAACTTGCTGTTCTTTTTGCATTTGAGTTTCCTCCACTTCGCCTCCTACTTTCTTTGTGGAGTCATCTGCAAAGATCCTCCGACCTTGCTGCGGTGGAGGGAGTTCCCCTCAGCTGGAGCACCACCGAGTGACTTGGAGTGGGGTCACTCGTCTCCAAACTCCCTATTGTTGCAATTGATGGTTCAGCCGTTGGGGCGGTGGTAACACACCTTCAATAGGGGTTAGCTCGATTGGGGTCCCCACCGCCCGGTTCATCGCCATTTCCTTATTGCCTTCTTCCGAGTGAGTGGGAAGTGGTAGCAGCAACATCGTGGTTATTTGCTGAACCACTCCCATTGGATCGATTTCGGTGTGTTCGGAGGACTCTCCTGGTCCCTCCATCGTCTTTGCTCGTGAAGGATTCTTGATTCATGCAATGCTTGCTGCAATTGCAACTCTTCGCGGGCGTGAAGATTCTCTCAGTTCCTCATCACTTTCGGAGAAGACATCAAGGAGAGGATGGAAGTGTTATGTGGTGCGGAGATAGGGCGGTCTTGCCTTCTCGCGTGCTTCGGCTTCTTCACTTGCTTTTTCTCTCTCCTTGTCCTTGTAGATCTGCAGAATATCCATGCAGTTGTCTTCATCTGAGCTGAGTACAGTAGATAATCCAAGGAAATTTAGTAGTTCTCTTCTTCTTCTATGAATTCGGGCCGTTGGAACTGTTTCCTCGACTTGCTCAACTTCCATTTTCTCCACTCACGCACGATTCGGATGTCGGGTAAGGTGGAGATAGGATCATTACATCACTATCTGCCTGTTTGGTTCTTCTTGTGTTTCAATTTGTGTGAGCTACTGGTTGTGTCTTGTTGCCTCTGTGATCACCTTCCGACAGACTTGGTCAATTTCATCTACTACTTCGGGAGACTCTACTTCTCCAAAGTAGTCTCCGTATTTGTGCTAGCCGAGTAGCCGACTCGGTTGGTTTCTCCTGTTCGGATTGCTTTACAAGTCTTCTTCGTCTCTTGGTTTGTACGAGGAGGATTTACGGTTCGAGACGGTGTCCTCTCGATCTTGGCGGTGGGGCCGGTCTTGTGTTTGTTTCGAGGAGCTGGCCGCTCAGCTTGTCGATTCTCCTCTTTTTGACGATCGCAGAGAAGGAATTTGTGAGTCCTTCTCGACCGCCAGGGCAGGTGACACGGCCGCTGCGGGCGTGTGACACGGCTGCTGGGCGAGTGACTCTGCTGCAGGGGCGAGGAGCATGTTTGGTTTTCTTTCTTTGCAGGGGCGTGAGATTTTCTTAGTAGGCTGCAGGGGCTTTCTTCTTGGTTGGAGAGGAGGCATTTGTGTCTTCGAGGTCAGGTGATTCCCCCTCACCGGTGTCGCTCTCTTGGCGCGCTACGCCGCTTCGAGCACCGAGAGATTAGCTCAACATCCTCTTGTTAACATGGAAAGCCTTCCCATGTCTAAGAGGTACTCCTTTCACCTCCAATAGCCGGCCAATCACTAGGCCATGTCCCGGGATCCTCCAAATGACCCATCTTCTTTGAAGGACTTGTTCCCCACGTTCGGCAGAGTCCTGCTGTAGATAAACTCAGCCCGGTTTATCTTCTTTTCTTCGATTATTGCAGCCATCACGGTCAATTTTGCCTTTGTGATTGGTCAAAGCGCCAAATTTGATGTCGATACACTTGGCAACAATGTCCAACAATTTGTGATAATCTTCCTTCTTGATCTCTTGTTTGTTTGTGTATATTATTTTGTCAACAACATCGGACTTGGCTATTTCTTTCCATCGTCACCAAGTTTACATCGGCTCTCTTTGATCTCGGATGCTCCTTTCTTTGGCGGTAGTGAGCAATATTCACCAAATCCTTGGCGGTGATAGTCACCGCTTCCCCGTGAAGATGACTTGATTCCTTCATCGTGAATCTCGGCATTCACGTAGAATTGTATGCGACCTCCTCCACGTAGGTCATAGGATACTCGATGTTAGAAACGGTTTGATCCCGGCGTTTTAACTTCTCCGCGATTTTCTTCACCAAGGTGTCGCGGACCGCTTCACCATCCGTCGAAATCCACGGTCGAACCGGTGTGGATTTGTTTTCCCAACTTGGTAAAGTCATAAGTTGGTGCCATTTCTTAGAATAATTTCAAGAAAAGTTCGTAAATTTGATTTGAAGGTTGATAGGGTTTTGAGAGTGTTTGCCTTTGCTTTTTGAGAGAGATTGAACAGGTTTTTAGAAGTGTGAGAGAGAAACGGACGAAAAATGGTTTAAATATGGTTTATGAAAGGACGTGCGGACGGTTTTTTGAATCGTGATCGAAATCAACGGCTTGGATTTCGCACGCATATTGAGCGATTCATGTCTCGTATTTAATGCGGCAAAGCATTTATATCCAATCATAGGCTTGGTGTGCGGCTTTATGTCCTGTACACATCATCATTATCTTCGACGTGTCTCTTAAAACATTCTCGCTAAGTTAAAAACGATGCGTTTTTGTCACTTTGCTCATAAGTTATTCACTTATCTCTTAGCCGATTTAACTCGCTTCTCACATTTCTCTTAGTGACTCATTATCACGGTGACTTGATATATGATTTTCCGATCTGGTGATTCTCGAAAGTGATTTTTGTTTTTGGCTCTTTTTCACCTTCTTTCCTGTTCCATTCCTTTTCTTTGATTCTTACGTGTCTCGGCTTAGCTCAATTAGCCCCAACTCATGTTTGAGTTCTTCAAATCTTGACTCACATAATGGTTTTGTGAAGATGTCGCCCCTAGTTGCTTGTCGGTTGAGATATATTCCAAGATAATGTCCTTCTTTTCAACATGATCTCTTATGAAATGATATCTCGACATCAATATGTTTTGTTCTTGAGTGCAACACAGATTTTGAGTGATTGCAATGGCACTTGTGTTATCACACATGATTGGAATTTCTTTTTCTTCAACTTCATAATCTCTGAATTTCTTTGTCTCATCCATAGGACTTGGGCACAACAATTTTGCCAGCCTATGTATTCCCGCTCATTTGTAGAGGTGGCTATTGAGTTTTGCTTCTTGCTAAACCAGGAAATTAGTCTGTTTCAAGCATTTGACATGTGCCTCGAAGTACTTTTTCTGTCCACTCGCATCCAAAGATAGTCGAGTCGAATAGCCAATTAGCTTGAATCCACCTTCCTTTGGATACCATAGCCCTACTTCCTGGCTTCCTTTTAAGTATCTCAATATTCTCTTAGTGCAGTCATATGGCTCTCTTTTGGAGCGATTGAAATCTTGCACATACACCTACAAAGAAAGGTGATGTCCGGCCGCTACTGTGTGAGATAGAGCGATGATCCAATAAGTGCTCAGTATCTTGTTTGATCTCTGTGCTTGCCATCCGCATCCATGTCCATTTTTGATGATGTGTTCATTGGTATTTTTACGTAAGACTTCTCCTCCATACCAAATTTCTTCATTAAATCTCTGGTGTATTTTGTTTGACTTATAAAGGTTCCATCCTTCATTTGTTTCACTTGAAGTCCAAGGAAGAATGTCGCTCTCCCATCATGCTCATTTCAAATTTACTTTGCATGAGGTTTGAGAATTTTTCACACTGACTCTTTGTTAGTGGATCCAAAAATGATGTCATCCATATATTTGAACAAGCAAAGATACTCTTCTTGTCTTGAATTCTCAAGAGTGTTCTATCTAATTTTCCTTTAGTGAATCCATTTTCAGTCAGGAATTGTGACAGGGTATCATACCATGCTCACGGGTGCCTGTTTCAATCCATACAAGGCTTTCTTGAGTTTGTATACCTTGTCTCCAAGAGTCCTCTGCTCAAATCCTGGAGGTTGTTCAACATACACTTCTTCTTCCAATAAACCATTCAGAATGCACTTTTTACATCCATTTGATATACAAAGTGAAATTTTTGTGAGCAAAGATAGGCAAGAAACATCCTTATAGCTTCCAATCTTGCTACAGAGCAAATGTTTCATCAAAATCTATTCCTTCTTCTTGGCAATATCCTTTGGCTACCAATCTTGCTTTGTTTCTTACCACAGAACCTTCCTCGTTCATCTTATTTCGAATACCCATTTGGTTCCAATAACATTTTGATGTATGGGTCTTTGTACTAATTCCCATACTTTATTTCTCTCAAAGCGATTGACTCTTCTTGCATAGCTTGAATCCAATGTGTGTCATCCAACGCTTGTGACACATCTTTGGGCTCTATCTGCGAGATGAAGCATGTGAACATTGCTTCTTGTTGAGTTCTCGATCTTGTCTTGACACCTTCTCTCATGTCCCCAATGACAAGTTCTCGTGGATGGTCTCTCGGCCATCTTACGTCGAGTTGAAGTAAGTTAGCTGGATTGATCGACTTGCGGTGTGTTGCGGGTCGGCTCTCTCGTGATCACTCTCGCAGATTTTCCACCTTTTGGGATTGACTATCTCATCATCTTCTTCAATTGATAATCCCCGCCTACCGGCTCAAAGATAGGGACTCTTCGTAAGGTTGGATGATTCAACTTATCGGTGACTCTTCAATGTCTTCTCCATTTATGTTTGGCTCATCGAATACTACATGAATGGATTCTTCTGTAACCATAGTTCTTTTGTTGAGTATTCGTAGGCTTTGCTTTCACCGAGTATCTAAGAAGATACCTCATCGACTTTAGCATCAAAAGCCTTTAGATTGTCTTTGCCATTATTGTGGATGAAGCATTTACATCCAAATATCTGAAATATGCAACATTTGGTTTTCTTTTGTCCGGATCTCATAGGGAGTCTTTGTCATTTTTATTTATCATACATCTGTTTTGGGTGTAGCAGTGTGTTGATTGCTTCAGCCCAAAATCTTTTTGGTAACCCGCCAACTAACATGGTCCTTTCGCTTCTTTGAGGGTTCTTTCCTTCTTTCGCAACTCCATTCTGTTTGTGGAGTCCTTGCGGTGATAGTTCATGACAATACCATTCTCAATACAAGATCTTGAGTTATTATTCCATTGACAAACTCGGTTCCTCTATCCGATCTTATTTTGATGATGGTTTGACTCTTCTCATTTTGTATCCTCTTCATCACCGTGTGGTAGCTTTTGTAGAGTTTCTTTCTTCTTGCACATGAATATTGTCCATGTATATCTTGAGTAGTCATCTACTACCACCAAGGTGTATTTCTTTCCACTTATGCTTCTTTGGTTCCATTGGCCAAATAGATCCATATGAAGCGGATGCAATATTCTTGTTGAGGATGGACATGTCTTTTCTTTGAACGACTTGATTTGTTTTCCCTTCGACATGCATCACATATACTCTCCTTCTTGTATACGAAAGTCCGGAAGTCCTTCCACAAGATGACTTCTTGCTAGTTTGTTGATCGTTTTGAAATTCGGATGACTCGCTTTTTGTGCCCACTGACCAACTTGATTAATTTGTGCTCTTTGCTAGTAGAGCAGTCTTTGGGTGTTGCGATTGACCAATCCACTACGTACATATTTTTTTGTCTACATCCTTGCAAAGACAACTTCA
Organism: Rehmannia glutinosa; assembly: GCA_016081115.2. Taxonomy (NCBI): domain Eukaryota; kingdom Viridiplantae; phylum Streptophyta; class Magnoliopsida; order Lamiales; family Orobanchaceae; genus Rehmannia; species Rehmannia glutinosa. Next base: position 82,973,000 of record CM071936.1, on the reverse strand, counting down.
TTAGATTCAACATTTTTGATTTGGCATATTCCATGTTGAATCCAACATTGTAGCCCTTGTCACGCGAGTTGGTGATGCTTAGTAAATTGAAGTTTAGTCCTTCAACATATGCAACATCTGTGATTTCTAAACCATTCTCTACGGATGGATCCAATGCCTCTTATTTCACCGGGAGCTTCATTTCCTCCAAATATGACTTTGGCTCCTTTGACTTCCTTGAATTTTGATGATTTCTCTTATTTCTGTCATATGTCCGGGAATGACCACTATCCATGTACCAGGTTCCTTGGCACTCAGTTTGTTCCTTGAACTCGCAATCAAGGAAATTAAGTTTTAGGTACCCATTCTTATGCAGGTCTGAGGGGTTAGAATTATAAGATGATCCAACCAACCTATAGCCAAATGATTTGACTCTAAGAGGTTGCCATCTATCGAGTGCCATAATCATAATTAATCCTGGCAAATTGCTTGGGGAGTCCAGGTTCATACAAATTTGTCTCTTTTGTCTGTATGCTGCATATGTGTTTTAGCAATTGCCTTTCTTGGGTAATTGTGGTGTCTTTGAGTGTAGTGCATAGGTGCATATGTGTCTTTGATGAAAGCTCTTATGCTTTTGGAATGGCCTTTGTTGAGTTCTAGGCCTTTGCCACTTGGGCTTGTATTCCATAAGTCTAGTGGTAGTTCACATTATTCCGATCACTTGGCTTGGATATTTTCTACCATTCCCATCATATGTATTTCTTTTATAAGTTTTCTTCGGGATTTTTGGTAGCTCGCTTCCTCTTTCTGAGTATTTTTCGTTTGGAGTCTTTGAGGACTCGGTGAATCTCTTCTCATTTGCCCTTTCAAAGACTCTCTCAGGGTCGTTTTTCCTTTTCCTTTGTAACCAGGCGGTTTGCTTAGTATTGTGCTTTGGATTGAAAGTGTGTGCAACATTTAGAGTTTTGGATTTTTCGGACTCTTCATGACTTGAAGATCCTTTTTCCAAAATTACTCTTGTGGTTTGACATGGCACAGAGGAATTAAATCCTAAGCCTTTGTCTTGTCTCCACATTCTCTTTGACTCATAATAAGATCATCCAATGATTTAGATGCCTTAGTGAATGAGGCAATAACATTTTTGAGGTCATTCTCCTCTTTTCTATAGCGACAATTTCGCTTATTAATTTAGCATTTTCACCTTTAAACTTTTATTCTCATCCTATTTGACTTAGAGTACTCGGCTCCTTAGTCGGCTTTGAGTTTTGACTTTTGAGTTGGTGTTTTCCTCATTCAATAGTGTGTGTGAGGTTTTAATGTGCTCAAAATCTTTCATCATTTTGCCTAATGAATCATAAAGATCGAGTGGGTGATGAAGTGTGTGTGTCACGATCACTATCACTAGTGTATCGAGCTTGTTGAGTTAGATTGTACCTCATCTTCTTGATCTTGTTCTTTGGCCATTAAGCGGATCAAGGCTTCTTCTTGAGTCACTGAGTAGTCGGCTTCGCTTTCTCTCGAGTCAACTGTCTCCCTTGACTTGTTTGTCTCGTGATCTCTGAAACCATCATTGCCTTTTTCTTCTCTTGTCTTCTTTCTCTCAAGACCTTTCTTTCTTCTTCGTTTCGTACTTGTTGACTACAGGATATGAGCAATCAATAGCATAGTGACCTGGTTGTCTACAATTCCAACATAGATATTCAGCCTTTTGATCACTCTTTCTATTCTTGAGTTGTCACCCTTTGATACTTAACTTGTTGATGATCTGCATTCTCTTGGTTGGCCTTTCATCCCTTGATTTGGAGGGAGTTGAGTGTCTTCCGGAGGATTCACCCTTTCCTCTCTTGTAGTTCTTGTTAAAGAACTTGTTAAATCTTTTAACCATCGGGCAATTTCTTCCGGGTCAATTGCCTCTTTGACTTGACTCTCCTTCCATCTTTGACAACTAGAGCATTTGTTTTGGGTACATTGTCTCTTCCTGGTCTTTCCTTCTCGGCTCAAACTCGTAGGCTTTGAGGTCCGAGAATAACTCATGGTTGGATGTCTTTGATAGGTCCATGGAATGTCTCGGTGCCATGACCTTCATCTCCCATTCAATTTGGAAGACTTTTCAGGATCTTCATACACATTTTTTCGTGTATATTCCTTTCCAAGTGTAGATGACTCATTTGTGATTTCGTAAATCGAGCATCCGTTGATCCAGGTTTTCTCCGAGATCATCTTAAAGTTCTCAAATTTTTGTCTGACCACCGATAGTTTGTTTTCTTTGATTTGCTCGAGCCTTCACAAATCAATGTCAGTTTGTCCTGATTTCCTTAGCCGTTTTGCAAGATTTGACTTTATTGAACATGGCTTTGTCAAGGTTTTGTACAGGATGTCCTTGGCTACATTGTCCAGGTTGTATCTTTTTCTGTCATCATTTGTCCACTCAGTTCTTGGTTTTTCAACCATAAGCTGGTCTGTGCAGTCTTGGATCTTCTTCCCTTTTTTGCAACTCTTCGCACAAATTTGTGTTCACCTTTAATATTTGCAGAGGCCCATCTTCTATCACTATCCACATCTCATCATGTAATCTTTGATAGATGAGTCCGCATACGAATTTTCCAATCATCAAATTCTTCAATAGTGAACATAGGAATGCGTGTTAGATTTGCTTCCATGATAATAATTTTTAATGATAGAAAAGAGTTTTGAAAGCTCAAGTACTAAAGCGGACTTTTGAAAAGTTTGGAGATCTAGTTCAAGAACCGGTGCGGAGGGTTCAATGAACCAACCGCTCGATACCACTTGTAGGTCCCAAGGGGTGTAAGTGTAAGGTTTAGAAGGGGGGTTGAATAAACCTTACCAAATTTTCGATTTAGTCCTTTTAAATCTCTGAGTTCTACACACTTTTGTATCCTTGATGGGATGATCTAATTAGTCACTCAAGTAGAGTTAATCTCTCAATGACTAAATTTGAGTTGTTAGTAGAGTAACTCACTTGTTGGCTATAATTTGACTTCATTTTGTGGTTTTGTTTTCATTGGAAGACTTAACACCCTTAAGTTTTGATTAAGCAAAGTTTTTCTGACTTGATTTAGTACTTATGGATTGTCAAATGGATAGCAAATTTATCGTGAGATATAAGCAATTAAAAGTGCAGATATTTAAGTCAGTAAAGTAAATGACACAAGAAAGTTTTTATAGAGGTTCGAAGATGGGGTAATTCTTCTACTCCTCTCTTCTCCAACTCCTGGAGGAATCCACTAAGTAATGATCGGTTTACAAAGTGGTAACAGTCCGGATACAAGTCTTGATCAACAACCGACTTGATCCTTTGGGACTCGGTCCTGAGACGCTTGATCACTCGGTGGCTTCTCGACGACTCGGCTTCTTCTTCACAGGCGTACCGCCTTTGCTACTACTGACTCACTTGCTCAAGCACTTTGGATTTGATCACGAAGCCCTCCAAAAGCTTAAGACTTGGTTCAACTTGAACCTTTCTACAATCCTTCTTGGAATGTAGACCCCTTGTTTTCAGTGTTTTCCTCTTCAACGATTGAAGTTCTCGTTCCTTCACGGGTAAGTGTTGGATTGATGTACTTGAGATGCAGCTTGAGGATTGAGAATGTTTCGATTTTGATAAGCTCGTATATTTCACGTGTGTGTCATTCACGCATCCACGCATCATTCTTCTCAATCAAACTCCTCGGCCTTTTATAGTGAACTTTCAAAAATTTGCCCGTTGAAGAGATAGGCTCATTTTTGAAAATCACTTTGCGATCGTTGGTTTGCGATTCTTGGAATTGCCATTTCCTCGTATGAAATGTTTTATCACCTTTTCGAGTCAGACACGGTGTAGTGCTTCCCATTGGTTCATTTCTTTGCACGCTTCGGGGTCGAGCACTCCAAGAAAGGTAGTATGGAGATATTACTTGTTTAAGTAAATCTCTTGATTTCTCAGCAACGGTTCTTTTTCGATTATCTCGACTTGATTGCATTTCCTCGCTTTCCCAGGTGACTTAGAGTCGGCTCCCAATCATTGGATGACTCTTGTCACTTGATTTGAGACTTGGCTTCTCTTGAGTTGACTTGTGATGTTCCACTCACCGTATCTCATTGCTCCTTGATCGAGTTCTGTCGCTCTTCTTTGTTGTACTCATTTTGTCTCACAACAGAGTTTTCCTTCAAGCCTTGATTTGTCTTCTTGCTAGTTGGAGCGTAGGCCGACTTAACTCGGCTTGGTCGGCTCTAATTGTTACAATACATTACAAAGCAAAAATTGGGGAGCCAACTTTCTATTCTAAGTTTTACATGGCATTCATCAAAATCTAAACAATAAAATTCCTAACACCCTCCGCGGGAAAAAAATAGTGCTCAGCAAGGTTTTTTGCAGTGAGTTTGATCACCTTGCCGTAGACTGATGACCGGATTTCATTGTCCTGCACCTCTGCATTAACGTAAAACATAGAGACTTCCTCCAGATACGTATGAGTGAAATACATCGACAAGAAGACCTTCAGACCAGACTTCTCCAATTTTTCTGCTATCTTCTTGACCAGGGCTTCATCGACACCCTGTTTGATCATGCCTTTGAAATCCACAGAAGAACAAGTGTGGATTTTCTTGGAGAGCTTTGCGTAATCATGAGTTGGGGCCATTTTTCAGAAGTTTCTACCGATTAAAACACGAGAAATGTTGCTTGTAAGAACTAGGGTTTGAACTTGGTTACAGAGAAAAATGCTCTTTCTTTGCTGAAGATGAATAGTTCGTGTGATGAGAGATAAAGATAAAGTTTCATATATAAGGAACGTGAAAGGACGTCTTTCAGATTTTGAGATGGCTTTGTGAATATATCAGCTAACTTCTTATCAGTTGAGATGTATTCCAAGGTGTTGTCTTTCTTTTCAACATGATCTCTTATAAAATGATATTTGACATCAATGTGCTTTGTTCTTGAATGCAACACTGGATTTTGAGTGATTGCAACAGCACTAGTGTTATCACACATAATTGGAATCTCTTTTTCTTCAATATCATAATCTCTCAGCTGTTGTCACATCCATAAGACTTGGGCACAACAGCTGCCCGCATCTATGTACTCTGCTTCAACTTTGGATGTAGCTATTGAATTTTGTTTCTTGCTGAACCAAGAAATCAATCTATTTCCAAGCATTTGACATGTACATGAAGTACTCTTCCTGTCAACTCTACATCCAGCATAGTCTGAGTCTGAGTAACCAACCAGCTTGAATCCACCTTTCTTTGGATACCATAAGCTGACTTCCTGGCATCCCTTCAAATATCTTAGGATTCTCTTAGCTGTAGTCATGTGGCTCTCCTTTGGTGCAATTGAAATCTTGCACATACACTTACTGCAAAGGTGATGTCTCTACTTGTTGTTAGATAGAGCAAGGATCTAATGAGGGCTCTATATCTAGTTTGATCAACAGCTTTGCCATCTGCATCCATGTCCATCTTGGTGATATATTTATATGAATCTTCTTTGATGACTTCTCTTCCATACCAAATTTCTTCATTAAATCTCTGGTGTACTTGGTTTGGCTTATGAAGGTTCCATCTTTCAATTGCTTGACTTGAAGTCCTAAGAAGAAAGTCAACTCTCCCATCATGCTCATCTCAAATTTACCTTGCATAAGGTTTGAGAACTTGTCACTGACTCTTTATTTGTGGAACTAAAAATGATGTCATCCACATATATTTGAACAAGCAAAGATACTCTCTCCATCCGGAATCTGAAGAGTGTTTTATCAACTTTGCCTTTGGTGAATCCATTGTCCAGTTAGAAATTGAGACAATGTATCATACCATGCTCTTGGTGCTTGTTTCAATCCATACAATGCTTTCTTGAGCTTGTAGACCTTATCTCCAATAGTTTTCTGCTCAAAACCTAGAGGTTGTTCAACATAGACTTCTTCCTTTAATAGTCCATTTAGAAATGCACTCTTCACATCCATTTGATATACATTGAAGTTCTTATGTGCAGCATAAGCAAGAAACATCCTTATTGCTTCCAATCTGGCAACAGGAGCAAAGGATTCATCAAAATCTATACCTTCTTCTTGGCAATACCCTTTGGCTACCAATCTTGCTTTGTTTCTAACAACAGATCCTTCCTCATTCATCTTGTTTCTGAAAACCCATTTCGTACCAATAACATTTTGATGGGTTCGCCTTTGAACTAATTCCCATATTTTGTTTCTTTCAAACTGATTCAGCTCTTCTTGCATGGCCAGAATCCAATGTGTGTCATGCTTGAGACACATCTTTAGGCTCTATTTGGGAAATGAAACAAGTGAACATAGCTTCATGATGTGCTCTGGATCTGGTTCTTATGACATGTCTAACAATTCCAGTGACTAACTCTGGTGGATGGTCTCTCAGCCATCTCACATCAGGTTGTAGCAAGTCTACTGGATTCAGCCATCTCGCAGCTAAGTTGTCTTGAACAACTCTTTCATTTTCATTCAGCTGTAGACCTCCAACCTGTCTTTGAGACTCAGCTATCTAATATTCATCTGGGTTGAGTGCTCTCACTATAGCTTCCACATAAGGACTCTTCTGCATGGTTGGTTGATTCAGCTTATCAGCTAACTCATCATTGTCTTCTCCACTCACGTTAGGTTCATCAAAAAAAACATGGATAGACTCTTCTGTGACCATGGTCCTCTTATTTAGCACTCTATAGGCTTTACTCTCAGCTGAGTATCCCAAAAAGATACCTTCATCAGCTTTAGCATCAAAAGCCTTCAAATTGTCTTTGCCATTAATATGGATGAAGCATTTATATCCAAATATCCTTAAATATCCAACATTTGGCTTTTTTCTTGTCCAAATTTCATAGGGATTCTTGGTCAATTGCTTGTTAATCATGCATCTATTTTGAGTATAGCATGTTGTATTTATGGCTTCAGCCCAAAGTCTCTTAATCCAATCCAAACTAACATGGTCCTTTGACTTCTTTAAGAGTTTTGTTCCTTCTTTCAGCTACTCCATTCTGCTGTGGAGTCCTTGCAGGTGATAACTCATGAGCAATATCATTTTCAACACAATACTAAGTTATTATCCCATTAACAAACTCAGTTTCCCTATCAGATCTTATTTTTATAATGGTTTGGCTCTTCTCATTTTGAACTCTTTTCATCAGCTGAGGTAACTTCTGCAAAGTTTCCTTCTTTTTACACAAGAAGATTGTCCATGTATATCTTGAATAATCATCCACCACCACTAAGGTGTATTTCTTTCCACTAATGCTAGCTGGCTCAATTGGACCAATAAATCCATATGCAATAGATGTAATATCCTTGTTGAAGAAGGATTTGGCTTATCATTAAATAAAGATTTGATTTGCTTTCCCATCTGGCATGCATCACATACACTTTCTTTATAGTACACTGAGTCTGGCAATCCTTCTACAAGATGACTCCTTGCAAGCTTGTTGATTGTCTTGAATTTTAGGTGACTCAGCTTCTTGTGCCACAGCCAACTTGATTCGGATGTGCTCTTTGCTAGCATACATGTGCTTGGTGTAGCAATAGACCAATCTACCACATACATATTCTTTTGCATTGACCCTTGCAGCACTATTTCATTTGATTCAACATCCTTGATCTGGCATATCCCCATGTTGAATCCTACATTGTAGCCTTTGTCATATAGTTGGTTGATACTTAACAGGTTGAAGTTGAGACCTTCAACATAAGCAATATCTGTGATTTCCAAACCATTTTTCTTGATGGATCTGTGCCTTTGATCTACCCTAGAGCTTCATTTCCTCTAAATATAACTTTTGCACCTCTAATCTCCTTGAATCTTGACAGGTTTTTCTTGTTTCCTGTCATATGTCTGGAATAGCCACTATCCATGTACCAGGTTCCTTGGCACTCAGTTGTTCCTTGAACCTGCAATCAAGGAAATCCGTTTTTGGGTACCCATACTTGGTTGGGTCCTGAGGGGTTAGTGCTATAAGATGATCCAACCAACCTATAGCCAAATAGTCTAACTCTAAGTGGTTGCCATCTATCAGTGCCATAATCATAGTGCACATTAGCAAATTGCTTGGGGGTTTAAGGATCATACAGCTGTCTCTTTTATCTATATGCATGTGTGTGTGTTTTAGCAATTTCTTTCTTAGGGTAGTTGTGGTATTTCTGAGTGTAGTGCATGGGTGCGTATGTGTGCTTATAAAAGCTCTTTTGCCTTTGGAATGACCTTTGTTGAGGTTTAGGTCTTTGCCATTTTGGCTTATATCTCATAGGTCTTTGCTGATGTTTCACATTATTCCAATCAGCATAGTTTGGATATTTTCTACCATTCCCATCATATGTATTTCTCTGATGAAATTTATGGGGTTTTTGGTAGCTCTGTTTGCTTTTCACAGAGTATTTTCTTTTTGGAGTTTGTTGAGGAACTCGGCCAAATTTCTTCTCAGCTGTCCTCTCAGCATACTCAACTTGTTGCTTTCCTTTCCCTTTATATCCAATGCCAGTATGATTTTGATTGTGCTTTGGAATAGATGTGTGTGCAACATTTGGTGTTTTGGGTTTTTGGGATGCTTGATTACTTGAAGATCCTTTTTCCAAAATCACTCTTGGAGTTTGACTGTGCACAAAGGAATTAAATCATATGCCTGTCTTGCCTCCACATTCCTTTTGGCTCATAATAAGTTCATCCAATGATTTGGATGCTTTTGTAAATGAGGCAATCACATTTTTATGATCTGTTTCCCCCTTTTCAGTAGCAGCTAACTCTGTTATAATCTTGGCATTTTCAGCCTTCAGCTTAGTGTTCTCATCAGCTATTTGACTCAGAGTACTCAGCTCTTTAGTAAGCTGTGAGTTTTGGCTTTTAAGCTGGCTGTTTTCCTCATTTAAAATTATGTGTGAGGATTTCATGTGTTCAAACTCTTTCATCATTTTGCCTAATGAATCATAAAGATCAGTGGGCGATGAAGTGTGTGTATCACAATCACTATCACTTGAATCAGAATGAGATGAGTTAGAGTGTACCTCATCTTCTTGATCTTGTTCTTTGGCCATGAGGCAAATCATAGCCTCTTCCTCAGACTCACTTGAGTAGTCTACTTCACTACTATCTAAGTCTGTTGCTTCTCTGCACTTGGATGGCTCAGCAGCTTCAGCAGACAACATGGCTTTCTTATTTTCTTGTCTTATTTCCCTGAAGACCTTTCTTTCTTCTTCATTTATGTACTTGTTGACTGGTGGATAGTAACAGTCAATAGCAAAATATCCTGGTTGTCTGCAATTCCAAAACAGGTTCTCAGCTCTCTGATCAGCTCTATCTGTCCTTTAATTATCAGCTCTATGATAATCCGCTCTTTGATGCTCAACTCTCTTGGGTGGCCTATCTTCCCTTGCCTTTGAGGGTGATGAATGTCTTCTAGAGGTTTCACCCTTATTCCTTTTATAGTTCTTATTGAAGAATTTGTTGAATATTTTAACCATCAGGGCAATCTCCTCCTGGTCTATGGCTTCTTTTGGCTCAGCTCTTTTCCCTTCACTGGCCATCAATGCAGCTATCTTGGGCATAGTTGTCTCCTCTTGCTCTTTTCTTCTCAGCTCAAACTCATATGCTTTGAGGTCTGAGAATAGCTCATGGTCAGATGTTCTTGAGCGGTCCATTGAATGTCTCAGGGCCATAACCTTCATTTCCCATTCAGTTGGAAGGCTTCTTAAGATCTTCATACACCTTTCCTTTTGTGTATATTCTTTCCCCAGAGCTGAAAGCTCATTTGTAATTTCTGTAAATCTGGCATTCAGCTGATCCAGAGTTTCACCTGCAAGCATTTTAAAATTTTCAAATTTTTGATCAGCAACAGTTAATTTATTTTCCTTAATTTGTTCTGATCCTTCAGAAATTATGGTTAGCTTTTCCCAAATCGCTTTTGCAAATTTGCAAGATTTGACTTTATTGAACATGGCTTTGTCCAATGTCTTGTAGAGAATACCCTTGGCCACATTGTCCAGGTTGTATCTCGTTCTATCCTCATTAGTCCACTCAGTCCTTGGTTTGTCAACCATAGCTGGTCTTGCTTCAAAGAATGACTTCTTCTCTTCCTCTCACTTTGCTCTTAAGATGCAATTGTGTTTACTTTGAGTATTTGCAGTGGTCCATACTCTATCACAAGCCACATTTCATCATGTAATGCAAATAGATGGGCCTACATACGTATTTTCCAATCATCAAATTCTACAACAGTAAACATAGGAATGCGTGTTAGATTTGCTTCCATGATAATAACTTTGCTTTGGAAAATGAAAGACTTTGAAAAACACAAGTGTTAAAACCTTTTGGAAAGATAGAGATCTAGTTCAGTAACCAGTGCAGAAGGCTCAATAAACCAACCGCTCTGATACCACTTGTATGTCCCAAGGGATGTGGTGTAAGGTTTAGAAGGGGGGGTTGAGTAAATAGAGTTGACTCAAACAGTTGTGTCCTTGAGGGACAACTAAGTTGGCTTTTCGGCTAAGTTACCCACTCAACAGACTCGACAGAGCTGTTGATAGTATAACTCGGCTGCTTAAGCCAAATACTTAAGTTGGCTGGTTTGGTTTTTAACAGCAGAAGACTTAACACCCTTTGATTTGTTTTAAGCTTGTTTTCAACACTTGATTTTTAGCACTTGGTTATTTATCAGTTGGATAGCAAATATAATACTAACAACAGATATAAAATAAATATGCAGGAAAGTAAGTTTGCTGAAAGTAAATGACACAAATATTTTATAGAGGTTCGAAGATGGGGTAATTCTTCTAATCCTCTCTTCTCCAACTCCTGGAGGAATCCACTATGTAAGAGATCAGTTTAGAAAGCAGTTATCAGTCTGTAGATAGCCTTGATCATACAGCTGGCTTCTCTTGCGACTCAGTTTCTTCAAAGGGCAGCTGCCTTGCTACTTCAGCTCACTTCTCAAGTTCTTGGATTTGATCATGAAGCCCTCCAACAAACTTGATAATGGTTCAACCTTGAACCTTTCTACAATCCTGACTTGGAAAGTAGACCCCTTTGCTTCTTCAAATGTTTCCTCTTCAACTGGTTGAAGTTATCTCTCCTTCACAGCTTGTGTTGGATCGAGTTTCTTCGAATTTGAGGCTTGAGGAATTGCTTGAATTGCTACGAGAATATTGCAGGTTTAAATGCTTGAATATTGCTTGCTTGTTCATGGTTACGGTTATCAAGGTAACCTCTTCTCAATAGCTTCCTCAGCCTTTTATAGTTCCCATTTGAAATTTTTCCCGTTGAAGAGATAGGCTAATTTCAAATGTCACTTTGTGTTCGTTGGCTTGTCTTTTCTTGGTCTGCAGCCTTGGTGATGTTGACCTTTCCTCGTATTAATGGCATTTCAAAGATTTGCGGGCGTCGACACAAGGTGCGCAGTGTTTCCCATTGGTTCATTCCTTTTGCACAGTGCGGGAAAAACACTTTAGAGAGTGACTTGTCATATTACTAGATGAAGTAATATGCTTGACTTTAATCAATGGATCTAAGTCAGTTGTCTTGACTTGACTGTTGCCTTTACCCCAGGTGACTTGAGTCTGCTCTAATCATTGGATTGACTCAACTACCACTTCAACTTGTAGACTTGGCTTCTTGAGTTGACTTGACTGATACTTCTCACAGTTGTTCCTCAGCTGACTCTCCTTTAGTTGAGTTCTTGTCTTCCTTCATGGCCTTACTCAGCTGACACACAGCAGAGTCTTCACACAGTCCGCAGTTGACTTCTTGTAATCTTTGACATAGCTGACTTGTCTCAGTTTTTTCAATCTTATCTATTACAATACAAATTACAAGGAAATGGGGTGCCAACTTCCTAGTTTAAGTTTTACATGGTATCATCAAAATCTATCAAAATAATTTCCTAACACAAGACAACTGCCTTGCTACTTCATCTATCAACACAACCCTCCAACAAACTTGAATCTCCTGGTTCGACCTTGAACCTTCCTACAGCTCCTTCAACTTGGAGAGTAGACCCCTTTTTGTTCTTTAACGTTTCCTCCTCAACTGGT